>JAQQSK010003622.1:1564-440124 GCA_028658325.1 Potorous gilbertii | reverse complement strand
CCTCCCGAGGGGGCCTGAGTCCTGGAGACATGCCCGCTTCCCTCTCGGACAGCCCAGAATCTCTCTCACTGACCTGTGTGCCTGTGGGTGGAGGGACCTTTGTGGCCGCCGGAGATTCCATCCCTGAAGCCTCCTTGGATCTGCTCCTCTTGGTGCCACGCGGCCAGGGAAGGGCTAGTCTCAGCTCCCGTCTGGTGCGCGACTGACCTTTGGGATCAGTTTTTCAGGGCTCTCTGGAACAGAAATCTCCTTCAGTCCATTGCTGCGTGGCTTCCACTGCTCCAGAATTTGTTGGGAGTTCTTTTTACAGGAAATTTATGAGCTGTGGCTTCGGAGCTAGCATATGTGAATCTTTCTACTCCGCCATCTTGGCTTCTCCCCGATAGCCAATTTTATTAAGGAAGAGGTCAGTCTTAGACATAGTAAATCTGAGGTATTGGTAGAATATCCTGGTAGAGGTGTTCAGTAGGCTACTAGACATTCAGGATTGGAATTCAGTAGCAATATTGGGGATGAATATGGAGATTTGGGCATCAGCTGCATAGACAGGGTAATCAGTGGAGAAGAGGTTCTAGAGTGAAAGTGCCAGAGAGAGGGTCTTAAGAGCGCAGAGCAAAAAATATGCTTATTATTCTTCCTAACCCAGTTAATAAGGGGGAATCAGAAAAAAAGAGTGTCTAGGACTGGAGAGTGTGGCAAGAAATGATGTTTTTCTAGAGAAACCATGTATTCTTGGCCATCAGATGTTAGAAAAAGTATGAAAGGATGAGTCTAAGTTGAAGGGGAATATAACAGGTTAGTGGAACTTTCAGGGGGCACAGTGGAAGGAGATAGGGCAGAGCTGACTTGAAATAGCAGTTCACGAAGCCGTAACAGGAGGGAAAAGGATTGTTACCCTGGCAGGTGAGTGCAGTAAATCAAAGGGATTAAGGGGGGCCGGATGTGGGGATTTGTTAATAGTAATAGCTAGCGTTTATATGGCATTTTAAGGTTTGCAGAGCACTTAATGTAGGTAAACTCATTTGATCTCCACAACAACATTTTGGAGGAGGCGCTATTATTCATATCCCCACTTTACATATGAGGAAACTGAGGCCCAGAGAGTTGAAGTGACTCACTCAGGGTCATAAAGCTAGGAAGCACTTGAGACAGGATTTGAATTCAGGTCTTCTGACTCTGAACTCAGCACTCTTATCTACTTTGTCGCATAGCTATCAGGGGTTAGGGCAAGTACTAGGTATGGAGAAGCTTAGAAGACTTAATTGGCCCTGAGGATCTAATTGTAATTCTGGTGTAAAGATGCCTTGGTGTCTTCATGAATGGATCCAGGCCAGTTGCTCTGAGCAAGGAACAGGAGAGTCAAGGATAATTGGTGACTTTTTAAGGTTTTAAACTGGGCACCATGTCTTGCCTGTTATTCTAAAAAGTGATTGTTACTATTGAACCTTTGGCTTTTGGTGGCCACAGCTAAAATGTGACAAAAGCCAGTATTTCCATATGAAAAGTGTGCTGTGTGTGTGTGTGTGTGTGTGTGTGTGTGTGTCCGTGTGTCCCTACTTACTCTCCTTCCTCTCCATCCTTCCTTTACTCCCCTTCTCTCTCTTTGTTCCTCTCTCCTGCCTAGACCATGTCCAAGAAGAACTTTTACCCTAGGGATTTGCTTTTCTCATTGGTGACTGTTTATCCTTGAAGCGGTTTCAGGAAATTACTGACCATACTTCACATTGTAGGCTGTCCAGGTGCTTCCTACTGTACCCCATCCTCCTTTCTGGAGCTGGGAACGATGAAAAAAATCAGTTCTGCAATTGAGTCGATGAGACCAATAGCCCTATTCACCATCCTTGAAACTTTCTGGGCCAAAGTGTTTCTTATGGGCCATTACTTATGGTTTTGTTTTTATCATTAGAAGATAATTCCTAGGGGCTTGGAATTTTCTTTGCTTTTGTATTTGTACCAGTTCCCTTTTCAAGCTGCTTGACTTAGTAAGCTCTTAATAAATAAGTTTTTCATTCATTCATTCATTCTTGATTGATGTCTCCCTCACTCACCTTTCTTCTCATTTTAACCCTCTCTCTCAAAGGAGTTCACATTGTTGGTACCTACTGATTTAAGGAAGATGCTTTGTAATAAAGTAGATATATCATTAGACTAGGAGCCAGGAGCCCCAGTTCCAATCCAGACTTGGTCACAAGCTGTTTGACTCTTTTTGTGACCTTGGGTTAAGTTGCTTCACTTTCTCTCTGTGGGCTCAATTTCCTCTCCTAGAGAATGAAAAAGCTGGACCAGATAAGCTTGACAGGCTTTTTTTGTGCTGCAGACACAACAGACTAATATTGGGTAAAGACTGGACCCCTTCTCAGAATAACATTTTAAAATGAATGACAAAATAAAGAAGATTACAAAAGAAACCAAGTTATATAAAAAGAAAATGATTAATATGCTAACAAAAACCAGACATCACATTAAGAAACCCTACTTTGAACTATCTTCTAATTCTGTAGTCCTTTATTCTGACAGTGAACATGAATGAAAGGAAACTAAAGTAGCCACTTTAACTTTAAGGTGGTCCAATAACTGCTGGACTTTGCAGTAATGAAATGAGTATGATAAGGATGGAATAGTAAATGATATCTCACAGAATTTTAACTAAGCCCCCTTTATAGACAGAAAATATTGGGAAGAGTCTGTTGACTAGATAGTTTTTGTCTTTAAAATATGAATACAGTAAAACTGGGTTAAAGACTGATCTCCCTTTTTGAATGAGGAGGATGGAAGGTGTACTGGTCTCAAGCCGATTCTATTGAATTTTCAGATGTATATCATTCAGAATAGTGGATACCTTAACTTTTTGAGATGGTTAGAGAGCCCTGCTTAAAAAGAAGAAAGATTGTGCAGTATTTCCTTAGATATTTTTCTTCAATAGAAAGGTTTTTTATTTCATAGGAGAGCAGGGTTTTTTTTTTTTTCTAAAGTATGTATTACAACCTCTCTTTGCTCTTTAGCATATGGTCTTATAATCTGTTGTGGCTAAAATTTTTTCATTTTGTTACTAGCCTTCTGGCTATGGGTTTCTTTGTACATAGTACGTTGCTGAGTCACACTCTCAGGTTTCCTAGCTTGATGGGACCTGCCAGACTTTATGTTTGGTTAGCATGATGTTCAAGAATATTGAGTTAATCTTTATGTTATAGTAGAGAAGGACTTTAGTGGAGAACTTTAATGTCTCTCTGGCTCAGATCTACTTTCCTAGATTTGTTTCACATTATTTTCCTTTGTACATTCAGTTCTAGCCAAACTAGCTGCTTTCCGAACCCAACTTTTTATGTCCTATCTTTATATGTTAGTTAAAATGGTTACCCTTGTCTGAGATCCGTTTTTTCTTTGTCCAGTACTGAGCTTAAATGCCATTTCTTTCTGAAACCCTCTCTGGTCTCTCTTGTTACTGATCTTTCCTTCCTCAAGTTATCGGATGTTTACTTCTCTGCCTGTTGTACTCTTTGCTCATCCCTGTCTCAACCTCTCTTTACTCTATCCTCCCCACTCCCCAATAGTCTCTGAAGTCCTCAGAAACTATTTTTGTTTTTGTCTTTGTTTCCTTACTGTACTAAAACAATGTTTAATACCTGGCAGATTTTTCATTAATGCTTGATACATAATAGCTGTTTGTTGAATTGAATAACTGTTCCTAAGTGATCAAGGAGGGACATGGTATTTTAGAAAAATTTCTGTGTTAAACAGAAGGATTTCTATGATAAAATGATATATTTGTAAAACACTTAGCACACTGCCTGATAGTAGGTGTTGTATATTTATTCCTTTCCCCATCCTACAATGTCACGGTTAAAATTGTTTTTTAGAAGTCTATCACTTAAAGGAGTGAATTTTAGTTATCTGCAAAAACCACTTATGAAATCATGTAATCTGACAGGTTAGAAGGGATCTCAGTGGTCATTTAGTCCAACATTTAGCTGAATGGGAATTCCTCTGTAACACCAATGGTAATCCAACCTCTTTTTGAACACCTTCAGTGCAGGAGTTCTTGACCTCTTTTTGTGTCCTAGACCTCTTTGCCAGTGTGGTGAAGCTTATGGTTGTCCTCAGAATGTTTGAAATATAGAACATAAAATACACAGGATTACAAAAGAAACCATAATATTATATTGAAATACGGTTATCAAAATATGTATTTTTAAAAGTTTACCAGTCCAAGTTAAAAACCGGTATTCTAGTGATGACTAACTCTAGTTCCACATATGAGGAACATTTAATTCTCCAGCAATGCTGTGTAAGTGAATTATCACAGTGTTTTGTTGTGAAAACCTAGCTGGCATTTTTTGTACATGCTAGATTCTTTTTAAATATGAGTTTTAATTCTAATAGTATATCTTATCTTCCATCTGTACCTATCTACTGCCTCTTTTTCTGCTACCTACAAACATGCCCTTGTCTTGCTCATTTTAAAAAGCCTCTTACCTGATTATACCATGCCTTTTAGCTGTTGTCCTATGTCTCTTTTCTCTTTAGTGGCTAAACTTCTTGAGAAACCATCTACAATAGGTGCCTCTTCTTCATCCCCTCTTACTCTCTTCCAAACCCTCTTTTGTCTGGCTTCTGACTTCATCATTCAATTGAAACTGCAACTCCAGAGTTGATCTCTTAATGGCCAGGTCTAATGGCTTTTCTCAGTCCTTATCCTGACTGATCTCCCCGCAGCATTTGTTGAGCGCCCCATCTCTTGAATAGTCTGTCCTTTCTTGGTTTTTATGACATTCCTCCCTCTTGGTTCTCCCCCAACCTGTGTTAACTGCTACTTCGTTGTCTCCTTTGTGGTTTCTTCATGTCATACCTTGTAACTGCTGTTGTCCTTTTAGGCTCTTTCATCTTTATATCCTCTTATGTAGTGATATTGTCAGTTCTGATAAATATTAAATGTTTTTTGGGTTTTTTTTAAGATGAATTATAAATCCAGCCCCAGCTCTTTCTGGAGCTCCATTTTTCCGTCTTCACCTGCCTATTGGACATCTTAAGCTGGATGTTGTAGCATAGGCATTTCAAACTCAGCACGTCCTCATCATTTTCCTACCCAAATTCTCTCCTCTGTATTATTGTTAAGGAAACCACCATCCTCTTCTAGTTATCCAGTCTCACAACCTTGGTTTCATCTTTGACTCCTTACCCTCATTCACCCTACATATCCAATATGTTGTCAAATCTTGTTTTCTTTTCACATTTTTCATATACTTTCTCTTCTCTCCACTCACCCAGCCATGATATTAGTTCAGACATCATCTCTCCCCTGAATTATTGCAGTAGCTTCTACCTGGTTTCCCTGCTTCAAATCTTTCCCTTTTCTTCAGTCTGTCCTCCACTGATTTTCCTAAAGTGTCAATCTGGTCATATCACCTCATTATACAATTAGCTGTAGTGGTTCCCTGTACTCCTAGGATCAAATAGAAAATCCTTTGACATTTGATGCATCTTCATAGCATGGCTCCTTTCTGCCTTTCCTGCCTTCGTACACTTTATTCCGGGGCAGCTGCGTGGTGCAGGAGTCAGGGGGACCTGAGTTCAAATGTCACCTCAGACACTTGACACTCACTAGCTGTGTGACCTTGGGCAGGTCACTTAACCGCAATTGCCTCATTCTGGGTCATCTCCAATCATTCTGATTAATATCTGGTTACTGTATTCAGATGGCTCTGGAGGAGAAGTGAGGCTGGTGACCTGCACAGCCCTCTCTCACTCAAAACAAAAAGTGCAAGTCATGTCATTATTTCTCTGATGGCATGGTCTTCTTTGGCAACAAAGGACAAACACACACACACACACACACACACAAACTTTATTCCTTTCCATGTACTCTATGATCTATTTACACTGGTCTACTTGCAATTCATCACATATGACTCTTCAAACTCAGTGTCAAACTCCGCACTGGCTGTCCCTCATGCCTCAGGAATATTTTGTCCTGTCACCTCTCCTTAGTTTCCTTCTCTTCCTTCAGGATTCATCTTTTATGCTACCTCTTTTGAGAGGCCTATCCTAATCCCTTCAGCTGCTAGCACCTTTCTCTTCAGGTTTACTTTCTATTTATACACTGTTTGTCTTGGGTGTGCCTACTTATTTACATGTTGTCATCCTACTTAGAATGAGCGCTGTTTGAGGGTGTAGACTCTGTACCTTTCTTTGCTTCCATAATGGCTTTATTCAGTGCCTGAAACATAGTAAGTGCTTAATCATTAGGGTTTTGCTTCTATCGGGGATGGATTCTTGAGAGGGAAGATGAGTAAGAATTTGTGTTAAAGTTATCATACTATATGACATTGATTCAAGTTTTGTGGTCACCATCGAAACAGCTTGTTAAAAACAGTATATTTGTGCTTAAATAGCATATTCCAAACCCACATCAATATGACAAACATGCCATACACTTAGATAGATAGCCAGAAAAAAGTATAGCCAAACAGATTTGTTGAATCTTTACCTGAAAGTAAAAAAGTAGCAGGTTTCTTTTGCAGAAGTGCTAATTGTCTGATCTCTACTGTAGTTTCATACAGAAAGTTGATTTTTGGGGAGTTGTCTTGATGAGTTTCTATTAGAAGATTCTACTTTTTAGTAAAACTACAAGATGGCCTTTCCCCCCATAATTCCTTCTTTCTCTTTTTTGTTCAGGTAGCTAAGTGGTATAATTGACAGTGCTAGACTTGGAGTTAGGAAGACCTGAGTCTTTTTTTTTTTTTTTTTAGACCTGAGTCTTAAGACATTTACTAGCTTTGTGACCCTGAAGCCATTTAAACTCTCTGTGTCTGAGTTTCCCCATCTGTAAAATGGGGATGATAATAGCACCTCCCTCCCAAGGTTGTTGTGAGGATAAAATGAGATAATATTTGTAAGGTGCTTTGAAAACCTTAAGGTGCCAAATAAAAGTTGTTTTTTCATTGAAACTTAAAGCTAACTTCTGTCTACACAGGTCAGTCTTCTTTCATAATCTGTTTACCCCACATTTCCTGTGTTTCCCTTTTTTTCTTCTCTTAATTTTTTTCATATATTCATAGAATATGAATGGAAACTCGAAAGTCATGCATTTAGTTCACTTTCCTATTCAATATAACTCTTTCCTGGCAATTTTTATAATAGATTGCCATCTAGCCATTGTTATCTACATGCAATTGTAGGCTCGTAGATTTAGAGCCAGAAAAGGGAGCTTGAAACTCATCTAATCCCGAAGCCCAAAAACATGAAATGATTTGCCCAAGGTAACTTGAGTAGAGTTTTAGGATCCTAGATCTAGAGCTGAAAGAAATTTCAGAGACCATCTGATCTAGCACCTTCATTGAAACCAGGTCCTCTGACTTTAGAACCAGCACTCTTTCCACTGTACCATACTGCCTCATGGCATAGTAAGTATCAGTGAGTGGCATGATTCAAAAACCCTGTCTCTGTGCCCACTCTATCATGAGGCAGCATTTTCCATTCATCGTAGAACAGTCCTGATTAAAGCCAGAGGACCTGAAACAGAATTCCACTAGTGTCGGAAACTGTGACCTGGGCCAATCCTTCATCTCTCAAATGATTTTTCTTCTAGCTCTATATCTCTGATCACAGGATTGTTAAAAGTTTTTTATATTGAGACAAAAATCTTCCTTCCTGTAACTCCTGTTCATTTACTTAATTTCTGCCCTATGAGACAACTGTTTATATATTTGACTAGGATAGAGTACATTGAGATTTTATAACCATGATTTGTACATTATTCTTAAAAAGAATACTTAAAGTAGCTGTGTATTTCCCTTGTCTTGTGAAATCAGCAGAAGCCCTGTATCTTTTTTTTTTTAAACATGAACTTCTGCCAAACTAGTTCTAGACAGCATATTCTCTGGTTTCTCTGCCAAAGGGTAGGACTGCCAGTGTGAACTTCTTGGGGGCAGAGACTATTTTTTGCCTCTCTTTGTATTCCTAGCAGTTAACATACTACCTAGTATATAGTAGGTGCTTAATTAATGTTTATTGACTGACCAGTATCTATTTTCAAACCCTAAAGGTGGTTGCCTGATGTGTAAAGACTTGTTTTTTAGTGCTGCCATTGATGAAATTTGAAGTAATGTATATAGGAGTTTGGAATTGATGGAAAGGATATAGAAAATATGCATTGGTTGATCTCTGATTATATAAAATTTCTTCAGTTTGAGAACATATTTATACCTAGTCCTCCACTTTGAATAGAATTCCTCATACATATGGCAAGGGGTGTTATATTCTAGTCTTTTCCTCCTCCACTCCCTCACAGGATGGCTCACCCCTACCCCTACTTCCCAAGCTCCTCACCCCATCTGCCATTTCTTGAAACAAGAATTTTCTTTTTCCTTGGGGAGTTATCATGATAGTATAGTAGAAAGTGCTTCAGAGAGGGAGCTCAGTCATTAACTGTCTGCTGGATCTTGTTTAAGATTGAAAACTATAAGTTTTGAGTTTTCTCATCTATAAAAATAAAAGGTTGAATTAGATCTTCTCCGTGGACCCTCTTACCTCTGAAATTTTATGTTTCTTGTCTTTCTTACTTCATTCCCTTCTTTGGCAGTCCTACCCCTTCTTCACCATCTCTTGGATCATGTTTTCCCTATTGTATCTAACATTTGTAAAGCACTTTAAGACTGGTAAAGTAATTTATGTATATTATCTCATTTGACCTCCAAAACAATGCTGTGAAGTGGATATTTGAGAGCTTATTTTCCCCATTTTTTCAAAAGAAGAAACCAGAGCCCAGAGAGGTTTCGACCTACTTACTATCACATGTTTAAGTGTTAAAGTTGCATTTTTGGATCCCAGTCTTTCTAAATTCCAAGTCCAAATCCCTTCCTTTCTCAGCACTCTTTCCAGCTTAGTTTGCAGTCATTCATGGCATTCATCTCATATTGTCTCTTATCATCATTATTTGTGTACATGTCTTTTTTTTTTTTTAAACTGATAGATTGGAAACTCCTTGAAAGGAGGGACTGTTTCTACTCTTTGTATTTTTCACAGATTCTAGCATCGAAGAGCTGCTCAGTAAATTATCCATTGAATAGATGAATAGTCAGTAAACTATGATAATTTGAGGACTGTTGAAAGCTAAATAATTAAGTACAGCAGTTCCAGAATTTGCAGATTTTAAGGGAATAGTGGTGCCAGTAATGCTGTTTGAGAAACTATAACATGCTAAATAACAAGCATTAATTGAGCATCCTACTATGTAGTTTCTGGAGGGAGATGAAAGAAATAAAATACCCTTCCCTGCTCAACCCTTGGCTTTATACAGCTTATTTGACTGATGTCACCAGGCTCTCACTGTTAGAAACAGATGTGTGTTTATTACCACATAGGCTATAATTTATAGGATATAATTAGAGAATTAGGAATGAGTTGGAGCATGAACTCATTTAATATAGGTTCATTTCAGTGATAAAGAACTGGAATTTTAAAAAAACCCCAAAGATGAAATGTAAATGGATACCTTTCTAGATTGTGCAT
The DNA here is from genome assembly GCA_028658325.1 of Potorous gilbertii. Taxonomy (NCBI): domain Eukaryota; kingdom Metazoa; phylum Chordata; class Mammalia; order Diprotodontia; family Potoroidae; genus Potorous; species Potorous gilbertii. The sequence continues at coordinate 430,617 of JAQQSK010003622.1, read as the reverse complement.
CCAGAACCTCCCCCACCTCTGCCCTGCCACCGTATTGTCATTTTATATAGGAAATGTCTATTTGCAGAGAATTCAGCCTGTTTATGCTCTCTCTGATTTTTTATCATGAACCTAACACAACAATCACAAACGTTCCAATATATAGAAAATAAAAAATCATTGTTTGTTACAAATTGTGAACTTCTGTTGTGTATAATTTGCTTTCAAAAGTATATGTTAACTTTAACAAAATTGTCCTGTTTGTGTTTCCTTCTGAACTTTTTGTTTTTTGTTGTTTTCTGTTAACTTTAACAAAATTGTCCTGTTTGTGTTTCCTTCTGAACTTTTTGTTTTTTGTTGTTTTTCACTTCTTTTCATCTCTGTTAATTCGCTGACTCATTCCTCTCTGATCCTTTTTGTAGCAGATATTTAAGAAAAACTAATCAACACATCAGTTACATCTGCCTGAATGTTATATATGTCTTATTTAGCACCTTTAGTTTTATAGCTTTTCTCCAGAGGCATGCTTGGACTATTTGATGGCTATTTACCTGCCTCCAGTCTCTCCCTACTACCATCCATCCTTCACTCAGAAGTTAAAGTGATCTTACTAAAAGGTCAGGTCTATATCACCTCCTTACTTAATCAACTTCAGTGGCTCCCTGGTACCTTCAGGATTAAATATAAAATCTCCTGTTTATCATTTAAAGTCTATTTCTTACCCTGGCCTCTTCATATATTTGCGTTTTTCTTACACTTTGCTTCTTTCTACGTACTCTGTGATCCAGTGACTCTGGCCTTCTTACCATTCTCAAGCAACACATTCCAGCCTCCCAACTCTGAGCATATTCACTCCCTGCCCTCTATGTTTGGAATTCGTCCTCTCCTTGTCTTCATCTCCTGGCTTCCTTGAAATCACAGCTAAAATTCTATCTTCTATTTATTTACCTTGTAATTTATTTAATTTACCCTGTATATAGCTTGTTTGTACACAACTGTTTGAATGTTGTTTCCCTCATTAGACTGTGAGCTCCTTGAGAATAGGGTCTTTTACCTTTCTGTGTATCCCTACTGCTTAGCACATTGTGTGACACATAGTGGGTACTTAATGATTATATATTGACTGAGTCTTTTGAAGTTATTATTTGGTCACTGCATTAATCAGAATTCTGAAGTCTGTCATTGTTTTTTCCTTTCCATTGTTTTAGTTATTCTAAAAAATTTCCTCTGGTTCTTTTTATTTTATTCTACATCAGTTCTTCCAGGTTTTCCATGATTTTTCTAATTTCTTCATAGTTGTCATTTCTTATAGTACAATAATAGTCATATTCCTATGTCACAATTTGTTTAACCTTTCCTCAGTTGAGGGTCACTTTGTTTCCAGTTCTTTGCTACCACCAAAATGCTATTAATCTATTTGTATAATTGCATTGTTTTTCTTAGTCCTTGACCTATTTGGCATATATGCCTAGTATAGATGCTGGTAGGTGAATGGGCATTTACAGTTTGAACACCTTTTAGGCATAGTTCCAGAATGTTTTCTAGAACTATATCCTTTCCTGTAGATAATTTGTCCTGTCAACTTGGAATGTTAAGGCCTTGGTTTCAACTTTGGAAATGACAAATTTGCTTGGTTATTTTAAGACTGACTTGTCATTATAAGTCACTGTGTGAATAAATGGTGGAAGTTTTACATAGCAGAAAGAACACTGAGTCTGGAAAAGAACTCGATTTGATTTCTAGTTCTGTTGTTACTACCTGTTACTCTGTAAGTGATCTTTGGCAAATCACTAAACTTTCTAGGTCTTCATTTTCTTCATCAGCCAAGAGAAGAATTTGCACTTAGTTGACCTTTATGTTCCCCTTTAAGTTAGGTTTTATGTCTATGATCTTGTTAGTGGAAATGGAATGTTTTTTTAAATTTACTTTTCCTGACCAACTCCAGAGGTAATTGGATATACATTTGGTCTGGTTAATTTGCTTTGTTCGATATCCTTATTTTTCATTTTTGAAGTTATTTTTGTAAATACTGTTGTTAATATGTGCTTGTGTGTGGCTGGGGAAAGTCTTCTTTCTGTGAAGATTGCCTTTTTTTTTTAGTAGGCATGGTCATTTTCTAGGACATGATAATGTGTAAGTTGTAAGTGGATGTTTTAGCAATGGATAAGTAAAACACATTTTGTTTTAGAATTGTTAGCTACTTTTTCCAATGATGATTCTTTCTACATAAAAGGGTATTATAGATTATGCTTAGGAGAAATTTTCAGTTTTTAGATCAGAAAAGTCTTATAAACAGATCAACTTACTGTGCACTGATGTTCTGCTCTTATGAGAGTATAAGTAAGAAACCTTCTGAAAGTAGGGATTGAAGGGTCTTCTATTTGTTGACTTTTTCAGTTTCTGGAATCTATTAGTTATCCATGAATGATCCTGGTGAAATCTATCATCTAGGAGTCATCTGTGTTGAGATAATTTCGACTATTTGTGGTTAGACCCAGAGATCAAGATTTGCTGTTTTGAAATCTGGTGTTAAACAGTTGCTTGGAAAGTTCCTTTGTCAAATTGTTTAGGAAGCAAAAAGTAAATTGGATTCCTCCCCCCCCTTAACTTCTTATCTTTTTTCTTTTCTTTTTCGTTCTTCTCTAATTCTTTCTTCTCTGTACTACTTCCTCTGCTCCCCTACTGTACTTGTGAATTATGACCAATATCTGGGTAATCTTTAAATCAAGAAACTAGGAAACTACAAATTTGCCATGTGTGAAGTCGAAAAACTGTCTCTCCTAAAGAGTGATCAGTGTTTATCTTCCAGATTTTATAATTTTCTTTGTAGGGGGCATTTGGAGTTAAGTGACTTGCACAAGGTCATACAGCTAGTAAATGTCAAGTTTCTAAGACTGGATTTGAATTCAGGTCCTCCTGAGTCTAGGGCTGGTGCTACTCATTGCACCACCCAGCTGTTCCATCCACATTTTATTCATATTCAAATAGACATCATATCCTGGAACTAAAATTGTTGGAAAGAATGGATTGTATATGATAAAAATTGAGATACTTTTTGAAGTTGGCTAGAGCTTTATATTTTCACACAGAAAACTGAAATTAAAGTCATATTTGCAAAAGTCATATTTTCATCATTCTGTTAGCAAATCTGGTATCAAATTATATGTAGTTTTTAGGTTCTCTTGCTATTGTGGCTATTCATTCTAAGAAATTTGTACCAAGTGATTATTGAAGGAATAAGAATTCTGTGCCTGCATGCCACTTCTTTGGGGTTATGAATTTGAGAACACTGAGTTCCTACAAATGTTATCCCTTCTTGTAGATGTTCTTTAATTTTTCCTAGAGTGTGTGAATAAGAAGCCTGATAGTGAAAAGAGTCTAGTGGCTGGGAGTTTAGATGGCCTGAGTACTGGTCTCAGCTCTGCCATTAGCTACTGTTTGGCTTTGTGCATGCCACTCAATCTCTCAGGGACTCATTTTCTCCATCTGAGAGGCTTATACTTGATATTAGGTCTTTTTCAACTCTAATACTGTGTAATCTGAATTTGGTTTTAAGTCACGCTCTTTCTGTATGTGTCTTTTCCAGCTTGACAGAGATGCATTAGTGAGAAGATATTTATATGACTTAAAGCAAAATTTTTTATATAGGTACTGTGTCTTGCTGATGATAACAGGTATATAACATGAACCATAAACACCTAGAAACTCTGAACTGGGGCTGGATGCTTATATTTTATTTGAAGTTTGACCATGAGTAATAGTAACAACAACAGTAGCATATTTCACTTAAAACTTTTTGTTAAACGTGCCTTTTCCCCACCTTTGTGTTAACAGCTACATCATGACAACAGAGAAAGGTTTAGTGGCTGAGGCCGAGAATCCACAACACCAAGAGCAGAAGGAAGAAGGTGAAGGAGCCACCAGAACAGGAACACGAGAGGCTCAGCTGCAGGAGCCGTCACAGAGGGCAGCTGAGGGGATTAATCATTCCGAACAGAAGCAGGAGGCTTCCAATGGTGATACTCCCCCACATGAGGCCTTGAGTAAAAACAAAGAGCGGACATCAGAAAGCCGGGGCCTGTCCCGGCTCTTCTCTTCTTTTCTCAAGAGACCTAAGTCTCAAGTCTCTGAAGATGAAGGCAAAGAAACAGACTTAGCTAAGGATAAAAGAGAGAGAGGGCAGAGAGAAACAGAGTTTGGAGCTGGTCTTGATGAAGAGATCCTTCTAAAGGCCCCCATTGCTGCCCCCGAACCTGAACTTAAAACAGACCCGTCTTTGGATCTTCATTCTTTAAGCAGTGCAGAAACACAGGTAAGAAATGGGGAAAGACTCAGGGAAAATGAGGATAACTAATATGTTTGACTTTCAATATCTGGAAGTATTTTGTTTGGCTTACTTCTTAATTAACTTAATCATAGCTGACATTTTTATAGTGCTTTAAATTTTCAGAGCCCATTACCTTCACTAGCTTGTTTGGATCCTCACAAGAAGTAGAATAAGCCAAGGTGGAGCAGGTATTATCTTTAGTAATGCCTCATCTTACACATGAGGAAACTGAGGCACAACAAAATAGAGGGACTTACCCATAATCGCTAAGATAGTCTGATTCAATTTCATTTTTTTCCTAATTCTGAGTCTAGCATTCCTTACTGATTACTTCTTAGCCACATAACCCCAACATGTGAACTGAGTAATCTAAAGTATTTTTTTATGTTTATTTATTTATTTTTATTTTTCCGTTTTCAATATTAATCTAAAGTATTTGAAGCTTTAGTTTGTAGAAGTTAAATATAACATAATTTGATGGAAACTCAATAAAATCAAGAAATATTTTTCTCAGATTTTTATTAAGCATTTTTACCTATTGCTTTAAATGCTTCTTCAGACATAATGAAGCCAAACCTAGGTCTTGAAGAGAGAGGGAAAACGTGGGATGATCTGGAGCTTATATTATTTGAAGATTATGGAAATGGAATGGTTCCCAGCAAACAGAGTTCTTTCAGGAAAACCTACTTAAAGATAATAGAATTCTTTCATGCCTTCCTAAAAAGAAGTGAGATGCCTTTATTTCTCATTCTTTTTCTCCATTTGGAATACAAGCCAATAATACATTATCATGGAGAATCCATGTTTTCCTCCCGTGTATCACTTATTTCCTGCTCTCATTTTTAGAATTTAGGACCTTCATTGATACCCTAGCTTGAAGTTACAGCAGTGAGTATGGTTTTGCTCATTTGCTCAATAAAATGTGGATAGTCCAGATAGTATTCTGAAAATTGCGTTTGATTTTTTCAGCCTTGATTTCTGTTGTTCTGATTCTCCATCTTGTAATTCCTAATACATGAATTGGAAGTTACTTTCAGGATGTGAGAATGTTCCTTATGTTATCTTGAGCGCCAGCATGCTTCTATTTGCTGTGCTTACTAGATCATATTGGTACATTTTGTTTATAAATCGCCTTTTTTTGACTATTTCCCTGTCCTTCATGCCTGTCCTCCAACCAAAGAACAGTTCCTTCGTCATGCATTTAGTAAGGACTTTCTGTGTGCCAGCATTGCGCTACGACTACAGAGACCAAGGAAACGGACCCTTTCCTCAAGAAGCTTATGTTCTTTTGAGGGGATACAACATAAGCATTGATAAATAATACAAAATACACATAAAGTATATTTAAAGATATGAATCATTTGTGGGGGGAATTTGTTGTCAAGGAAATGTATCATAAGCTACAAAGCTATATAAAAGGTAGCTGTTATTAATGTAGTGGCAACCAAAATCCAGTTTTCCTCATTTTCAGTTTCTATTCTGTCAAAAAAAATAATAATATGGCTTAATAATAAAATTCTTCATCATATGTTATGTTCATATGCAGGGATCCTAAAATTTTATGCTGGCTGAATTGTAAGTAAATTCATATTGAAAATCTTGGAAATGGCTTATTACTTTTCCCAGGAGACCTATATTTTAGTTGAAATCCTGTTCTTCTTTGACAGTTGATTGCAAGTAGTATAGTTGGTGGGAAAGAGAAAGAGCCACTTGATAACTAAGTTATAGATAAGTGGTTTTGACAACAATATGGATATTGATTTGTGCCATAAAACAGTTAACTGTCTTTTATGACGTTTAGTGACTTGGGAAATTTAGAATGTGCTAAATCACATAAGAATTCCTTAATTCCTAGTGCTTATTCCTAGCTGCTAAAATGGAAAGATATGGTTAGGCACTGGAAAAGGAGCAAAGTGTTAAAGGAGAGAGAAGAACTTGACAGCTGTAGATAGGGGGATTCGATTAGATTTAGCCTGTGCCAAATACTTTCAGTGTGTCAACCACTGTTTTAGGCACTTGGGGAATATAATTTGTTTAAGGGTAAGTAAGTGGAAGGTAAGGAGAGATGGGCAATGGAGAGGCAGAGACCAAAGTGCTCTAGGGAAATTTGAGGAGAGAGAACACATATCTGAGAGAAATGAATGATAGAACGAGTGAATGAATGAATGAAAAAGAATTTATTAAATATTTATAGTATTCTGGCACTTAATATGTACTGGCATGGTGTTAAGATAAACAGAAAAATCAGACAGCCCCTGCTGTCCAGGAACTCACATTCTAATGGGGGAGACGGCACACATAGGAGGTTTCACCTGCTGTGATCTATAGGGTGCAGTGGCAAAGCAGATGATACATGATACTTACTGTGATTTATACTGATAGTATCATATGAGACACATCTATAGGGTGCAGTGGATAGAGTGCTGGTCCTGGAGTCAGGAAGACCTGAGCTCAGCTCCTGCCTTAGACCTTTACTAGCTGTGTCAGCCTAGGCACTTCATCGCTCTCTGCCTCAGTTTCCTCAGCTGTAAAATGGAAGTAATAATAGCACCTCTTCCCTCATTGCTCTCCTCTCCCCCCATGTTGTGAGGGTCAAATGAAATAATAATTATAAAGCATTTAGCACAATGCCTGGTACTTTGTAGGCACTTGATAAATGCTTGTTTCTTTGTTTCCTTCATTCCTTCATATAAGTTTCTGATATTGAGCCATTTGACAGTACCAAGGATCTTACCTGCAAGAATTTTCTTCCCTGGCTCCTTTGTAGCTGTGCTAGCAGCACCTGCAGAGGCAGCTGCCAGGTTGCATCTCCTCTGAAGTTGCTGCCTGGGACGATGGCTTCAAGGGTTGGGCTGGAATCAGGACCCATGATTGTGGGGGACACTCCCCTTGCCGAGTTTCTTGATCTTATCTCTCCCTGGGTGGCCTTTGGCCAAAAATCCATCTTAGTGGGGGTGAGGAAGGTGCTACCTACAGTGATTTCTTCTCCTAATGATGATTGAGGGGGTTCAGGCTGGAAAGAGGAAGAGGTGATGGTGTTTAATGAGGTGCTATTTCTTGTGAACCATGGGTTCCATGGCAAACTTTAAGGGCTCTCTGCCTGAGTCACTTGGAATACTAGTTTCTATAGGTTTTCGCTGGTTCAGACCAGGGTTCTTTTACAGAAAACTCATATGCATTTTATGTATATTACATAGATTCTTATATAGGTGTGTGTTAATCTCTCTTCCTTGTTAGAATATGAGCCCTTCCAAGGCCAGGACTACTTCCCTCTTGTCTTTGTCTTGCAGTGCCTGATGCAGAGTCAGTGCTTGCTTCATAATTACTGATGGATGGATTGTTTTAGCCTGAACGTTACAGTCTTGTGTCTTGTTGCAGTTGTCTCTTGCATTCTTCATAGCATTATTCTTATTAATAGTACAATGTATTTTATGAATGATCTTAATTTCTGACTCGGTTCTGTTGTGGTTCTACAGCCTGCCCAGGAAGAACACGGAGAAGATCTGGAGTTTGAAACTAAAGAAGGAGAAGAACTTGAAGAAGGCTCCAACACAGAAGTGAGAAAAGAAAGCGTGGAACCGAAAACTGAGAAAGAGTTCGTGTCTTCCCAGAAAGCTGTCAGAAGACACAGAAACATGCACTGCAAGGTGTCCTTGCTCGATGACACAATTTTTGAATGTGTTGTGGAGGTGGGTGCATGTCTTTTCTTTATTTTGCCTAGTTCTTATTACAGTGACCACTAATCCTACAATTCTGCAGAGTTAAGTAGACAACCTTCACCCAAAGATAAGATCCTGTCTAATGAATAATGCCAAAGCAGTTCTCCTTTCTAGATCACCTTCCCAGTACCTATGTATTTGTGGTAGATATTCAAGTTGCTTCTGGTTGTAGGGGCAGCTAAGTGACTTGCATAAAATTGGACTTTGAGATGAATAGATTAGATGGCAAGGTGACTGGACTGTATAATCAGGAGGAAATGTGTTTTCAAATTGAATTGGAGCTTCAAATTGGAACTTGTTTCACAGTGTCCCTTACTTGTACCTTTTGGTAATAGGTTGGTGCCCCTTACTATAAAACATCAGAGCCCATGTGCATGGAAGTAGGAATTCCCTACAGAGTTGTCTTTTTCAGAAAATGGTGTCACTAAATTGGGCACTTAAGACCAACTTGGAGAGCATCTAGTCCACTGCTCTCATGTTATAGATAAGGTAATCCTATACTCAGAAGTAATGAAGTAAAGTCACCTTGTTGGTGGCACAGACAGGATTCCAGTGCAGCTCTTCAGATTCCCAAATCCTTTGCTGCTCTGTTCCAGTGTGGCTGCTTATAATGTGTAATTGTGGTTGAATTAAAATCATCCTTTATCTCCCTCTTTCTTTTACATGTTGTGCTTTTTGCCATCTGTTTTTGTGCACTTTGCTGTTCAGTTATTCCTTTGAGTCTAAACTATTTTCCTGCTAATCTAAATGATATAGTAAACATTCCTAGCTGAGTCTTTTCCGATGAAATAGCATGAAATCATCAAGTTCGTAGAAGTTAGTCATGATGTATAAACACTTTTAAATACTTCATGGAGAAAGTTCTTCTTTTCCTATTGTATCCTGATATTTGTTGATTCAGATTTCCTCAGAATCTGAGCCTTTGAGGCATTGTTATTCATTTGGCAGTAAGGATATTGGACTAGCATTGCAGCTGCTGAAGATGGCTTTGGTTTTTTTTTTACATAGAGACTTGCTGATGTAATGAAATACCTCATCTTTACTTGAGTACTTATTAAACTGACTTAAATTATTTGAACTTTCAGATATTCTTCAGGTATATGCAGTTATTTGCTACAAGTTACAAGGGAACAGTCTAATTATATCCTTCCTTAAATCTATTATTTTACCAAGTCTCTGTCCTTCAAAAAGGTATTGGACATAGTGGAAGGATTCTGCACAATTTGAAGTGTAAGGACCTGAGTTTAAATTCTGGCACTACCCCTTAGCACTTAAGTGATAGATATTCAAGTCACTTGAAGAGGGAAGTTCTTTAGGGCTTAGTTTCTCCATGTGTAAAATGAAGGAGATAGATCAGTAGATCATCATAATATTGTTGTTGCTGTGTACAATGTTCGCCTGGTTCTGCTAACTTCACTTTGCATTAGTTCATGTAAGTCCAGATTTTTCTAAAATCCACCAGCTTGTAATTTCTTATAACACAACAGTATTCCATCATAATCATATGCCACAACTTGTTCAGCCATTCCTTAATTGATGGGCATCACCTCAATTTCTAATTCTTTACCACCACAAAAGAGCTGCTGTAAATTTTTTTGTACATATAAGTCCTTTTCTTTTTTTAAAAAAAACTCTTTGAGATATAGATCTAATTGTCTTATTGCTGGATCAAAGGGTATAAGTTTTGTAGCCCTTTTGGCATAGTTCCAAATTGCCCTCCAGAATGGTTGGATCAGTTCATAACTCCACCAGCAGTGCTTTAGTGTCCCAATTTTCCACCTCCCTTCCAACATTTTTCATTTTCCTTTTCTGTCATATTAGCCAATCTGACAGATGTCAGATAGTACCTTAGAAGTGTTTTAATTTTCATTTCTCTAATCAGTAGTGATTCAGAATATTTTTTCATATGACTACAGAGAGCTTTGATTTCTTTATTTGAAAGCTCTTTATTCATATGCTTTGACAACTTATTGATTAGGGAATTATATTCTTATATATATTATATATCTTATAAATTTGACTCAGTTCTCTATGAATTTGAGGAATGAGGCCTTGATCAGAAAAACTTCCTGTAAATTCACCTTGCCCTCCTGCAGTTTTCTGCTTTCCTTCTCATCTTGGCTGCATTGATTTTGCTTGTGCAAAAACTTTTCAATTTAATGCAACCAAAATTATCCATTTTATATTCCACAATGTTCTCTATCTCTTGTTTGGTTCATGATTCTTCCCTTGTCCACAAATCCGACAGGTAAATGATTCCATGTTCCCCTAATTTGCCTGTAGTATCACTCTGTATGTTCAAATCATGTTATCCACTTCTGTCTGCTTCTGTTTTATGAGTGAGTTCATTCCATTCAAATCCAGTTATGATTGCTTATTATTTATTTCCCTCCATCCTACTTTCCCTCCCCTCATTTATCTCTCTCTCTCTCTCTCACCTTGTACCTCCTCAAATGTTTTGCTTCTGACCACTACCTCCCCCAGTTCTTCCCTCCCTTCTAACAGCTCCCCCACCCCCACCTTTTTCTCTTATCTCCCTTCTCTCCTGCTTCCTTGAAAGGTAAGACATATTTCTCTACCTGAGTATGTATATTATTCCCTTTTTGAGCCAGTTATAATGAGAATAAGGTTCAAATGTTATTCAGCTCTTGTCTTTTCATCAGGAATGCTTGAAAATCTTCTATTTTATTAAATATCCATTCCTTCCCTTTCACACTCCCACCCTCAAAGGATTATACTAAGTTTTGCTGGGTAGGTGATTTATGGTTGTAATCCTAGCTCCTTTGCTCTCCATAATATCATATTCCAAGCCCTTTGGTAATTTAATTTAGAAGCTGATAAATACTGTGTTATCCTTCCCGTGGCTGCATCATATTTGATTTTTTGTTGTTGTTGTTGTTGGCTGCTTGTAGCCTTTTCTCTTTGACCTGAGAGCTCTGGAATTTGACTATAATATTCCTGGGAGTTTTCATTTTGGGATCTCTTTCAGAGGTGATCTATGGATTCTTTCAGTTTCTATTCTACCTTTTGGTTCTAGGATGTCAGGACAGTTTTCCTTGATAATTCTTGAAATATGATGCTAGGTCCTTTTTTTGATCATGGCTGTAGCATAGTCTAGTAATTCTTAAATTAGTTCTCTTCAACCTATTTTCCAGGTCATTTTTTTGATTTTGTTTTATTGTTTCTTGATGTCTCATGGACTTAGTTTCCACTTGTCTAATTTTGAGTTTTAAGGGATTATTTTCTTCATCAAACTTTTGTATCTACTTTTCCATTAGGCCAAGTCTGCTTTTTGAAGAGTTATTCTTGTCAGTGGATTTTTGTGCATCTTTTGCCGTTTGGCCTATTCTGTTTTTTGGTGCTATTTTCTTCAGTATTTTTTGTCTCCTTTACTTTATTGATTTTTTTCATGATTTTCTTACATTACTCTTATTTCCCAATTTTTCCTCTGCCTCTCTTATTTGATTTTTTAAAATCCTTTTTGAACTCTTCTGGGAGTTCTTTGTGAGTCTGAGATCAATTGACATCTGTGTTTGAGACTTTGTATGTAACTGTTTTACATTGTTGTCTTCTGAGTGTGTGATTTGATCTTCCATGTCATTATAGTAACTTGGTCAGGTTCTTTTTTGTTATTGTTATTGTTATTGTTTTGTTATTGTTATTTTTGTTATTGTATTTGTTATTAATGTTATTGCACATTTTTCCAACCTATTTTCTGACTTTTAATTTTATGTTAAAATGGAGATGTGCTCCTGAGTTGAAAGGAGCACTATTGCAAGCTTCAGGTTTTTTTGTGCGGCTGTTTTCAGAGCTAGTTCTGGAGGTCTATAAGTTTTCACTTCTTACAAAGTGGTATAATCTAAGGAGAGGTGTGGTCACTGCTCTTCTGGCTTGTACCTTGATCTTTGAGCAACCACAAGCCTTCCTTTTCACTCTGGTGCTGTGTCCTGGGTCCTTGTTCCTGCTAGTGCTCCTCCCTGTCCTGGGACTAAGACCTGGATTGTGTATTGGCAATTCCACAGAGTTCTGTCCCCAGTGCTAGCAAAGGATTCCCTGTAATCTTCTTCTGACTAGTTTTCTGATCACTTTACTGTCTTTAGCCTGAGAGCTCTGGAAGCCCAGCAGCTAATAGCTAATGTACATGCCCTCAAGGACTGCTGCTGGCTTCCTGGGCACAGCTAGCACTGGACTGCACTCCACGCTTACCTCAGTGAAACAGACCTTTCCTGCTGACTTTCTAAGTTGTCTTGGGCTCAAAATTTGTTTCACCCTGTCTTTTTATTGGTTCTGTCACTTCATAATTTGTTTTGTGATGTTATTTTAATGTTGTTTGGAGGGAAATTTGGGAGAGCAAAGTCCCTGCCTTTACTCTACCATCTTGGCCTGGATTCTTTTTTAAAATTCAATTTTATCTTAAATTCCATATTCTTTTCCCCCTTCCATTTCCCTTTCCCTATCCATTGGGAAGGCAAGAAAAACAAAACCCATTGCAAATATGTATAGTTACACAGAACAAATTCCCATAAATTAGTCATGTAAAAAAAAGATGGAAAGAAAGAAAAGAAAATATGCTTCATATATACTCTGAGTCACTCAGCTCTTTTTGGAGATTTACAGCAGGTTTTTTCATGAGTCATTTGGAATTACACTTGGTCATTGCATTAATCAAAGTTCTTAAGTCTTTCAAAGTTGTCTTTACAATACTTCTACTGTATAAATTGATCTTTTCTCATTCTACTCACTTCATACTGCATTAGTTCATGCAAATCTTCATATGGTTTCTTTGATTCCATCCCCTTCATCATTTTATATAGCATAGTAATATTCCATAACATTTGTATACCATAATTTATTTAGCCATTCCTCAGGTCACGGGAATCCCCTCCATTTCCAATTCTTTGACACTACAAATATTTTTTGTATCTATGAGTCCTTCTCCTCTTCCTTTGATATCTTTGCAGACATAAAAGTAGTCATTATGTTACTGGATCAGATGGAGTTCATAATTTAATAGCTTTTTGGGCATACTTCCAAATTACTTTACAGAATCATTGAATCCATTTATAGCGCCACCAAAACTTCATTAGTATTTTCCTGCAGACCACCCAGCATCGATCATTTTCCTTTTTTGTTAACTTAGCTATTTGTAAAAATGAGGGCATCAGACTAGATCTGGGAAGATACTTCCAGCTCTACATTTGTGTCCTTGTTATCCCGCCACGTCACCTGTGAATCCTTCCCCAATGTCCTGCTTGGACTTTTAATCATGGTATGGATTTGACCTTGGGATCTTAATGACTCTTTCAAGGGGAGCATCAACTCTGACTAGTACTACCAAATTGGAAAGTTTGAGAGTAGTGAAAAACCATGAAGACTGTGCTGACCAGTCTAGCTAATCTAGCTAACCAGAAAGCTGGCAAACATTTTTGGTTATAGTTATCCATGAAACAGAGTGAAAATATAGGTAATGGGAGAAAATTATAAGAATTATAAAAATGATCTTATAACTCTGTGAAGGTCAAAAATAGATTAGCATTCAAATGTATTATTTGTCTCAGCACTTCAAGGACCTATCATTCAATTGGTGTGGGTACTCCCATCCCACTGGGCAGACTGCAGCCTGTCCTTGTCTTAGCAGATCATATGATCAAAAGATTATGCCTAGAAGGAACTTTAAAGTTCATCTCGTTCAGCCTTCTCATTTTACAGCCAAAGATTCTGAGGCCCAGAGAGCTGAAGTAATTTGTTGGGCTTTCACCTGAAAAGTGGTTGTACCTGAAAAAAAAGTTTGTTGCCAGGCAGCCAAGTAGGCCAGCAACAATCACTTATTAAGTGCCTTCTGTGTGCAGGCATTTTCCTAAGTGATGGGGAAAGACAACACACCAAAGGGAATAGGAGAAGAGTAGTGGTGTTATTGGAGGAAGCTACTCTTGTAGGGGAGCATGGTGTTGGAAATCCATAGTGTCAGAAGCAGAGACAGAAGAGGAAAATGAATGAAGGCTAACCTGAGCCCCTTCTGAATGGATGCCCTGGGAGGAATTCATGAAGAACCCTCGTGGTGGGGGAATGTTCCAAGCTGAGAAGGTCCCAGGCAGTGAAGGAAGGTCCAAACTTACACTTACTGGTCCTTGGATGAGGGTCTTCTCCACACACACAAGAGCCATTGGAGGATAATTTTGATGGAGATTGGAATTAATAGTCAAAAAGTAAACTGGACCATTGAAATACAAACATGCAGAGGTAACAAAATTATTTCTTCTGGTAGAGTTCTGTAGAAATCACCTATTCAGGATTGAAAGGAGAATTTTTTTTTTAGTGAAGTTAATGGAGCTTGTAGATTTAATTGACTTAAGAAATCATTTAAACCAACTCCCTTATCTTACAGATGCAGAAATTGAAGCTAAAAAGGTTATGTGCCTTGTTCAGAATCAGAGAGTTAATAGCAGACATAGGACCAAAACTCAGGTTATCTGACTCATTGCCCAATGATCTTTCCCTTATGCCCATCTGAGGTTAGTTAGCTTTTATTCTTAGCCCCAGAGATTAGTCAGAAACTCAAATATTTGAAATACGCATATATGTATATCTAAATACATACATACATACATACATATAACAATAACTTTGGTTATTTATCCTTACTTTACCTTACTTTAATTTAATCCTTACATTTTAAAATGCTTCTTTCTGAGATTGTTTTTAAAAAACTGATTGAGATTTTTTATCTTTATATCACTCGAATTTCCCCTGTATCCTTTCTTCTCCCACCTCTCAGACAAACTTTCCGTGTAACAAAAGATTCAAGGTGATTTATTGTTAGCTATCTTGTATCATTTTACAGGTGGACTTCAAAGAGCAGGCACTTAACGCAGTTTGAGTACTGCTTCTGATATAACCGATTAGTCAGGTAATCAGTCCCAGTATAATAGCCCAGGCAAGGACCGTTAAGACAGTGCCTTGTAAAATCCCTGTGAGAGCCATTCAGAGAGGTGATGTCTGCATCTTAGGTTGAATTTGGCCTGTTATTGAAGGGAATTGCTAGGAATCTGCCTCCGCACCTTGAGTCATTTTTTTCTGGAATAATGGATATAATAGGGAGTCTGAATCTCAGCAACCACAATTAGCTGTCAGTGTAGACAGCTGCTTCCAATTAATTCAGTGGCTGCACAGACTGTAGCCCATAGGTTGCTCAGGGAAATCATGCATTGAAGAGACAGTGGAAGGGGATAAAATCTCCTTTGCATTATAGACAGCAGCACTTTCTAATTCTGGCACTATTCCCAAGTCACTTTGTGCCAGCTGTGCACAGTCATTCATAGTGACATGACACGGAGCATGGGTTTTCCATCTGTGTCCTAGGTTAGTTATGTAGCCATTTGAAGGTTTGTTTGTATTAAAAGTCAAGAGAAATTACCAAGTGAAACAATTATTACTTGGTGCTAAGTGTAGAGGCAGTGTGCCAGTTGTTCACCTTTTTCATTACCTGGAATGTCTGCCCCATCCCCTTTCTTCCTATTATTCCCATCTATCCTATTTGTCCTTCAAGGTCAGCCTCAGATTTCATGAAGACTTTTCTGACTCTGGCTTCCCTGGCCTCCTTCAAGTCTCTGCTAAAGTCCCACCTTATACAAGAAGCCTTTCTTGGCCTACTTTAATCTTAGTACCTTCCCTCTTTGATTGTCTCCAATTTATCCTATATATATATATATAAAAATAAATATGTATGTATGTATGTATATTGAGTAACTACTTAAAGAAGCCTATTCATTGAATGGGTGTCTCTCACTCAAAGGGAGAATCTGATAAGACCTTAAACTGAAAGGGCCAGCATCTCCCCTTGCATCCTGGGCCATCTGTCCAGTCATCCTGATGAATATCAGGTCACTGGACCCAGATGGCTCAGGAGAAGAAAGTGAAGTTGGTGACCTTGCACAGCCCTCCCTCACTCAAATCAAAGTCAACTGCAAGTCATGTCATCATCTTGATGGCATGGTCCTCTTAGAGAATGAAGGACAAACACAACATAGCAGTCTTGTTTGTATGTGAGCTCTTTGAAAACAGGGACTTTGGGGGGGGGGTGGTAGGGATTCTTTTTGTTTTGTTTTAGACCTTGTATTCCCCAGCAATTTGCATAGTGTCTGCCACATAGTAGGTGCTTAATAAATAGTTGTTGACTCAATTAATCCCTCTCTCTTTACATCTGAATATGATTCTTCCCTCCTGTGAATCTATATATCACTTTGTTCCTTTCTCTTTTAAGGCATCTATGTTCAGTCTTGTTGTGTACTTATAGTTAGTGTACTTTTTATTCTCTCTATTAGGTTATAAGCTTTATTACATAATGATATAATCTTAGTTGGAAGGAACTTTAGTCACCATCTATTTCAACTTGTAATCTGAACTAGAATTCTATAGCATGCCTGACAAATGATCATCTGACTTTTGCTTAAAAAACTACAATGTGTGGGAAACCATGACCTCCTCAGACTCTTCAGACCTTTAAGGATAGTGATCATACCCCTCCACAACCACCACGTCCCCGTTGCGCGCCTGCCCAAGTCTTCTCTTTTCAGATAAAACGTCCCTGTTACCTGCAGCTCATACTCAGGTAGCCTGGTCTTTCATTCCTCCACCATTCTGGATGTCCTCTTCTAGATGCTTTCAAGCTTTAAAATTAGTTACTAGTATTTCTTAAGGACCCACCATGCACCAGGGATTATGAAAGGTCCTGGAGATACAAAGGTAAAAGCAAATCAGACCCTGCCTTTAAAAGGCTAATATTCTGTCAAGGAAGATGAAACATGTCTGTGTAGGAACATAGAAAACAGACCCAAAGTAGTCTTGGGTTGCAAGACACTAGAAGCTGAGGGAGACCAAGAAAGTTCTCAAGCAAAAGGTTGGACTTGAGCTGAGTCTTGATTCCAAGAAGAAACATTCAGAGACTACTGTAATAGTTCCGGCAACCGGTGTTGAGGGTCTGCTCTAGATGCTGCGTGTATTAGAGAAGTTAAGGGAGGGATGTTATAGAGATAGAAACAACAAACTGTAGCAGCTGATTGGATATTTAGGTTGAATGAGAGTGCAGAATTATTAGCACCAGTGCTGCAAAGCTGGGTGCCTGGAAAGACGGTAGACCAACCACAAAATGCTCCACTGTTTGTCTGACTCTAGGACAAAGCCTATTTGAACTTTTCCTTAGTCCTGGAGAAGTTAGCTTCTAGTCTTTCAGAACAAGGACAATGTCACTGTCATCAACAACATGAATAATTTATTAAATACTTAATATGTGCTAGGCACTATGCTAAGGGGATGCAGAAAAAAACAAAAAAAAAATTGTCCCTGACTTCAAGGAGCTCACACTTTAATGAGGGGTATCACTTGCAAATAGCCACGGACGTAAAGACCCATACAGGATCAATGGGAGATATTCTCAGAGGGAACACATCTGCAATAGGGGGGACTTGGAAAGACTTCTTGCTAAAAATAGAATTTGACCTGAGACTTGAGAGAATCAAGGGAAGCCACAATTAGAATTGAGAAGCCAGGGCATTCTAGGCCTGGGGGATAGCTAGTGAAAAGGCCAGGAATTGAGAGATGGAGTGTTCTGTTCAGGGAACTTCAAGAAGGCCAGGAAGGGGGGGGGGCAGTAAAGAGGAAGAAGATTGGAAACACAGGAAGGGGCTAGGTGTCAAAGGGCTTTAAAAAGCCAATAGAAGATTTGACATTTGATTGTGAGGGTAATACGGGAGCCACTGGTGTTTCTTTGAGGTGACATGCTCAGATCTGTGCTGTAGGAAAATAACTTTGGCAGATGAATGAAGCCTGGTTTGGAATGGGGAGAAAATGGAGGCAGGGAGACCACTTAGAAGGCTTTTTTAGTAGTCTGGATAAGAGATGATGAGGGCCTGAAGCATCACCCTAGGTGGCTATCTAAGTGGAGAGAAGGGCACATAATGTTGATTATGGTGATGATGATAGCAGTTATGTGGCACTTTATGGTTTGCAAAGTGCTTACAAATATGACCTCCTTTTATCCTCACAGCAACCCTGGCAGGTGGTGCTATTATAGTATTATCTCCATTTTACTAAGAGAGTGAGGTTAAGTAACTTGTCCAGGATTGTATAGCTAGTAAGTGTCTAAAGTAAAATTCATGTCTTCCTGACTCCAGGTCTAGATCTCTCTCTGCTTTGTCTGCCTCATAACTGAGAGATGTCATGAGAATAGAAACAAATAAGACTTAGCAAGACATTGAATATGGCAAATGAGAGACAATAGTGAGTTGAAAATAGCAATTATGTTGTGGGCCTGTGTGATTAGGAAGTGGTGGTAAGAAGGAAGAAGGAAAAATAATGAGTTATGTTGTAGAAATATGGAGCTTGAGATGTTCGTTAGGCATTTGAGGACACAAGATTGGAGGTGCAAAGAGGTTAGGGCCTGATAAATAAATCTCCATAGAGATGATCATTGACTCCATGAGACAATGAGATCACTAAGTAAAATATGGTAGAGGGAGAAGAGAATAGGACCAGGACAGAGCAGGGGGGACAGCCATGGTTAGTGGGCTTGTTCTAGATGGAGTTAGCAGGCAAATGAGACTTAGAAGAAGAGATTAGAAAAGACCCAGAAGAGAGCAGTATCATAAAAACCTAGAAAGGTAATCTTCATATTTTCTCAAAGCATCTAATACAATGTCTTTCAAATGATGGGAGTTCAATAAATATTAGTTGAATTAAATTGAATTTTTATATCATCTTTAATGTTATGTATTTGCAGAAACATGCTAAAGGACAAGATCTGATAAAGAGAGTATGTGAACATCTCAATCTATTGGAGGAGGACTACTTCGGTCTGGCCATATGGGAAAATGCAACTTCTAAGGTAAGGGGATGACTATAATATATGAAAATATCTATAAGTTGTCTTTTTCACTTATTATTTAGTGTAAATATATGTATGCTTGATTCCTAAAAGTCAAAAAAATTCTTAGAAATTTAAAAAAATTCTTTAACATTCCAGTCATTTTCCATTCTCAGGGTTACTACTTATTGCTATTATGAAAATACTGGGATATGTATCATAATTTAAAAGGAAAATGTCTGTGTAATATTTTCAAACATAATTTTTGTGTGTGAAATCTTCCCTGATTTTCTTAATTGAAAGTGACTTCTTATCTGATCTCATAGCACTTTAGACTTCTCTTAAACACTTCTTATTCAAAATTAGTATCAGATATTTATTTGGAGGTGTCTTGTATCTGCCTCTTTTAGATTGTATAAGTACCTTCAGACTGCGGATCATGTCTTCACTGGCTTTTATATAACTCTAACAAATCACCGTGTAATATTCCTTGTAGGAACTTAATAAATAAATGTTTGTGGAATGAATTAAAAGGGCAGGTCCTGAATCAATATCTGTATTAAACACATGCACACCATTTCCTGTTATATGACCAACAAGATAGAGGACTAGGCATTTTTATTAATCTTCATGGTCTCACAAACCTCTTCACAATATGAATTATGTGCAAGAGATGAAGCGGTGTCAGCTTGCTGCATGGTCTAGGACACCACGAATCCCTTGTAAGGAATTACAGTTATGCTATTAGCCAAAGCGAGCATTCACAACATACATTATGCTGAAAGGAACTGTAGACAACAAACAGAGGTCACTGTTGAGCTTATGTATTTCAAATGTCTGTGTGTCTAAAGGAAGGAAGAAACAAGGATTTATTAAGTACCAATGATTAGTAAGTGCCAGGTGCAATGCTAATGGTTTTACAAATATCATCTCATTTGTTTCCCACTATAGTCCTAGGAGGTCGGTGCAATTATGATCTCTGTTTTATAGTTGAAAGAACTGAGAAAAACAAACATTAAGTGACTTGCCCAAGGTAACATAGATGGTAAATGTTTAAGGCCGTTTGAATTTAGATCATTCTGACTCCAGGCCAAGAACTACCTACTGCACTCCCTAGCTGCCTTCAAGGAAGATGTATACAATAATACAGTAGTGGCAGGAAATTTCAGTGTCCCTCTCAATTTTAGATAAGAATAACAGAAAGAAAGACAGAAAGATAATCTAAATGAAGTAAATATATCTAAAAGATCTGTCATGTCTTTTGAACAGGAATATTAATGATTATAGAAGTTTCTTAGAACCATATGTCATCTTTACAAAAATAAACCACACATTGAGGCAAAAGAATTTTAAATAAGTGTAAAATATCAGAAATAACCGTAGCACAGAAAACTAGTAATTTATATAGGGAGCACAAGTAAAAGACAGGTCAAATCAAGATCCTAAACAATGAAGAACAAATTATTAAAAATGAGCAACATTAAGAATAAGTGATTAATAACTATGGAACACAGTGGTAATGACAAGATAGTGGTACCAGAATTTTCAGAGTGCAGCAAAAACCGTCGACAAATACTATCTCAGAATACAGTAGCAGAGTAGAAAAAGAAAAAATAATAAGCTGAATATGCCTTTTTGAAATTTTAAAAATGAACCAGTAAATCTAATAAGCATAAGAGATGAAATTTAGAAAATGAGAGCGGAAAAGAGCAAATCCCCGGTGTTCAGGTAAGCAGGTTTTATAGCATGGACTAAAGAACAGAACCTTCAGACTGTGTGCATTCAATATACATTTACGTTATTAGGATCTTCCTTCTTTACCTCCTGGGAAGACCCTCCCAAGGGTGGCATGCATCTTTGAAAACTCCTCCATACTGTCCAGGCGAATTGAACAAATACTTCCCCTCCAAATATATGCATAATATAATACATAAAAATTGCGAAACATGCAGCTTCCTGTGAGGAATCTCTTTGGCAAGTCTCAATTCTGATGACAACAGAAAGGAAAAATCTTAACCTCTTTTTAACAAAGTAACTCATCCTTTTCTTACTTTTTGGATTGGCCCATTACCAAAGCTGCCTCATTCTCGTCTTACATCCATGGTCTAATTTACTTCCATCTTGTCACTGAGATGAAAGCTTCAGAGGCTTATTTGCCTTTTCTCTCTTCCCCTTCCTGCCCTTCATTTCCAATCTGTTGCCAAGTTCTTTTGCCAATGTAGTATCTCTCACATCTCTCCTTTTGCTTTTTTTTCCACCCGTATTAATACCACTTTACGTCAAACCCTCTGGACTTGTATTATTAAAATAATCTGTGACTACTTTCTTGCATCCAATCTTTTGGTTCTTCAATCCGTCATCCTTTGCTCTACTGCCAAAGTAATCTTCCTAAAGCATAGGTCTGACCATATCACCCCGTTGCTCAGTAGCTTACTGTGGCTCCTCCATGCCTCTTGCATAAAATACAAATTATTTGTTCTGATATTTAAGGTGCTTTACCATCTGGCTCCAACCCAGCGCTTACCCTGATTTTGCATTACTTTCCTTGAAGCATTCTGTTTCAGCTAAGCTGCACTAGTAACTGTGACTGAACTCCATTTACCATTTTCTACCTTTGTGCATTCACCTAGAATCTCCTTTGTCTATATGGTCCTTGCTCTTTATCTGTACTTTCCAGTATCCTTTTATACCTTTGAGGACTAGATTGGTTGTTACCTCCTCTGTGAAGTGTAGGGTTTGTTTTTTTTTATTCCTTGTAGATGAAAATGTTATTATTTTGTCTCTACTCACATTTTCCCAGAGTACTTTGGATTTCTCCTTTGTACCCAACATACTCTACCTTATGTTATATTTACTTGTGGACATGTTGTCACATACCCCCTAGTAGAACATCAGCTCCTTGAGGGCAAGCAGGGTGCTATTTTTAATATCTAGCACCTAGCTAGATATTATTGCTCTGAATTTAGCAGGTACTTGATAAATGTTGAATTGAATGTTTCCTCATTTTAAAGTAACCATTTGGGCCATTAGGCCTCAGTTAGGTCAGATCCTCAGCCGGCTGTTGTTGTGTTTGTCTTTCATTTCCGAAGAAGACCACAACATCAGAGAAATGATGACATGACTTGCACTTGACTTTGTTTTGAGTGAGGGAGACCTGTGCAAGTCACCAGCCTCACTTCTCCTCCAGAGCCATCCATCCCTTAGCTGGTGGTTACTTATAAGTAGAAGAGTTAAAACTTGAAACCTCACTGTATCTTGCCCTTGATGACTTCATTCAGCATGTATTTATTAGCCACCAGCTGTATTCTAGGCACAGTGCAAGGCACTAAGGCTAGAAATACAAAAATAAAACATTCTGTCCGAGAACATGTATACATGTTAGTATAGAAGGATAAAATGAAGGAGAGACATGACCACCTCCTCTTTTTAAATTTTGTGATATTTTCCTTTCTCAAGTCTTGTAGCAACTCTCATTTTTCTCTGTTTTTGTTTTCCAAAGGATCTGGAGAATGGTCCAGCAGTCCTATCTGGCAGCTCTTTTAGTGCTCTGGGCCTGGTTCATTTGGGGCTGGTGACTTAGTTATTAAAGTATTCTCAAAGTCATGCCTCACTTGGATTTAAATTCCCTGGTAGCCCTTTGGATTGTTCTTCTGTTGACAGAATGGACTGTTTTCCTTTCATTCTCATGTTTTCTTTGCCTTAGCCTCATCTGCTTCTGTGCACAGTACTTTTTCTCTTCTACCTACCTATTTTCTTGAACTCCTTATATATGGAAGATTCTGTGCCAAGGAATATATAGAAGTTTCCAGATTTTTAGCTAATTAGTATTTTCTTGTTATCAAAGATAGGAAAACCAATCAGACTTGCCTAAGCAGGACCCTGCCCCTCCCTATAATTCACCCAACCCACCTTGGCTTCCTTGAGATGTTTTGAAGCTTGGAGCAAAAATTAATCCAGGAGTCTTATCCAACAAAGTGGCTGAAACTTGATGTAGTGATATAGTGATAGGAGCAGCCTTTCATAACATAATGAATGACTCCCTTCTGTCATCATGGCCTGCCTGAGATTTCCTTTCCTATCCTTTCCCATCCTGCTATGGAAGTATTGGTTACAGGCACCCTGGATAATAGGTTACCTTGGTTTGATTTTTGACAGATGAAAGGGTTAAGTCCTCCTGGGCATGGTGTCTATTCCAGGAGCAAGGTGGCCGACCGGGAGATGGCCCTTGTCTTTGGTATATGGAAGACTCTGTTCTTGTGTTTTTAACTTACTCCCTGCCTAAAAACTGCATGTGTGTGTTCTATTTGTAACATTCATTGGAGACCGTTCTTTACTGAGTGAGAAGTTAATTGCATTTTATTTTCCTCAAATTATAATTGGCATACTGACTTTCTTTTTCCTCTTTTTGCATAATAATAGAGCAGAAGCCTCTATTGCTCTGACTAGATGAGAGGGAAAGAAATCAGTAGCTGACTTCTATAGTCCCCGTGAAAGATTTATTGCTACTTTGAACCAAAATTATTGGAGTTAAACAGCTGCTTGCTTAGCTTTTATTCCTAATTGGAATTATCTGCTCATGAGTGAAGCAAGTATTTTCCTTAGGGGGAAAAGTCACTTTGTGGATTTTGCCTCCTCCCCCCCCTTGGAAAAAAAAATTCAGCATAAATAGTAACACTAGCAGAAAATAAAAACAAAATACAGAAGCAGGCCTAAATGCCCCTTCTTCTTTACTAACTTAATAAGTATTTTATAGTTTGCCAAGTGCTTCCTGTCTACTGCATATTATTTGTACGGTAGCACAGTGTGGTGAAAGAATGGTCAGAGGAGGTGAGTTCCTACCCTGTTTCTGCTACTTACTAGTAGCTTTACCTTGGGCAAGCAATTTATTCTCTCTTAGTCTCATTGTCCTCGTTGGTAAAAGAAAAGTTTGATCTAGATTGTTGCATTCTAAGGTTCCTTCTAGCTCTGGGACAAATATTATCATCTTAATTTCTTTGATTCTCATTTTTCTCTTTAGCAAGATGAATATTCCTAGTCATATGATCCTAGGAGTAACCTCGAGGGTCCTTCACAAGCCCCTGTCTCATTTGTTTCCTATTAATCGTCAGCCAGACTTAATTAGTTTTTAGCAAAAGTATTTATTATTATGGTAAAACAAAATAGTAGTTGCAAAAACATGATTCTCAAAAGTCTGGGACACATTCTCCCACAGAAACACAGCCTCCATGGGGATGGTGAACGGATACTTAAAGAACAAATGTAGTAAGTCAAGTGTGTTGAATGCCTGAGGCTAAGGGTAATTTACAGTTCCCGGTACTGGAAGTCAGTCTCTCCCTTTGTGGCATCCTCGTGAAGTTCCCCTTAAGTGTAGCTCTCTTTCCCACTCAGAAGGTTGGTGACTTTTGTAGAGTCCGTGGTTGGCACATCTATTCACCATCACAGGTCACTCTCCTTGAAGCTGGGTTTCTCCTAGTGACTCTTGATTTCACTTAAATTGATGTCTGTTACTGATGTAGTCTCAGGTGAGAAGTGAGGGTGGCAAGCAAGGAGGCGGGGTAAGGTGGTAGAGAAAGGAATTGCTGACTTCCTGCTCATTTCATAAATAGTCCCAGGAAGATGTTTGATTATTTAAGCCATTCATAAGATGGTTCCTGTATAGTGTCATTTGCCTTCATCCAATGATTTAAGCATTAAGATTCTCTCCAATTAATTAAGGACTTATTCACACCTATTTCATACTTTGATTCAATCAAGGTATCTGTGCCTTCTGTGATTATATTAATTAGGATGGGAGTGAAACTCTACTTTTATATTGACTTGCTTGCATTCTTGAGAAGTAGAAAGTTTTAACTGATCCCACTGTAATTTATTCCCAAATTATAGGGGAAGCAGTTATTTCAGATTGATCCTGGGTAAGGGTAATGCTCTTCTTTTCTCTAGGTTTGACATGGGAGTTCTGGTCAAAATTGTTGTGTTTCCATATAACTGACTTTCTACTTTCTGTTGTTTGCTGTGATAAATTTGTAGAGTTCTGTATGAATTGTTTTTATTCTTTTTTTATTTTTTATTCTTTTTATTCTTTTCTTTTACAGACTTGGCTGGATTCTGCCAAAGAAATAAAAAAGCAGGTTCATGGTAAGTGGGAATAATTATCCATCTCAGTGGTGTTTCTTAAATCTTTTTGGTAAATCACATTTTCTCCAATCATGAATAACTTTAGAATCCCTAATGTGACATTTTTAGAATGAGGCAAGGCCAACAAAGTGATAGCTCTTTACCAGTGGGTAAGATGAGTGGGAAGCTACAACAAGGTAGCAGAGATGATCATTGTAAATATGGAGACAGGCCAGGTCTGCCCAGACATGAAGTTTTCACTAATGATCTTTCTTAGTCTGGAAAAGGAAATGAATAGCAGTATTTTTAGCCCAAGTTCCTTGATGCAATGAAGAGTTGGGGGCCCACAGAAATATTTTATAATGTATGAGTCATTTGTCCATTACATTTTGGATCAGGTGATTTTAGAGGATGCTTTTGAGAAATGCAAAGAGTTGTTAACTGCATTATGAAAAGAGTGATAGATTTGAAATTATAGGATCTGGATTTGAATTCTGGGTTTATCGCATGACATTAGGAAAACCACTTAACTGTTCTGAGCCTCAGCTTTCATATGTGTAACATGAGGGTGTTTTGGACTAGATAATTTCTAAGGGTTCTTGCAGCTCTAAATCTAACCTTAAAGATAGTAAGTTTTATCTCAATTTCCTGAGGTTAATTTACTCATTTAAAAAAAGGTATTTTCCATTTTGTCTGTTTTTCAGTTGCTTTTGTGATTTTTTTAAAGTAGGTAAAACACTCCCTTAGACTGGTGCCTCTCCATACCTGATCTTCATTTAAAAACTTGTTATTCAAGCCTGAATGAAAGTCATTCAGGACCATTTTGACTTTTATTACATACAGTGAAAAAACACTGTTCTAGCCCTTTTCAATTAAAGGATAAATTTAGGCCAATATTATTCAGCAGAGCTCATTAAGAAAGAAAAGTTGAAATATTTTGCAGTGATTAGACTGGGCTGTTAAGAGTTACCTTGCTAAGACCATCTTCTAAAGCATTTGTTTTTTTCTTTAAAAATGAAAACAAACAAACTCTAAGAGCACTTAAACTCACAAAAACTTACTGAGGAAACAAATTAGAAATAAATCCTTAAACCAAAATAAAGGATGAGAATTGGTTGTTCCAAAGGTGGGAATTCTAAGGTTATATATAATGTTTAGCATTTTTTAAAATGCCATTTTCTTCCATTAAAGTTTTGTTTTCTTTTCCATTTCCTAATTCTCTCCCTCCTACACCCTTTGCCTCTACCCAGAAGCCAAGAAATATACTCCTTATACATATGAAGCCATGAAAAACATTTCCTCATTAGCCGTGTTCCCCCTAAAAGAAAAAAACAGGAAAAATATATGCTTCAGTCTGCACTCTGAATTCATCAGTTCTCTATCTGGAGGTGGATAGTATTTTTCATCAAGAATCTTGTGGAACTGTGGTTGGTCATTGTGTTGATCAGAGTAGCTAAGCCTTTCACAGTTTATTGTTATATTGCCATTACAATGTAAATTGTTTCTCTGATTCTGCCAGTTTCACCTTGTATCAGTTCATAGAAATTTCAAGTTTTTCTGACACCATCCCCTTCATCTTTTTTTAATTTCAATTTTTAATTTGTGGAATAAAGCAAATATTTCCATAACAGTACAATACAAAAGATTATTGCACATGAAACTACAATCTATTATGCACAACTTGTTATTCCTTTCAAATATACAACAAAATTATCATGTCAATTTCTTTTTTTTCCCATTCCCTTCCCCCAACTCCATAATGGAGATGGCTACCATTAGATACTAATAGGTGTACGTATTTAAAGTTATTCTGTACATGCTTATATTTATCAGTTCTTTCTCTGGTTGTAGATAGCATCTTTCTTTATTTATAATAATTATAATAAAAAGCTTATTCATTCCAAGTCATTCTTAAAACAGTATTGCTGTTGCTACATACAATGTTCTCTTGGTTGTGCTCATTTCGTTCTTCATTATTTCATGCAAGTCTGTACATATTTTTCTAAAATCATTGAACTTATCATTTCTTATGGCAAAGTAGTATTCCATCACAATCATATACCACAACTTGTTCAGCCGTTCCCCCATTGATGGGCGACCCAGCAGTTTCTAGTTCTTTGCCATTACAAAAATGCTGCTAAAGAATTAGAAATTGATGGGTTGCCCGTCAATGGGGGAATGGCTGAACAAGTTATGGTATGTGAATATTACAGAATACTATTATACTGTAAGAAAGGATGAGCAGGATGCTCTCAGAAAAACATGGAGACTTTCATGAACTGATGCAAAGTGAAAGGTACTGTGTACAAAGTAACAGCATTATTATAAGAAGGTCAGCAGTGAAAGACTTATTTATTCTCAGCAATACAGTGATCCAAGATAACTCTGAGAGACTTATGATGAAAATGCTATCCATCCCCAGAGAAAGATCTGGTGGTATTTAAATACAGATGGAGCATGCTTTTTAAAAAAAACTTTCTTAGTTTTCTTGAGGTTTTTTTTTTGGTCCATATTTTCTTTTACAATACGACTGTTATGCATGTGTGCATAATTATACATGTATAACCTATATCAAACTGCTTACCTTCTCAGTGTGGGGGAGGGAGGGAGGAAAGAGAATTTAAAATTCAGAGTTTTAAAAATGAATGTTAAAAATTGTTTTTACATGGAACTAGGAGAAAATGTTTTAAAAATAAATAAAAATAATATTTAAAAAAAGAGAGCTGCTATAAACATTTTAGAGCATACAAATTCTTTTCCTTTTTCCCTAGTTATCTTCAGAAATAAACCAAGTAGTGGTGTTGCTGGGTCAAAAGGTATAAGTAGTTTAATAACCCTTTGGGTGTAATTCCAGATTCTCTCTGAAATAGCTCACCATTCCACCAACAATGAATTAGTATCCCAATTTTTCCACATTCCCTCCAACATTTGTCACTTTCCCCCTTACCATTTTAGCCAGTCTAGTAGGTGTAAAATGATAGTTCGAGGTTGTTTTAATCATCATTTCTTGTAGCATAATAGTATTACATCACATTCATATTCTATAACTTCTTCAGCCATTCCCCCAAAAGAGCTGCTATAAATTTTTTGGTCCATGTGAGTCCTTTTCCACCTTCTTTGATGTCTTTGGAGATATTGATCTGTGGTAGTATCTCTGAGTCAGAAAGTATGCATAGTTTAGTAACTTTTGAGGTGTGATTCCAAATTGTTTTACAGAATGGCTAACTCTCTGAATTTCTGCCAGAATACTCTCCAGTTTTTCCAGCAGTTATTAGCAAATAGTGAATTCTTACTCTAGTAGTTGG
The DNA here is from genome assembly GCA_028658325.1 of Potorous gilbertii. Lineage (NCBI taxonomy): Eukaryota > Metazoa > Chordata > Mammalia > Diprotodontia > Potoroidae > Potorous > Potorous gilbertii. The sequence continues at coordinate 402,315 of JAQQSK010003622.1, read as the reverse complement.
CTGGGACCCTTGAGTCCTTTCCCCACTTCTTAAGTATTCTCTGTCCTGTGCCGCTTAAGTTGAGTTATACAACAATAACAACTGGAAGGCTTTTCAAGGACTCAGTGCTGTAAGATTTGGAGCCATAGGAAACTTACCTTGGATATTTCCTGACTTCTAAGTAAATAGTGTCTCGGTCTCAGCATTTGACATGGATGTTTTGCGTAATGAAGATGACTGCTGTAACAATGTTTATCTTGCCCCTGACATAACAGAGAGTTGTAGCAATGTTTGTAGTGAGAGTGCTCTTCTCATGGTAGATGTATATTACATTATGGAATAGAGCTTTAACTCCATTGGACATGATTATTTTGAGTACTTTTAAAACTAATTCGGACTAAGGAGAGAAAAACTAGTCTGAATTATGGATTAGGAAATGAAATTTTGTTTGATCAGGGCCAGATTTATAAAAGTGGTTCTTCTAGGACAGTTGAAAATAGTTTATTTTCAAGTGTTTTAAGAAATTCTATTTGTAAATTTGCTTTTACCATTAATTTGTTTAGCCATTCTTTTAAGGGCTAGTGGGGGGAGAGAGATGGGAAAGAATAAAGATAATCTAAATCTAAACTTCATTTCTGATCCAGTTAGAATGTACATAAGTTAGTGGTGCCTAGACTAAGGCATAGTAAAATAGGTTGTGTCTTCAACTTGTTAAAAATTATTTAAGGAACAAATTATAAATAACAACGGACTCATTAAGATTTATGATTTGTCTTTGACAGTCAGATTAAGAATTATTTTCCTAAGTGGAGCACTATTTTAAACTTTTTCTTTATAAGGCAATATAAATGGGTTACATTTATTGGGCTCTGGCTTTGATTTGTTTTCAGACATCTCCTTTACTGTATTGTCCCGTATTAAGTTTAACATTGAAGGAGAACATTGAGTTACAGTTTTCTAAGGGCCTTATATTAGCTATCCAGAGCATTTAAATGGAATAATTGTTGGAGCTTCTGAACTCCCTCAAAATAAAATTTTTTAAATTTCTACTATTAGCAAATGTTATTGTTAGTTAAGATTAATCAGTGTTAAAGTTGAAATAAAATACCATGGGAAGCATAACCCACAGAACATAGTTAAAACAAGCTATTGATGCCTGTAAGTTGCCTGACCTCATACTTTACTGAGAAAATAGAGGCTATTCTCTTGACCATGGGTTATTTCTTCTTTTCTAAATTGGATCTCAGAATCCCTTGACATCATCCACCTTTCTATCCTTTACTTCAGTCTTTAAGAAGAAATTTCCATTATCCTTACCAAGGCCTGCTCTCTATTTGTACCCCTGATTCCCTTTCCTTCTTGCGCCCCTGGCAGTTTGTCCCTAAAATCATCCTCCTACGCTCCTGCCAATATTCAGTTTCTCCGTGTGTGTATATGTAATATACATGTATGTAATATTATATAATGTATAATGTTATATAGTATGTACATTTTATTTTTATACGCACATACTTTCAGTCCTTCCCTTTTGCCTGCAGACATGCTGAGTTCTCACCAGTTCTTTAAAAACACTCACTTGACCCTAGCATTTCTTCATTCTATCTTATCCCTCTTCTTCATTTCATAGCCAAAGTCTTAGAAAAAGTTGTCTATACTCAAGCCTCCAATTCTCTTTTCACTTCACATTTACTTACAATTTACCTTCAGATAGCTCTCTCCACAGTTACTAATAATCTCTTACATGCCAAATCCAATGGTCTTTTTTTAGTTTTCATCCTTTTTGACTTCTCTGTATATTTTCTGCTTTCTGGCTTTTCATGATTTTATACTTCCTTGGTTTTCCTACCTGACTATTCTTTCTCATTTTTTTAATGTAATTATCCATATCTCCCTCCTCCTTCTCCTGAACTGTGGGTGTATCTCAGGATTCTGTCCTGTGTCCTCTTTTCTTCTGCCCTCTCTTGACTGCCTTGGTGATCTATCCCATCTGTTCTTGTGGATTCCATGATCAGATCTATTTATCTATAGATATAGATAGATATGAGATCCTATATGAGATCTCCTAAGCAGAGATCATGGGTTCAAATTCCATCTCTGTCACCTGTGTGACCCGAGACAAGTTAATCTCTCTTGACCTTACTTTCATTGAAAAAAATTGAGGGAATTGCACTAGACTTCTTCTGGGATGTCTGTCTGTTTTTGTCTTTCGTATATATATTTGAATACAGCTTTAAGTGCTATTTCCTCCATGAGATAATCTCCTAAAATCACCAGATATTAATGCCTCCTCCATTACCTTGTATTTACTTATATGCACAAATATTTTCTTTGACTTTTGTCTTTGAGGGGTTTTTTTTGGTATATTTTTTGTGTTTAATGTTTTTTGTATTTATTTTTTCTTTTAAAAATTTATTTTAGTTTTCACCATTCATTTCCACATGATTTTGTGTTCCAAATTTTCTCCCCATCTTTCCCCTCTCCCCACCCCAAGACCCTGTGCATTATGAATACCCCTTCTTCCAATCTGCCCTCCCTTCTATCATACCCCTCCCTTCCCTTATCCCTATTTTCTCTCTTTTTTTGTAGGTCAAGATAGATTTCTATATATACCCCTTTACCAGTATTTCTTATTTCCCAGTTACATGCAAAAATAATTCTCAACATTCATTCCTAAAACTTTGAGTTCCAACTTCTCTCCCTTTCTCCCTCCCCACACATTCCCACTGTGAAGGTAAGCAATTCAATATAAGCTATATATGTGTAGTTATGTAAAAGACTTCCATAATAGTCGTGCTGTGAAAAACTAACTATATTTCCCCTCCATCCTATCCTGCCCCCCATTGTTTCTGTTCTCTCTTTTGACCTTGACCCTCCCCGAGGGTTAACTTCTAATTACTCCCTCCTCCTATTTGCCCTCCCTTCTATCATTCCCCCTACACCCCACTTATCTCCTTCTCCCCTACTTCCCTGGAGTGTAAGATAGATTTTCATACCAGTTGACTTTGTCTTTGTATCCCTAGGGCCCAATACAAAGTTAGTGCCTAATAAATGATAGTTGATTGAAATAGGACTGATAATAATTCTGTCCGTTAACAACCATTTATTAAGTGCTTGCTTCATGCCTGGAACTGCTAATCGCTAGGGATAAAAAAGGGCAAAAAACAAATTCCTGCCCTTAGGAAGCTCACATTCCGGTGTGAGAGACCACATAAATAACTAGGTACATACAAGATATACTCAGTAGATGGAAGGTAATCTGAGAGGGTAGGACTGTAGCAGGTGAGGGGTTTGGAAAGGCCTCTTGAAAAAATGTAGGAACTAAACTATTGAAATCAGGAAAGCTGAGAGAAAGGAAAGCGTTCCATTTGTGGGGGACAGCCAGTGCAAGGGCATAGAGTCTGGAGGAGTGTCACATTATATGAACTGCCAAGTAGGCCGGTGTAGCTAGATAGTAGAGGGCATTAAAATGTAAGAAAATTGAAGAGCTAAAGCCAAAGAGATTTACTTTACATTTTATCTCGGAGATAACAGGGATCCAGTAGAGCAGTGGTGACATTGTCAGACCTATGCTTAAGCAAAATCATTTTGCTAACTAAATGGAGGATGGATTGAAGAGAGGAGATACTGGAGGCAAGGAGATGACTTAGATTGCACTAGGTAGTCCAGGTGTGAGGTGATGAGGACCTGAGCTCACGTGGGATCTGTGTTAGTGAAGAGAAGATGAATTGGAGAGATGTGACAAGATTAGGTAACTTACATGTGGAAAATAGGAGTAAGGAGTCAATGATGATTGTGAAAGTTGTGAGCTTGTGTGACTAGAAGGATAGTGGTGTCCTCAAAAACAATAAGGCTTTTGAGAAGAGGGAGAGTTTGGGGGAGAAAGTTCATTTCTGGCTTATTAGAAGGTCTCCCTCTTTGGGAAGCTGGTGGTTATATTAAATTATATAACAAGAAAGCACTAAAAAGTAATATTAAGTTGAAAAAAGAGAAATATCCTTACTCCTAATCTCTCTTTTATTTTCTTAAATAATTTTTTTATCTTTTATTTTTATATTACTTCATTTCTGAGTAGATTCCTTCCTCTTCCTTAACCAGTAATCTACTGCTTGTAAATTGCTACTGCTAGGGGCAGCTAGGTGGTGCAGTGGATAGAACACCAGTGCAGGAGTCAGGAGGACTTGAGTTCAAATCTCACCTCAGGCACTTGACACTCACTAGCTGTGTGACCTTGGACAAGATGACTTAACCCCAATTGCCTCTTCCTAGGTCATCTCCAGTCATCCTGATGAATATCTGGTCACTGGATTCAGATGGCTCTGGAGGAGAAGTGGGGCTGGTGACCTGCACAGCCCTCCCTCACTCAAAACAAAGTCAAATGCAAGTCATGTCATCATTTCTCTGATGACATGGTCTTCTTTGGCGACAAAGGACAAACACACACCGCTTGTAAAAGAAAGATTTAAAAAAAGAAAGACAGTTCAGTAAAAACAAAACCAACATGTTGAGCTAATCTGAGAGTATATATATTATATTATACAGATGTGCTTATTTAATACATAATATTCCACACTCCTAGTGCACTTCTGCAAACGAGAGGTAGGTAGCTGCAGATTCTCATTGCTTCTCCAGGGCCAGTCTTGGTCATTATAATTGTATAGCATTCAGTTTCATTTTTCTACTGCTACTTACTTCACCCTGTACCCGTTCATATAAGAGATCTCATGCTACCCTGAATCTTTATATTAATAATTTCTTAAAAGTACCCTAATTTCATTCAAGTACCTCAATTTGTTTAGCTATTAGTCACTTGATTGTTCTACTTTTTTCCAGTTCTTTTCTACCACAGAAGTGCTGCTATGAATATTTTGATGTTTATTGAATCTTTCTTTCTATCTTTGACCACTTTAAATTACTGTGTATGCCTACCAGTCGAGCTATAGATATTTTAGCCACTTCCTATTATTTATACCCTAGCAACTCATTCTTCCTTATTGGTGAAAATCAGATCCAGAATATAATTTCTTCCAAAAGGTTTTCTATAGTGGTTGAACCACCTCGCAGCTCGTTTCCCAGTGTGTTAATCTTCCTGCAGCTCTTCCAGTATTGAATAATAGCTTCTTTTTTTTTGTTGATGAACAAGAATTCTTAGAATTCTGGAGTTGAAAGAGACTTCAGAGCTCTCTAATTCAACCCTTACGTGAACAAGAACCTCTCTCTGAGGATGAAAATCTCTCCTTGAGGTATTCTATTCCACTTTAATTCTAAGATTTGCCAGGAATTTAGCCAAGCTCACTTGCCTGTAGTGGACATCATTCTCTTAACTTTTGAAACCTTGGGGAATCAGCAAAGAAACTAATTGAGACAGTTAATAGCTTTTGTAAAGGTTGCAGGCTACAAAATAAATCCTTAAAAATCAACAACATTTCTGTATACTAATAACAAAACACAAGAATAGATAATAGAAGGAGAAATTCAATTCCAAATAACTACAAAAGGAAGAAAGTGTCTGGGAATCAACCTCCAAAGATATCCAAAAAGACTTGTATAGCATGTAAAGCTTCCAAAAAGACTGAATTATGAAGTGCTCCTTAAAGATATCAAGAACAACCTAAGTAACTGGAAGAATATTCACTGTTCATGACTAGGCCAGGCCAGTATAATAAAGATGATAACACCACCAAAATTAATTTATACTTTTATTACTATATCAGTCATATTGCCAAAGGAATACTTTACCAAGTTTAATGAAATAAATTAAATAAAGATAAATAAATTCATTTGGAAAAACAAAAGATGGAGACTGTTAAAGAAATAAGGAAAAGAAAGACAAATGACAGTTCCAGATCTTAAACTATATTATAAAGCAGCAGTCATCAAAACCATCATATATTGGTTAAAGAATAGAGAGATAGATCAGTGGAACAAACTAGACAAGGGAGATTCAGAAACAATAAAACTCAGTAACCCAGGATTAGATCAAATGGAAAAGGTAAGTTGCTTAGGGAAAAACTATTTGATGAAATCTCTTGGGAACACTAGAAAGCAGTCTGGCAGAAATGAGGCCCAGACCAACACCTTGGATCACATTCCACCGTGCATTCTTAATGGATACTTGACCTTAATGTTCAGTTCATTTTATTTTAAAAAAATTAGAAGAGTCATATTATATACAGTTATACCCAAGCGATGTTTTCTTAACCAAATGAGAGATAAAGGCAGTTACAAAAGATAAAATAGATAACTTTGGTTACTTGAAGCTGCATAGCTTCTACACAGACAACATCAATGCATCTAGAATGAGATGGTTGAACAGGGAAAAAATCTTTGTATCAAATTTCTCTGATAAGAATTTGTTATCCAAAATATACAAATGATTAATAACATATAAACTAATAGCTATTCCTCAGTAGAAAAATGGTCAAATGGATATGAACAGTTCTCAAAAGAACTGTGAAATATTCACAACCACATGGAAAAAATGCTCCAAATCATTAATGGGAAGAGAAATGCAAATCAGAACCATCCTGAGATTTTACCTTGCACCCTGCAAATTGGCAAAAATCACCAAAAAAATGCAATAATCAATGTTAGAGGGGTTATGGAAAGATAGGCATACTAATACATTGTTGGTAGAGTTGTGAAGTGTTACAACCATTTTGGAAAGCAGTTAGGAATTATGCAACTAGTAAAATATCTATATTCTGTGAACAGGAAACTCCATTTCTGGGCTTATACCCTAAGGAAAACATCAATAAGAAGAAAGTCCCCATATCCCCCAACTATTTATAGCAGCAGTTTTTCCCCTGATAACCAAGAATCGGAAACAAAAGTAGATGCTCATCTGTTGGAGAATAGCTAAACAAATTGTGGTACATCAACATAGTGGATTATTACTGTGCAGTAAAAAATGATGTGAGTGATGAATACAGAGAAGTATGGAAAGAGCTGTACAAACTAATGCATAGTGAAGTAAGCAGAGCAAGAAAACAGTGTACACAGTCACTATTGCGATGTAAATGGAAAGTACAGCCACACACCAAACAATCAAACGTGAATATATAAAATGATAAAGGTCAAGTGGGCCTCAAATGAAGAGATATTAGAGGATTTTCTCAACTCACCCCTTTATGGAGGTGGGAGGTCCACAGGTGTTCCACGTTGCATGTTTCCAGACTTTTTCAGTGGATTTCTCAGTTGTGCTGACTTTTTTTTGGCTACAAAACTACTGTTTGTCAAATGGGATGACTTTCAGGGTCAAGGTGGGTAGGGATGTATGGAATACTACGGTGATGTAAGAGACAGAAAAAATAAAAACATCCTTTAAAATTATCCTTAAGTCAAATGATAAATTATCAGGTTCTACTTTTGATTGTTGTTGTTTGTATATCAGGCAACTGATGCCACGACGTGTGAGTGAATTGGATTTAAGTGAGGCAAGGCTGTGTAAAGTCACCAGCTTCACTTTCTCCTCCAGAGCCATCTGGTAATGAATGGCCAGGTATAAATCAGGAGGCCTGGAGATGGCCCAGAGCACTTAGGATAGTGCAAGGGAGAAAAGCCTCAAACAACAATGAGATAAGATGGATGCTGAAAGTTCCCAGAGAAATAGCAGAGAAGACATTTAGAAGCAGGAATGCAAATCTGGAGAGCTGAATAGTTCCATATGTCTATAATTCTCTGAAAATTGGTCATCTGATATATGGTTATTCTCTTAACTAGTTTACTTAATTAAATACAACACCTCACCCTCCCTCATTGAACCAAGTCCCTAAGTAGTTGTTACAACACTGCAAAAGTCAAGGCCCTGAAAGATTTTCTAAACTGTCTTGTCAGACACATAATTCTGAATTGTGGCTAATTTTTCCAACCATAACAAAGTCAGAGTGGAAAACTAACATGGGCTTTGGGGACCTGTTTGTAGACTCTAGACCTCTTCAAGCAGATGTTCCTGCTTTATTCATGTAATCGAGATTCAGAAGAAAGAAGGTGAGTGAGTAGTGATTCTGTCAGGAGGCAGAGAAATCATGGACAAAGCAGAATGCTAGTAAAATGTGATTATTCAGGACACGCTTGGAACCTTTTTTGTTTTTCACTATGTCACTGTCATGACTTAGCTCACAGAAAGTGGGCATTAGGGTAGATTGCTTAGAGGATGTGAGAGTTCACCATTACGTTAGACTTGGTCAGAAATGAAGATCACGTGTGCTGTGATCTTAGGATTGTCTGGCTCACAGTTCTGCTTAGAAAGTTGCTAGTGTATGTTTTCTTTTCAGCATGTTTTTTTTGGGGGGGTGTCCTGCTTTTGTGAGTTTCAGGGGGCCATGGTTATTTGAATCTGTGTATTTACATATGAGTACAGATACACTTATTTCATAGTCGCTGCTGTTTCTATAAGACTTCATTTATCTGGCATCCTTTTTTTTTGCATGTTTTTTGCATGAGTAGCCACTGAGGCTATTAATTTTATTACTGACCCCTTTCTTTGATTTTTGTCTAATGTGAACTTGTGGGTGTCTCTACTGCCATTTTTCCTATAATACAACTTTTCTCTTATCCAGATTTATGGGGACATACACTTTCCAAATACTCCCCCTTCCCTCTGCCACATTTGTTCTAAACAACACGAAACATGGGATAGCCCTATGGATTACAAGTTTTGTATTTAATTCGTTTTTCCCTTCAATTTTTTTCTGAGCCTGATAGACATCAACTGAAATGAGTACTTCCATACTATCTATGTATACACATACACATATAAAAAAATAGAAATGAAACTTCCAATCTTTATTATAGACAGCTTGCTTTTCTTTCTAAGTATAAAATAATTTCAACTTGTTACTTTCAAAGCTATCCTGCTTGACTATGATCCCCTCTGTTCTAATCTGCTTATTTCAAAAGCCATGTTTCAGTGGCTCTCTTGTCTTTTTTTTCTTTTATTTCTATTTGGTTGACATCCCTTTCCCTAGCAAATAATGTACCTGGAACATTATTGATATAGAGTCTTTTGACCTATAGATCCGTTTTTCCTGTGTTAGTTGGCATAAGTTATGAAATGCTTTTGTATATTTACAGGAGCCCCTTGGAATTTTACATTCAATGTGAAATTTTATCCACCTGACCCAGCACAATTATCAGAAGATATAACAAGGTAATATTTGAATTATTACTTAAGTTAATTAAAAGTAATTTTCCATTGTTCTGAACATTGGGAATTTCCATTTCCAGAATGGGAAGGATGAGTTAAATTTGAAATTCCAAGATAAAATAGGGCCCAACATAAACTGTGAGGTAACTTTGGATATATGTAACTGCAGGCCCTAAATGCCTTTATTTTTCCCTGATTGGGGTAGGGAGGATATTTTATAGATTCAATCAGTAGATGAATTAGCGTATTCCTGCCACACCTCTGACTACTCTAAATGGTCTGTCCAAGTTGTGGAAAAGGTACCACTATGTTCTAGAAGACTTGGGGGGAAGAGTTGTAGAGGGAAATCTCTATTTTTTCTTTCACTTTCTTCTCTCATGCTCTCTTTGATATTCTGAAGACCCAGAATTTTAGTTCTTAACCTGAATTTCTGCCCTTACTTAGAATTACAGAATTATGTCATTTTGGAGTTGAAATTGACTCTAGATATGCAGTCTCTTCATATTGATGAAGAAGCTGAAGTGTATAGAATGAGATGTTCAAGGTGCCAGAGTCCTTGTCCTCAAGGTGCTCATGTTTGATAGGTGAAACAGCATGCAGAAAATTGTACATGTAAACTCTGTACAGTGCAAATGGAAGATAATGCACTAGCAGTGGGATGGGGGAGGGACACTGGACATTTCCCCCTCCAAAAGGTGGGATTAGGGCTGTCTTGAAAGATTGCACCTGTCACTATGAAACTTTCTGTAATTACTTTTTAAAGCCTGTTTAATTTCATGAGATTTGTCTCTTTTAATCTAGAAAGTGACTTTTATTGGATTCCTAAGATTTCACCAAGGACTTTCCAAAGAGTTAAAATTAAAAAGGTGATGGTGATGAGGAGGTAGTTTGGATAGTATTGAACAAGGATCACCAGGCTAAGAATTCAGAGGCTTGAGTTCAAATTCTGGCTTTGTCACACTGCTGTTCATAATGTGAGCTGGGACAAATCTCTTCCTCTTTCTGTTTTCTCATCTACAAAATGAAAAGTTTGGACTAGGCATTCTCAGAAGTCACCTCCAGCTCCAAAATTCCCTTGACTTTATATTCTGTGGAAATTGTATAAAACTATGCAGTCATTATGTTACTTTTACCCTAAAGCCTCACCTAGTCATCTTTAGTGTATATACCCAAAGTATGTCTTATCTCTGTATGCAAAACTTATTCAGGGTCCCTTTTTTTTTGGAGGGTAGTTGCCTCTCATGGTTGTGACTTTCTACCCCTTGTCTAAAAAATGATTCAGAGAGATTCCAATAATCTTTTTTTAGAGACTTCATTTTGGAGAGGTTTGAGTTTCCAGTGATCTAGTGGTATTTTTCTGAATTTTTGAGAACAGAAATGAAGACTGTTTTTAGATTAATAGGGTATATTGCTGATTCAGAGGTTACTCAGGTTCCTCTTTTTACTGTTTGTTTTCCTTGAGCAAAGCATGCTCCAGGATCATGTCTGTCCATACCCAGACATGCCTACACATGCTCAGATTTGGGCCCGAGTTTCCCCATGTCTTGAATGGGGTTAATAATAACTGCCCAGCCTGCCTTGATGGGATTTGGTGAAGATCAAAGGAAATAATGTATAGATAGCACTTTGTGGGCTGTGAAAAGCTCTTATTGATATTAGTATCAGATACTTAGGACATGATTGACAGAACCAGCCTTGTGAGAACTCTGTCCTAACAAACTGAACCAAGCCTGGGTTCGAGCTGCATGCTTATCAATTCTGTTTATACAGAAAACCTCTCTATGCAGTAGCACATAGCATGGATCCTCCTCCATGCCACTGGTCATCTCTTGGGAGCAGGGTAGGGAGAGGGAGGGAGGAGTGGTCTTGGCACTAAGTGTGTCCACTAGGAGTTTCTACTCTTGGAAAAATCACCCCAAGGGCATGACTTCTTGATTGGGATCCTGGTGGCATCTTTTTATATAAAAGAGACCATGTAGCTATTTGGGAAAAGTTTTTTCTTAATTCCCCCTTATCTTGCCAAGTGATTGTTCTCTTGCTGTAGAGTCATCTAATGGGATACTGCTTTCTCCTCTTTGACTGCAGGTATTACTTATGTCTTCAGCTTCGGCAGGATATTGTTACAGGACGACTGCCCTGCTCCTTTGCTACTTTAGCTCTGCTGAGTTCTTACACTGTCCAGTCTGAATTGGGAGACTATGATCCAGAACTTCATGGTGCTGATTATGTTAGTGAGTTTAAACTGGCCCCAAATCAGACCAAAGAGCTTGAAGAGAAGGTCATGGAACTTCATAAGTCATATAGGTAAATATGGCCCCAGGTCTCATCTTTAAATCCTAGGATTTGAATTCCAGCTTGTGATTGACTTGTATTTCTTTGTGTGATCTCTTTTTATCTCTCTTTCAAATTGTTGAATTATATCTTATTTAAAACACCATTCAAATGTTAACATGATGATTAGTATCTTTAATCTATTTCACAGAGAAAGAGAGGAGATTTTTTCCTATCCCATTTATTCCTGGCATCTCTACCCAACCTGCTGTCTTTTCTTTGAACTTCTTCCCTCTCAGCCAGTGACTTTGTGACAGACCCAAGTCATTTTCTAAGAGGCTAAAAAAGGAGTCAGAGATTCCATAATCACTAACATACTCAAAATATGCAGTTTCAATTCCGATTTAATTCATTGATGCCACCGCTGTTCCCTCCTAAATCTTAGGAAGATTGGGAACATTAATTATCCATATTGTTTTGACTCTTTTCCTTTCACCAAAGGCTACGCTGTGCTATATGAGTGACTGTGGACTGGACTGAGTTGAGTTATTGTTATTTTCTTAGCCTGAACACCTGAATTGAGTGGCTAAATTATAAGGAACCACTATGACTAACCATAACCAAAGTGACCAAAGCAGGGTAATGCTCAGTTGTCATTGCTCTGACCACAGCCCTAGTGTACTTACCCACCTCAGCTGCCATGTGGAGTGAGTGTTTTCGTGAAATGTGTTTGAACACTCTGTTAGTGTGGGTCTTATCTGGGATGCCCCCAATTAGCAGTGCAGCCCAAATTTGGAAATCCAAATGGGATCATTGTAAGTGGTGCCCCATAGGAGAGATGTCCTACAGGATCACTCAAACCATGCCCTTGATGGATTCACTTCAAGATCCTTGTTTAGTAGCTGCTCCTAAAATGGGTGGCCAAGATTTCTCTCCATAATGAGCTTGCTACGTAGCACTTTTCAGCATATTCACTCGCAGTGCTTTATATATAGTCAGCATCCTGGAAATGTGCCAATAATTGAATGATGTCAGAGACCTGCAAAGTTGACCCATTGACTGCAGTTTTTTTCAGCATGCAGATGGATCCTTGAAAATATTTTTCTATGATACCATTTAGAGATAGACCAAAGAACTGTGTTTTTTAAAAAACTAAAACAGTGAATTTAGTGACATAATGGAGACAATAGCTTTAGACCTAGGAAAGAACGGTTGTTTAGTAGATAAGTTCCAAAGCATCTGAATTATATTTTATTCCTTGGCAATTTTTAACCTGTTGCCTTTTCTTTTTTTAAATATTACTTTCCCCTTGATGTCTCTATACTAATGTCACATGAAGGAAACCTGCAGATCGGGACTATTGGGTTCTACTAGAGCTTTGTCAGTGGTCAGATGTGAGTTATAAAATGGTATTTCTGCTGCTTGTATCCAGGGCCATAGGTGTCTTGTCAATAATGTTCTTCACTTATCAGGGGATGGGGATTATTATGGTGGGTAAGCATAGAGAACAGTGTGAGCAAAGACATCAGAGGTGGGAAGGTAGAGGCTGGAAGAAGGCAGCAAGTTGTCCAGTTTGGCCAGAGGATAAAAACGTAAGGAGGGGGCAGCCAGCCTTCTGGCTCTGACCTTCTCTGGACAGAATGAGAAGAGAGCACTGGACCATGAAGGCAGAGATTTGGGTCCTTGTCCCAACTTCACTGCTTACTCTGTGGACTTGGACAAGTTACGTGCCCTCTTTAGGCCACAGTTTTCTCAAATGTAAAATGAGGAGGGAAGTGGACTAGATGATCTCTGAGATCCTTTCCAGATATAAATCAGAGGATTCTATGAGCTTTCTATTATCTCACAGGACAGAGCATTTTACTAGCCCATAGAAATGTTTACCTGGGCAAAGACTACAAGAAGCATTTTATTCTGTAGGGAAAAATACAATCCTTCTCCAGGGAAAATAGATTACAGCCTATAAGTGGAGCCTTTACTAGTGGCTCTGTGCCCAGGGGGCACTTTGCAACTATAATTAACACTTCAAACTTACCCTAGCAAATCAGGCTTTAAAATTAATTGCCTTCCATTTATGAGAACTAGAAAGGTATGTAAACTTGTCAGTTGCCTCTTCTTAATTATTTGAAGTAAAGGCCTTAATTAGCAATATCAACTAACCTTGCTAAAAGACTGTCGGCAAACACTGGATACTTTAGAGTGACATCCTCCTAACCCCACTTGTCCTAAATAAATACAGTGAAACATAATTTTAGCTTCTGTTTAATGAGCCATAGTCTGTGCCAAAGCTCCCTCCTTAGGTTCTTTTAGAACTTTTAATCACTGTGTTCAGGGAATAAGGTATTTAACTGTGTTAAGTGTAGTATCCTGGTGGTCCGAAATCTTCCAAAGGCATCTAACCTCTTCCCAGGCTCTGTTATTTTCCAGTCTTAGAAGTCACCTTTTAAAAATTAATGCTGTCACCAGGAAAGGAAATCTTTATTGTAATAGCTATAAATTATAGTCTCAAAGTAAATTAAGAGAGCGTAGTATAGTAGAAGAAACTCTGGGGACCCGAAGTTAGGAGATCTGTTCAGTGTTGTCTGTAAACTGTTAATGATAGTGAATTAGTTACCCATTTGAAATTGAGCAGTTCACTTCATCTTGGGCATCAGTTTCCTCATCTGTTAAATGATAGCTTCAGATTAAATGATCTCTATGGTTCTTTCCAGTTCTAAGATTGTTAGTAATAGATAAAATAATTTACAGTTTAGCATAAATAACTGTTTTAAGTCAAAGATCTCTACTTAGGCGCCAGTTCAGTTCAACAACATTTAGATTATTACGTGTAGAACACTGTACTAGATATTAGGGCAATTAGAAAGTTTATGTGGCCACCTTGGAACAATAGTTTAGGACAGGGGTGGGGAACCTATGATCTGGAGGCCCTCTAGATCCTCAAGTGTGGTCCTTTGACTGCATCCAAACTTCACAGAACTTGAGCACCTATGTCTCCACCCCTGGTCTAGGACACTGGTATCGAACTCAAATAAAAAGTAGAGAGGTACCATTAATCCATAGGTGAGGTTCCCTTTGGGTGACATATTGACTTAGAAAACCACATATTAATGTTATCTATGTTCTATTGTATTTTTATTTCTTTTGTTAAATATTCCCAAATTACATTTTGATTGGCTTTGACAGAATGTTATTTGCTATATAAGGTGGTATGTTTTACACTTTTGGTCAAGGATACGTAGATGATGTATATAGTCTTATATAAACGTATGTTAATATAAAATAACTCAGTTTTTAAAAAGGAGCAAGATAAATGCTCTATGAGGTCTCGTGCCTGAGGATGTAGTTCACCTATACCAAATGGCTTAAATTTATCAAGGGCAGCTGGGTGTTCTCCTATTGTTTCTTTACTTATTATCTTGAGTATCAACTGTCTATTTCTGCCCCCACACACTCCATCATTTTGAGTGCAAAGGCAGAGAAAATAGAAGTCAGAATTGAGCAGTTCTGTATTTTCTCAGTTGTTAGTTAGTATCATCCCATCTACCCAAGCAGATATACTATGCCTCTTTGAGCTTCTTTTCTCTCTCAATATAATTTAAAAAAAAACAAAAAACAACCAAAAAAGCTCACCTTTTTTTTTTCTTCCATATATAACCATGTTAGTCCTCTAAATCTGTTTTCCCAAAACCTAGGGTGCATGTTGCACTGTGCTTGGATTTATTCTCAGTCACACACTCTGGGAGGGAATAACCACTTACCCCCATGATTCCCACTGTTTCTACTCCCACAAACAGTTTTATTCTCTCTTAGTGAGAATCAGATTCAGAAGAGAGTTCACCCTTATTGTTCCTTCCACCTTCTGAAAGAAGACATTATGACTAAGGAAGAGTCAAGAAGTTGTTAACTTTTCTGCTTTTGGCAGAGAGAAAACATCAACAGATGACTGGACAAATCATGCATCTGTGCCAGGCTTATGATCTGTTTCTGAGACTTCTTATTTGTTTTCTCTTTCAGTTCAGGTAGTTTATAGTATACTTGTGACAAAATCATTTCTGTTTCTCCCTCTATTGACCTCTATCCATATATTCTGTCATGCCTTCTCCTCTGAATTTCCTCACATGAATCTACCTTCTTGCTATTCAGTGCTATACCTATCCTTCCCTTTTACCTATCCTATTTCTTTCCAGTGAGGTATACTCATCCAGAGCCATGGACCAGTCGTGGGTTTCAGTACACCAAACCTCAGTGATATCTGTGACATTAAAATTTTCCCCTTACATTAAGACCTCTAGTTTCTCTTATTGCCTGAACCTTGGGCATTTATGTATAAGCATGTAAGATTGTGGAGTTTTACTACTGACTCTTTTCTTAGATTTTGTCTCCTGTGAACATCTGTGTGTTTCAATGTAGCTATCCTCTATGAGATGAAAAGCACAGGCAGTCTTCTTTCAGCTCCATTCATTTTAGTTTAAAGTCCTTTTAATTACTTTTCCAAGACACTCAACAAATGTATTATTAACAACCTTTGTTAGGTATGTCACATCTCTGACCTGGAACTTGTCAACTTTGTATTTTAAGTTATGGTCTAGAAAGAAGTCCGAATCCTATTCTCAATACCATCTTAGTAGCGAGCTTTTCACTTCCCAAATTAATCTTTTTTCTTTTGAGTCCCATGCTTTTATTTAGCAAGACAGGACATCCTGTATCCCTCTGGTTTTTGCCCAAGTCTCTTGACCTAGGACTTCATAAATGGTGGAAATATTCTTTAGGTTCCTTCTTTTAAGGGCAGTGTCATTTGTGCTGACATGAATTACCGAAAGTGAGTAGTTACCTGTTTTTATGTCTTGAAACTTTCTCTGTTATTTCAATTAATAAGTACTTATTAAGCATTTAGTATGTTCTAGGCAGTTTGCTAAGGGAATACAGATATAAGCAAAAAGATAGTCCTTGCCATGAAGGAGCTTACATCCCAAATTCTGTATGTATCTCATATGTACTTATTTATTTACATGTTGTCTCACCCCATGACTAAAGGGTATTGTATGGGGTATTCAGGAGAACTAGTATCACTGGTGTGAAGGCTTGCCAAGCCCTTTTCAGGGCTGCTCATCCACCTTTGGTGTCCACCTGTGGCTTCAAGAAACTATAGTCTGCACAGCAGCCAAACCTCAGTAAAACAGTCAGACCTGTCCGTGGGTTAGCAGAGTGTCTCTCCCAAGCTGTGAAGACTTCCCCCAGTGAAATGAGTGGATAAGAACGATTTGTTCCAACGGCCATGAAGGCAGCTGAAGCAGATGCTGTAGAGTGCTTAGAGCTTGGTCAGACACTGAGGACTCCAAGGTCATTCTTTGCATCCCAGGCCATTGCCAGTCCCTGAATTTTCTCTTGTCTCTGGACTTCAGTGACTAGAAGAGAGAGTGAGGCTCATGACTGTATACAACTCTGCCTCACTTAAATCCAATTCATGAGCAAGTCAAACCTGGAGCCTTGCCGGATGATCTCTTACCTGATAGTTTCTGTATCTGTACTATCATTTGTTCAAGGTCAAGCAGCTTCTTCCTCCTCAGAGCATCTGGCTCCTAGCCATTCAGAAAGACTTTCTAATCATACAGTTGTGACTTTCCTTTCTTTTGTGTAGAATATTCTTCTACTTTCTAGAAACCTGATTAAAAGGGTCAAGTCTCCTCTTCTACACCTTTAGATCCTTTTTTTGTCCATTGAAATCATTTCTTTTTCCTTTAAACCTTATTCTCCCTAACAACTTGAGAATTTTTTCCCTAACAACTCTTCTCTGAATCCAGGAAGGAGATTGCAGATAACAGTCTCTCAGCGGTGTTGGAAATACAAACATCACACCCTCAGTGCAAGTCCCTGCACAATTTCTCTTCCTCCTCTATCACAGCTGCACAATTTGCTTTAGCATTTCTTCTCCTTTTTCTGTCTGTTGTCAGGCATCACTAGCATCTCGGTTACCCTTCCAGCTAGAGAGGGCCCTAGCCCTGGTAGGTGTAAATCCTTAGGTCACATCGCTAGCTGGTAAATAGAGCATGAAGGACTTGGACTTAGTTTTTCTGACTCAAGGCAGAGGGGCCTTGTGCTGCTTTTCCCAGTTTGACTCTGGCCACCACAAACCCCTTTTCTTCACTTTTGGTTGGCTTCACAACTAGTATTGGAATGGAGCAGACACAGCCCTAAGCTTCTTCTTACCTGTATACATTATTATTTTCCTTTCTGTACTTTTCATAAGTAAAATCCAGGTATAATTCTTTGGAATGTGGTAGAAGATCATTCAGGGTGGCCGAGTGATTAGTAAATCTGTTGCATCTCTCCTGAGGTTTTTTCTTTTCCTTCTCTGGAAACACTTTGTTCTTTTTAATGAGGGTTAAGACAGATGGGTTTGGTTGGGGATCTCTGGTTAAGGGAAGAGGCCACTGCTGCTTTATGTAGCTTAGGGCGGTCCTGTGGGAAACAGGCATTTATGTAGCTTTTCCTTAGGGAAGGGGCTGTATTGTTGTTATGAAGAAATTATATTGATTGGTTTGAATTGCACTGCACTGGAGTGATGATTTTGTCTTGACAGTGAAAAAACATAGAGGCTTCTGCATACTTTGCAGCTGAGAGGAAACTGACAGAGGGGAAGCAAAGACTGTCAAAGTGGAGTGTTTATACAATAAGACTGATTGTTTTCAAACAAATCTAATTCAGTATTTGCCTGCTAATGAGGACATCTTAATAGCAAGGAGAGAGGGCCCCATTATTTGGCTGCTTCTATTAACCAGAGTTGTTTTGTTTAGATCAGTGGGCAGGATACCATCTGCTACCAGAAAATTTCCCTTTCATCCAGCCTGCCCCCATTAAGAGTCCTGTTAAGTAACTTCAGCTGCCCTCACATTTAATTCCCAGAATAACTCAATTCAGGAGTATTGAGATAAAAGGCAGCTAAGAGGATATTGGAAATTGCGCAATGCCCTCAGTGGATTCAATTTGCTTGCCTTCTTTGCAAGAAGAAACACTGGAAGGTGGGGTGGTAGAGTCTATGCCAGGACTGATGGGGGTCAGTAAGCTTTAAGGAAGTCCTCTAGTAGGTGTCATCTTGAAAAAAAAGAATTCTTGCAGGATAGTTGCTTGTCAGCATTCTTTTTAAAGATCTCTTCCTAATGAAAATTCCAGTTATTTAGATGCTAGGCAGATGCCTCCAGGAGGTCAGTGACAAGAAAGGCCCCAGAGAACAAAATATTTATAGCTGCCCTCTTTTGTGATAGCAAGAACTGGAAACAAAATAGATGCTGATCAGTTGGGGAATGGCTAAACAAGTTTGAGCCATAAATGTAATGGAATGTTGCTGTGCTGTAAGAAGTGATTGATGTATTGAATAAAAAGAAGCATGGGTAAAACTCACATGAACTCAGGCAAAGTGAAGTAAGCAGAGCTAGGAAAAGAGCATATCCATGACAGTAATGTAAGGAAAAGAACAAAAACAAAATGCTGCTGTATGCCTTGAAATCAGAATGACTGACTGGACTACAGAGGAGACATTGAGACGATATTTCCTCCTGCTTTTTGAAGTGGGGAACTATCGGTGTGGGATAGTGGATATAACATCAAACTTTATATTGGTTAGTTTTGTGGAATCTTTTTATTTTCTCTTTTATTATGAAAGAGGGAAGAGATGGGTGACAGTTCACTGGGAGAAATAGAGGTGATGATAAAAATTCATTTAAAATTCCGGTCCTTTAGAATTCATTAAGAATTTAAATTTTTAATGGTTGTTATGCAAGAAGCCACTGCTTCATAGTATCATCCTAATATGATGGATTTCATTATCTGTTTCTCTAGTACTTCAAAGATATGTGACCCCATTAATGTGGGGGCTCCTTCCACCGATGCAGATCACAACACAGTCATACCTTAGTGTTGCTCAGCACTGTGTGTTGCTGTGGTTTAGAAATGCATTACCTGGTATGTAGCTTTCTAACTCTGAAGCTTTGCACAATCAGCTGGGCTGGTCCTTGAACAGTAGTTCTTTTCTCATCCTCTGAACAGCCAGCCCTCCTATACTGTGGACATAGCCTTTGAGAGTCAGGGGTCACTTCCACATCACTTTGAGGCACTAGAGCAGTAATAGTGATAATCCATATGCATGTAGTGCCTTAAGATTTGCAGAGAGACTTCAGTGAAGAGGGTGGATGGATGGGTAGATGATAGCTCATATTTAACTTGGAGTTAAGAGGATCTGAGTTCAAATGTAGACAGATACTGTCTAGCTGTATGGACAAGTCACCTAGCCTGGGCCTCAGTTTCCTCATCTATAACTTGTGACAGTAAATCACAAGGGTTGTCATGAGGTTTGAATAACATGATATTTGTGAAGTGCTTTGCAAACCTAAAAGCAGTATATAAATGCAAGCTATTATTCATTATGTAAATGATGATATTTGACTTTTTTTTTCTCTTTTAAGGTCTATGACTCCAGCTCAAGCTGATCTGGAATTTCTTGAGAATGCCAAAAAGCTGTCCATGTATGGAGTTGACCTTCATAAAGCAAAGGTAAGGATAACTTGGGCTTAATAAGTATCTAAAATGTGCAAAAAATGAAAAGGAATAAAATATCCTTCAAGTAACTTACAATGTGGTAAGGAAGATCACATATCTGAGTGGAGGCTGATTCCATACATAATGTCTTCCCTTCTTTTTACTGTGATACCTGAGGAAGAGTATTGAACCTCTTAGGGTTTTAAATTAGATCTGAAAATACTGCCCTCATTAGTATTATTAATATGAATGTACTTATAATGCATAGAATGTCAGACTTAGTTGAATCTTGATTTCTTTTGCTGAACTGGTTTTCTCCCTCTTATTTGTTCTGATAAGGGATGGCTCTCTACAGGTGGTAGGGAGAGATACATAGAGAAATTAGGATAGGTGATGTAGAAAGAGAACATAGGAATAAAAATGTATTTTTAAAAAGTGATGCAAATAAGTTTATTCACTGCTACAAAACCCTGTAGGTAAACATCCTGCAAAGGCCTCCTCTCATCCTTTGTTTTGTAGAGGGGCCCTAGGTGCTTGAAGGATCTGTTAAAATTTGTAGAGTGCAAACTCTGACAGTTTCTAGTAAGCTTTGAATATGATCACTGTGATAGCCTATGTATCTGTCATCCTGAGAACAACTTCATTGAGTTTAAAGAAGCTTTTCCTCCAAAGGTGATGGACTACCTAAGACACAGAGGACTTGTATTCAGTGTTGATGGGGCAAGAACACATCCCCATGAAAAACCAGAATTAAGAATCCATTTGTTCTTCACACCTTCCCTGTGTAGTTGATAGTACAGGGCTATCTCTGTCTTACAAGGTTAAATGACTTGCTCAAAGTAAGACAGGTAATAACTTGTGAAGCCCATATTCAAACTTTTTTTGTTGCCTCCAAATCCATTGTTTTCTCCATTAAATATGATTAAATCCCCACTGCCAAAGAGATTACCGCCTTAAGAGATAACAGTACTTTGGTTTAGTAGTGTTGATGATATTTTGCTCTAATGATAGAGTCTTATAGACAGTTATATTTGTAGGTGATGAAAAGCCTCCATTCCACAAATTAGTGATGTTACATTATCTTTAATGACAAATAGCTCAGAGTAGATGACACCCAGGGTTTCTTCTAGCTCTAGGAATACTGAAGCTAGTCTAGTTTCCTGAAAGTTTGATGGGCTTTCTTCCTCTGAGAGATCACTCAGGGCAGTTAGGGTAAAGGCTGCATGTTTTGTAAGCCAGAATGAAAAGGATCTTCTAGGTAGAGGCCAGCACATTAGACAGTGGAGGAATCTCAGGCTAAATGCATTGAAGTCATCTGGCTAAGTAAGATGTTATGGCTGTTAAATGTTGGGACTGGGTCTAGCTTCAGGTCCTGAGTTCTTTCAGTTATACCACATTGCTTTTCTGGAATTGAATATTTTTTTCTTATTGTTTTTCTTAACTTGTTGTAACAATGATTTCTCAAGCCATTTGGTGGGTCAGATACGTGAATATGTCAGCCTCTTGTCGGACAAGAGACAAAACTGAGAGCCTCTGAGTCCCCTAGAGAAAGCGCTTTATTTTTGATTTGTGTACTTACCAAATTCTGTTTTGTATTATTGCAACACTACATTGTAGAAAGAGCACTAACCTGGGGTGGAGATGAACTGGGTCTTTGTCCCAGCTTCGATGCCGACCAGTTGGGTAACCGTGAGCATGTCACCTTTTTAGCTTCTTCAGCTTCTTCATCTGAAACTTGAGGGTGATAACACTTGTATAAATTATTGCATCTACTGTGGAGAGAAAGTGCTTTGTACACCTTAAAATACTTTAAAAATTAGAGCCATTATTAATATTTGTGTACATGTTTTATTCTCTTCACCTCATGAATATAAACTCCTTGAATGCAGGAATTGCTTTATTCATGTTTGTACCCAACACAATCTGTTGCACAGATCTTTGTATATATTGGGCATTCATTATGTTTGCTGAATCAAAGAATGAAAAATTGAATCTGGTAGCAAATGATTTAAGATGTGAACTTTGTGTTGTTACCAGAGATGTGTGAGTATTTAAAAGGTAGAAATTAAGGCTGTATTGATAGTTTTTACTCAATAGCATGGTATGTTATTAAAGCTTAAAGCTGCACTGAGACTTTTGGGACACGCTGTCTAACAAAAGCTCTCAGTCTTTGTGCTGTGAGCAGGCAGCAGGTGCCTGAGGATGTGATGTGTGTACTCAGAGCTATTCTTCTGTAGACTGATTAATCCTGTGAAATATAAATTTGAGTTTAATCTCTTCCTATTATTAGTAAAATATTCTTTTGTTAAGTTTCTGCTTTATACAAAGTACTGTGGTTGTGTATATGCCTGCAGGTTGGTTTTGTCAAGTAAGTATTTCAAGGTTTAAGGGGACATATCAATGACAGGCAGCATATAAAAGAGCGTGGTGTTGAAGTCAGCAAGACCCGGTTCAGTTCCTGCTTCTGGTGACATGTGGGCTCTGTGACCCTGGGGAATAACATGGGCTTTTGCCCCAAGCTGCTCTCTAAGATTTTAAGTTGTAGGGGAGCTGTTGATCTCTATCAGTGGGGAAAGAGTTTAAACACTGATGAAATCATAGGCCCTGACCCTTCACCATCATTTCCTTGCAAATTATTAGAGGTTTGCCTATGGTTTTTGGAGGTCTAGAATTTATGGTAGCGGTCGCTTTTTTTCAATCAGTAGTTCAACTTGTATTTGTTAAGCACTTGCTGAATAGCTATCTAGGTGGCTATCAGGAAGACCTGTGTTCAAATCCCAGTCATAGACACCTACAGGTGTGTGACTCAGGGCAAGTCACTTTTCTTTTGTCTGCCTGTTTCTTCATCTGTGAAACGATGATACTAATAGAACCTTCCTCCCATGTGAGGATCATATGAGAGAATATTTGTAAAGTGCTTTGCAAACTTTAAAGTCCTATAAAATGCTAGTTGTTATTATGACACTCCATGCCAGACACTTTAGCAGGCACTGGGGATATAAAGACAAAAAGGTAGCATTCCCTACCTCCAGCAACTTACATTCCATTGAGAAGTTAACATGGACATATGTAAATATATGCAGAATCAAAGCAACTATACAAAATACAGCAAACACTTATGGGTATGCTGTGTGCTAGGCACTCATTAGGAACTGGGGCTTCAAAGAAAAAGCACAATGGTCTCTGCCCCCCAAGAAACTTACTTGTTATTGTGTGAGATAGCATACACCTATATAAGGATATTAAAAAATGGGCAAAGTAGATAAAAGATAATGAGTTGGGGAGGGAGGTACTAACAGTCAGGAGCTGACTAGGAAAGACCTCATGGAAAACAAAATTCTTGAGCTGTGTTTTGACAGAAACTAGGCATTCTGAGAGGCAGAGCTGAACAAGGAGTGGTAAGCAAGTACAGTTAGAACAAAGGTGTGGAGGTGGGAGATGGTGGTGGTATGTGTAACAAGACAACAGGAAGGCCAGTTTGACTGGGTCTTAGAGTGTGTGAGGGAAATAGTGTGTGGTAGAGCAGGAACAGTGGGAGGGGGCCTGCTTGCAAATAAAAGTTTATATGTGATCCTAAAGGTGATAGGGAACCAACCACTGGAGGGTATTTAGAAATGGGATGACATGGTCAAAATAGCATTTTAGGAAAATCACTTTTGTATAATACAGATAAATGTTTTTTGTGCAAGTTTGAGATGATGACATTTGCTACTGTTTCAGGACTTAGAGGGAGTGGACATCATACTGGGAGTGTGTTCCAGTGGCCTTCTTGTTTACAAAGACAAGCTGAGAATTAACCGCTTTCCTTGGCCCAAAGTACTGAAGATTTCCTATAAGCGTAGCAGCTTTTTTATCAAAATTCGACCTGGAGAGGTATGGAGTCCTTGCTTTTTCCCCTCAGACTAGTCATGGGGTTAGCATAGATGCTGCTTCTCCACTCCACTTTTACCATGGCCTCCTCACCAGTAGTGGTTCAGGAACTGATTATTCCTTGCATGCTTAGCCTCCTTGGTGCTTTCCTTCCTCATCCTTCCTGTTGACCTTTCAGGTATCTCACAGGGAGATAGAAGGGACTTCAGTGATCCTCTAATACAAACTAATTGTGAAGAAATTGAGACACAGAGAAGGGGAAGCAAAAGAGATAGTAAGTGGCAGAGTCAGGTTTGAACTCAGAGCGTCTAACTCTGAAAACATTGTTCGTTCTAGTGCTTGTTGGGAAGTTGTCTGTTACCATGTAGAGGAGCCCAGACAAGTCAAATCAACAAGCAGTTATTAAGGGCTTACTGTTCAGTAGATAATGTTCTAAGAAATACAGATTTTGTTTCCTGCTTATGCTGGCAAAAACATGGTAGCAAACTGATTTGACACTCATACCAACCCGGAGCTATGTTTTAAGAATTGCAATCATCTGATTGTTCTTCTACCCTCCATTTTCATGGGTATTTGAGCCTTTTCCTAGTAACTCTAACATAGTATTGTATCCCTGTTGAACTCTTAAGAAGACTCCCTCAGTGTGGAGCTTCTGGCTCTGTGTATGAAGTTACATACCCAATGGCTTAATGTTGTTTTGTGGTCAATTTTCAGTTTGTAGTGTGAATGATTCATTCTTTTTTATATAGCACCACCTACTGGTGAAAATTGGTCTAACATGTCAGCATTTTTGTTTTTGCACAGCATTCAAACATTTTAAAGTATTTTTAAAACTAATACTTTTTTTTTTTTTAAAAAGCACCTTTACGCATCGAGAAAGATACAGGAATAATAGGCAAAGCATAGGTTCAAATAATATTAAAATCTCTAAGGGGACTTAGAGAATCTAGTCCAGACTTTTATATTAATATATAAGGTGTGAAAACTGAGGTCCCAAAAGACCTTTACTCGTCCAGTGTGAGTGTTTAAGCCAGGGCTAAAATCTAGGACTCCCAACTCAGAGCCCAGTGCTTTTTTCCATTCTGACACACCGTATTGTCATTAAAGCATTTATTCATCACCTCATTGAGCTTGCCTTTGTGTCTAGGTATTGTTAAATAGGTTAAAAACAAATATGCAGACATTATGTAGATAATTAAAATACTGAAAAACTTAGGATAGGCATAATTAAATACTTAATTCAGTAAACCAGGCATTTGAGAGACTTAGCTTTCTGAAAAGGTGAGTCTCATAATTCCCGTGACAGATGGTCATAAAATTCTGTTAATGTCAGATGGACCAGAGAAGGCAGAGACAGGAGGCAGAACTAACAGCTCTGTTCATTCATTTAGACATTTCTTACTTCAGTGAAAGGAAAAGCTGTTCATAGGAATGAGGATATATATATATACATGTACATATTATGCACATAAATAAAAGAGCCTGGTTTAGATCATCATTCTGAATTTCCTAATCTGATACCATCTCTGGAATTGCTAGTGAGTAAGTACCTTGACTGATTCTGAGAATCCCCTAGTGTTATATGCGCTGGTCATTGAGTGGAGTCTAGTGATCTCGGGAGAGAAGAAAAGTTCAGAGTTGGGGTGAGGGGGAACCTGCTGCCTTGAAGCCACATGTGTCCTTCTAGGTCCTTGGGTGCGACCTTTTGATTGAGTCCAGGTTTTATACAACAAATTCATTTTTTAAGGGGATTTATTCTGTGAAGTTTGAATTCAATCAGAGGGCTGCACTTGAGGACCTAGAGGGCCACATGTGGCCTTGAGGCTGCAGGCTTCCCATCTCTGGTAGATAATCTACATATTTGATAATAATCCCTCTCATTCCAATCAGGAATGAATTATAATTGATCTGTTTAGCAGCCCACCTAGAAGAATTAGCTGAAATAAAATGTATAATTTGAGACTCTTTCCCTCCTTGGACAAAAAATAAAGTATGCTGTTTGACTTTGTAGTAGTGGAAGGAAGTATCCTATCTTAATAGGAAAAAAAAGTTTTCCTTCAATAAGTTAATTAACTTCTAACACTTAAAATTTTCACTTGGTGTCCTATGTTCCCAAACTGATAACATTCTTTTTAATAATGCTATATAGGTCTGAATATAGCCCACACTTTCCACCCAAAATCTTGTCCTGAGTTTAAAACTTTAATATAACATCTGGTAACACATTTTTCACTGTATACCTATACATTTTTTCCTTTAGAGGTTCTCATTTTAAGGAGATATAGGTAGAAATTGTAGAAGGGCCAATTTTCAGGGGAAGGCTGGTGAGCTACTTGTTGGAAATATTGCAAAGGGAATCATTGTTTAGATATGGGCTAAACTAGATCCCTTCCAACTTAATTGGTATGGCTAGTGGTATTGCCCTGTATTCTTAAATGGTTTACATTTGGAGTAATATAGACTTTTAGAAGCCTATATTTTTGTGGATACAGAACTGTTCTTATGAGGACACTCAATGGTTGATCTTTTTTTTTTTTTTTAAATAGCATGAGCAGTATGAAAGTACCATTGGATTCAAACTTCCCAGTTATCGAGCAGCTAAGAAATTGTGGAAAGTATGCGTAGAGCATCATACATTTTTCAGGTATATTTCTTACTTAAGTATTTCTCATGCCTAAATGTTCTCTTTTTAACTCTCTTATTGTAATTTAATTTGACAGATAGTAATTAAAAATGTTGGCACAGTGCTTCTTTGTATGGTTGGGTGGTGTTCTGTCCAGCTTGTGTAAGTTCATCTTCAGCAATCCAAAATAAGCCAAATTCTTCTCTTTGAGTAGTGAACAGACTCAGGCAGACATGCCTCAATATTTTCATGATCTATGGGTGGGTGGAAGAAGAGAGCTCCTTTACTGTCCTGGGAGCTCAGTGGCCATCTCTGTAGTCCTGAGGCAGGACCAGGAAACAATAGGAGGGGAAATTAGTTAGTGTACTTTAGCCATGAGGGTTTCTACTCACTAACCTCACTCTCCCCGTGGGTGGCTTTTGAAATCTACACTGTGTAGACTTAGTGGTTGTTGCATAAATGAGAGTGAAACTTCACATGGGACCTGGCCCTGAGGCCCAGCTGTTCTAGAGAATCAGAAAAAAACCAGAAAAACTTTTTTTTTCCCCTTCAGTTTTCATTAGATCATGTTCTAGTGCTTTTCTACACACACAGGGAGAATCTGCCCCCCCTCTTGGCATTGGCAGGCAAGCCAGTGAGGAGACTTTCTCACTTGGTTCCTCATGCAAAAATAGTGTAACCAGTACTGTTAATAGTGAGGATTTATATAGTGCTTTGAGGTTTGCAAAGCACTTTACAAATATGATCTCATTTGATTGTTACAGCAACTTTGGGAGGGAAGGAGGTGCTGTTATCCCATTTTATGTTTTCCTATCCACAGTAACAGTGGACAGGGATCAAATACAGGGGAAAATATGTTATTTTCAATTTCCATTATAGAATAAGTTGTGAAAGCAGTCGTTGGGTCCATTCTGGGACTTACATTAGCTTATTGACATTACAGATACCTTTTTTTTCCTTTAATCCAACCAAGAAAAATGTGGGATTTCAGAAAAGAGAGGGAATAGTAGAAAAGAACACACTTGAATATGTTAATGTATTGTGTGATGTGATGTAACTTTAACGTATTATGATGTGGAATTTGACTCTAGGTGATTGGTCATTTTGTAGAATGATATTTAAATAAGCCTGTTGTGTCCATGAGAGTACATATGTAATAATTTAGTCCTTCATTTCAAATTATGGAAAGGAGAGAAATATGTGCTGAATTAAATTATTTTTCCTCTGCACAGGAATTATTTGATTTAAACCTTAATTGGATTAGAAAGCTTAATGGAAAGATCCCAATATCAATTAACTTTCACATAGTGCTTTGCAGTTTTGCAAAGTGCTTTCCCTAGTAGAGGTATTGTTGTCCCAACTTGTTAGTCTTAGAGAGGTTAAATGACTGTCCCAGAGGTGGCAGATTACAGAACCAGGGCTCTTGGATTCAAAGTCCAGTGCTCTTCCTACCAGATCATGCCAGCCTTTCAAATCTTATCCTTTGTGGCTCATTAACACTTAAGAATCACGCAGAAAGAAAATTGTGTGTGTGTGTGTGTGTGTGTTAGATGGTACAAGATTTTATTAAATTTTAATTGTTGGATTGAATGATATGTTGAGTATTACTTGAGCTTGGGGCATTTAGCATGGTTATCCTTGGTTTTCATATATTACAGACTCCTAAAAAAGAGTGTTTGAGAACTGACAGAATTAGTAATATAATTACTTTGATAACCTTTTTCTTAGTCTACTTCAAGTTGTTATGCGAAATGTTGTGAAACTATTTTTTTACTCTTGAAATATTCTGTCCTGTACAGTCGTTGGGTCTTGAAATCGGGAAGCTAAATGCATGTGTGTATCTCTTCCAGACTAACATCCACCGAAACCATTCCCAAGAGCAGATTCCTAGCCCTAGGATCCAAATTTCGTTACAGTGGTCGGACTCAGGCCCAGACCAGACAAGCCAGTGCTCTTATTGACAGGCCCGCACCACACTTTGAGCGTACAGCAAGTAAAAGAGCCTCTCGGAGCCTCGATGGAGGTTTGTACTGAATGCTCTTCCTCTCTGTATTTCTGCATTATCCCTAATAACTAAGGGGAAGTTAAAGGATTACAGCTCTCTACAAATCAACTCTATTCATGACATCATAGATTTTTAGTGCTGAAAGAGACCTTAGAGGTTCAGATTCACAGAACTGGAAGAATGCTTGCGGGTCACTTAGTGCAGCCCTCCCACTTTACAGATTGGCTCAGAGAGGAAGGGATTTATCTGTATGGTAACAGAGCCAGTTACTGAGTGGCAGAACTAAGACTGGAATCCTTTTCTCCCCCTTTCAAGTCCAGGGTTCTTTCCACTCCACCCCTGGTGTCCTTTGTAATCTGCCCCTCTTTGTAACTCCTTCTTCATATTCTGAAAGTAATAACAGGAGCAGGAGAGACTAGTAAAGGACCGGTCCACGTATTGTGCTGTGCTAAAAATAATACTGCGCAAAAGGAATTCAGTCTTTCACATCCGGAGGAAGAACTGTGGCATTGGTTTGCAGAATGAAGCAGACCATTTTCTTTTGTATTATGTTTTGTTTTGCCTTGTCTTATGATTTCTCCCATTCATTTTAATTCTTTTATGCAACATGACTAAGATGAAAATGTATTTAATAGGAATACATGTGTAAAACCTGTATAAGATTGCATGCCATCTCAGAGAGGGAACAGGGAAGAAGGGGAAGGAAGAGGAAAAATCTAAGATATATGGAAGTGATTGTAGAATACTGAAAACAAATAAAATAATTTTTTTAAAAAAGGGAGTCAGCAGATACCTGCTTTCTAGGTGTGGTGTATTTTAAAATGCCATAGGATCTTGGCACAGCCCAATTGTGACAGAATGAGTTGCACCTCCCTCTGGACACCTCCAGTGATTTCTTCAACAAGACCCTCCAAGATCTAGTAGTATTTGGAGGCAGATCCTCAGAAATACTTATTAAGCACCTCTTATATACCAGGCGCTGTGGACTCAAATAAAAAGGATGAAACAGTTCTCACTTATGATTAGAAGACCTTCAGCAGAACAAATTGCACTTGTAATCAGATAGCAGATTGAGAAGCTTCTCCTAGAGGCTTGTCTGCCCCTTTTCTGGTTCTGCTTCTTTAGATGAATCAGCCATGGGTGGGGAACAGGTTTACCAGAGGCAGAGAGGATTTTTGTCCCACCTCTTAGTGACATACATCTTTCCCTTGGACCTTCCCTACTGTTTTGCGTCTGAAAGAATTGTTGTCATTGACTGTGAGCATTGTGAGCATAAAGGACAGTCATTACAAGCTTTGAGAGGCAGAAGCAAGGATAGTTGTGTGTGAAAAACAGTAAGGAGGCCAGTGCAAGGCAGTGAGATGGATAAAATTTTGATAAGGGAAAGATACCGAGGTAGCAGTCTAATAAATAACTAATATCAACAATATGTAATTAGCTCCATAGAGCAGTAAAGCAAGAGCACTGGTGGGTCCAAGTGAAGAGAGGTCATTTGATATGAGTAGACATATGTTCCCCAGTTTTCTGGTGTTAGCAAATCTCCCTATTAGATTCCTAGTTTGTTCCTGTCAGTTATTAGGTGCATGTAGGCAATGTGTGTTTCTTTGTCAGTTCCTCACTCCATGGAGTGAGGCATTGTAGTGAACTTCTTAAAGGCTCCTGCTCTCACCTCCTTGTTCTTCTTTTGGACTTAGACTACATGAGGTTATACATGTTGGAAGTAGGAAGTCGGATGTGACTTCTCTTTTTACTTATGAAAATGACTTAGGGCTCAAGTTATCATCTGCACTGGTATCTTCAGTAAGTTAGGGGTCCATGAAGTGGCATTTTCCATCATTCTCTCAATTCATAGTTTTTCAAGTAGTTAGAAATGAGACATAGAGTAGTTTGATATTTTGAAACTTGAAACCAGTCATGGCTTCCCAAGTCCCATGAAGAAATGGTGCTTGTCTAAAAATTATTGTTGTTGTTGTAATAACATTTTAATAACAAATTTATTAGCCTTCACTTTTATACAGTACCTCCTTTCACAGCACTTTGCTGGTAAGCCCCCTGTAGCGTAGGTGGTGTAAGCGTGCTCCACTTTATAGATGAGGAAATAGTAACTGAGAAGGTGAAATGACTTGACCTAAGCCAATACAGGTGATAAGTAACTGGGAGAGAGAGACAGATCTTGTGCAGACTCTTACTAAGTCAAGTGCCCTTTCCACTTCAGAAGCTTCTTGCCTTTGTAAACTTAGAGCAACCATTTCATATAGTCCTTCCCATAAGAGAAAACATCTTAAAAAATTGAATTCAGAAGGATGTGGTGTGGTGATGATTGAAATTCCAGATGGATAGCCTGGGGAAGATTTGAGAGAAGGACATGATTACCAAGAATAGATTTAATTCTTGTAATAGACAAACATATTACAGCAGAGGATAGGATGATGACCAGTAGATGGAAGATACAGGGAGCCAAATGTACGTGAACTTCCTAAGCAGAGATGTCCCCGAAAGGAATAGGTTGCCTGAAGGTGCAACAGTTTCCCTGTCACTGGAGGTGTTCAAACAGAGATTGAGGGTCCACTTGTCTAAGGTATTGTAGTGGATAATCATGTTCCAGGTGGGGGGGGTGGTGATGGACTAGAATCTAGTCCAATTTTTACAGAACAAATCCTTTTATTAAGGGGATTTGTTCTGTATAGTTTGGATTCAGTCAAAGGGGTAGAGGCCTTGAGCCCACAAGTTCCCCACCCCTGGGCTAGATTATTGGTAAATTTCCTTCCAGCTCTGAGTTTTTAATTCCTTTTCTTCTCTCTGGCCTTTGCTTCTGATTGTCTTTATCAAATACCCCTTCGCATATTACAACTCTCTCTTTTTGCATAGAACACAAAGTGCTAGGGTAGTAATACCCAAGATGTAAAAAACTTGGCTCTGAGATATTAGTCCTGGATTAAAACCAAATACAATGTATTAAAATAACACATGGTGAAAGCATGGACCATGTTACTATGATGCCAGACAGAACTGAATTAAAACCTTGGGAGGGGGTATGGATACACATGTACGATGATGCTTTTAACACAACTGTGAAACAAAATATTTTGTCACACTCCTCTGTGTTGACAGATTTGGGTCTGCCATCTGCTCTTATACCACATTGTCTGGCTCAGAGCAGCAGTGACAGTCACCCTAGAGTAACAGGGACTTGTAAGAACTCAGCAGTCTCATTGAGTGGCACAGTAGAGTTCTGCCTTTCTGAGCAATCATTTGTTGGATTCTTTCTTTGATGAGTGAGGACAGTGTGGATGTTGTGTGTCTGTGGTAGTGATATAAGTAACAGCTTCCATTTGCATAATACTTTGTAGCTATTGAGACCTCTCTATCTATTATTTCATTTGCCTCTCCCAACAACCTTCCTTATCCTTTTGTGGTTGGGGAAGCTGAGCCCTGAGAGGTTAAGTGGTTTGCCAATGGTCAGGCAGCTAGTAAATAGTAGAAGGACTCTACTCTAGGGCCTCTCACTCAATTTATTAATACTTCTGTTATACCACTGACTGTTTTTTAAAAATTCTTCTCTTTATCTCTTTGAATTAATAATACCTGGCATTTAGGGAGTGCTCTAAGGTTTACAATGTTTATTACATATTTTATCTCATTTCTTCTTCACAGTCTGATGAAGTAGGTAGGTGCTTCAGCTATTATCCTCACTTTCCAGATGAAGAAACTGAGGCTTGAAAAGTTTAAATAATTTGCCCAAGGACACCAAATAGTAAATGGTAAACAGGTCTCACACATAGGACTTCTGATTTCTAAATCCATTGATTTTTCCACTATGTCACTGAGGAACTTTATTAATTTCTCCTCTGTCTATTTTAACTTATCAAATTAGCATTGGAAGGTACCTTAGCAGTTATCTAGTCTAGCAATTATCTGAAGCACAAATACTCTCTAAAATTCTGTGAATTCTTCATCTGGACTTCCATCATTCTACTGAAACTGCTCTCTCCAGAGTTACCAGTGTTCTTTTAATTGCCAGATCTAATGGCATTTTCTCAGTCCTCATCCTTCTTGACCTCTCTTCATCCTTGTACACTGTTGTTTACTGTTTTCTTCTTGAGACTTTCTTCTCTTCAGGTTTTGTGACATTGTTTTCTCCTGGTTTTTCTCTTATCTCTCCAAATTCCTCATTCTCCTTTTCTGTATCTTCCTCTAGATCACACCCTTTAACCCTGAGTGTTCCCCCAAAACTCTGTACTGGGTCTCTTCTCTTTCCCATATACCATTTACTTGATGATCACATTAGCTCCCATTGATTTTAATTAAAATCTCTATGAAGATGATTATTAGATCTGTTTATCCAGCTCTGACCTCACTTCTGAAATTCCATTTCCTGTCTTCAAGTGCCTGTTGGACATATTGAAGGGGATATACCATAGACATGTTACAGGAGGGAGGGAGGGAAGGGGAGAGAGAGAGAGAGAGAGAGAGAGAGAGAGAGAGAGAGAGAGAGAGAGAGAGAGAGAGAGAGAGAAAGAACTTGTTTATTTCAACTAATTATGTCCTTGAAACTGGAAATTAAATCAAAAGAGGAGGAGCGATCATGGTAGGTAAAAGATCCAGGATCCATATCAAAAAGGGGGACTTCCTAAACGCGTATGGGACTTCCTTGAAGATTATGAGGTCCTCATCATGGTGAATCTTCAGGCAAAAGTTAGAGACTGTCAGGGACACCGTAGAGAGGATTCTTGGCGAAGCAAAGGCGGTCCCTTTCCACTCTGTGCTACTGTGGGTCACCATCGATAAGCTACTGATCTTGCTATCTTAAGCTTGTACCTTTTTTCATTCTCCTTAAATGAAGCCACAGAGTTTCTCCCTTGTGTACAATTGAGAATGAATCAGTTTGATGGCCCAGGGTTCTTGGGGGTGATAAAGGAAGCCAGAAAAGTTTCATCCAGTTTTGACCTTTTCTCTTTGGAGGAGTGAGCACTGAAAGTTTCAAAATTCATGCTGTTTTAAAAACAAAGTAAGGCCAGATATTGCATTTTAAGGGGTTTTGAGTCTGGTTCATGTATCTGCATTTATAGGCACTGGAAAGCAGTAGGGATTTAGAAGACATATCTGAAATCTAATTCACTTTGACAGACTCTAGAGACAGAGGTGGATCAAACATGGTCCCTGCCATCCTAAGAATTATAATCTAGCAAGAAGGAATAGAATAGAATAGAGAGAGAGAGTTTATGTAAGTGTATCTGTCTAGATATACTAGCTACATACTAACCATAGTGCATAGTATCAAAGTCTCAGCAAGTCCTGGATGGTGTAAATGGGTAGAACAGTTCTTAGGAAGGACCTAAATCTATGAAGTCTATAAGATCTTTCCTAATGAGTCCAAGAATATTTCTGGAAAAAAAATCAAATGATAGGACTTTCCCTGGATTTCAATTCAACATATTTATTAGGTACCAAATGTGCAAGGCTGGGTGAGGTGTTGAAAACTTTCCTCTCTTGGCATTTAAAACCTTTCTTTAACTACCTGGCTCCAACTTGCCTTTCTAGGCTTATTATACCTTTCTCCCTTTTACTTACTCTGTATTCCAAACAGGCCCATTTAATGTTGGTGATACCTAGCATTCTCCCAGCTCCATGCCTTGGTACTAGTTTCTGTCCCAAGTCTACACTTTTCTCTTTATCTCTTGGAATCCCTTGTTCCCTTCAGACGTCGGCTCAAGCATCACCTCCTACCTGGTTTTTCTCCCCTCTCCTAAGCTAATAGTAAGTAGAATTCTTCCTAGAAAGAGACTTTGTATTTTTTTTTGTAGCTTATGTGTTATTTCTCCTGATAGCCTGAGTTCCCTGAGAACAGGGACCATTTTTGTCTTTGTATCTCCCACACCTCCCATCAAACCTGGAACATCATATGCAATTAATAAATGCTTGTTGTTTGATTGAATGATGCAAAACTACATAGTTCCTGTCCAGAGTGCTTTTCACAACACTCTTTGAGATAAATAGAACTAATGTTATTATCCACATTTTACGGTGGAGAAAACTCACCTGTCAATAGTCATTCAGCTCCTGTCTCAATCCCAGGCTTCCTGACTCCACAGCCAGTACCCCTTCCACTATGCCATGCCATCTATCTCTTTATGGAAGGCATAGCCTTAGGGGTAGAAAAAAATATTAGCAGACACAGATGATAAGGGAATGAATTCTAGGAAATTCTGCATGAATGCATAGAGATGGAAGAGTAAAGGACAGTCACAGTTAGTGGTTCCTTTTAACTGGAGCACAGAGTATGTGAATGGGAGTAATCATGTGAAGTGATGCTAGAGAGGTAGAGGAGAGCTAGATCATAGTGAGCCTTATTAGCCAGCCTACAAAGTTTATATTTTCCCCCTTTTATGCAGTAAGTAGGGAGTCCCTCAAGGACGGGAAAGAATATGACTAGATTTTGACATCTCAGTGGAGAAGTGGGGAAACTGGAGGAAGAAGATAATCTTTTAGAATATTCCAGGTGAGGCCATTACAATAGTTGAGGTGAAAGGTAATGATGACCCAGATTAGTGGCATCGAAGGGACTGTACCACATGAGCGAGATGGGGGAGGTTGAATCAATAGTGATCTAGTAGTTATTAAGCTCCTACTATGTGTCAGCAAGACTTGACAACTGATTAGATGTGGGAGTAAGGGAGAAAGAAGAGTTTTGGGGGAGTCAATGGGGTTTTTGGCCTGAATGACTAGATAACCTGCCTCTTACTTACAGAGGTAGGAGCAGAAGGAAAGACAGATTTCAGGTGGAAGGACAGTTAAGTTTTGGACATATGTACTACAACATGCATGAGTGTGCCTACAAAGGTCATAGTTCCTGTGTGCAGTGGTTTTTGAAATGGGGCGTTGTGAATCTTGCCCTCTTTTTACCTTTCCTCTTCTCTCTGTCCAGCTGGAGCAGTAGAGACACCAGATCGAAGCCCTCGGCCTACCTCAGCACCAGCCATCGCTCAGAGCCATGGCCCAGAAGTCAGCTTCCCTGGTACCTCAGATAGCAAGAAAGCCCCAGCATCTAAAGTGCAGAAGGAAACTGTGAAGGTGGAGGCTCAAAAAGAAGAGGTGGAACCGGAGCAAGTGGAACCGGGGCCCACTGAGGTGTGGGAGGTATGTGTTACCTGAGTGTGCTGTTTGCCTAAAGCTCCTGGCCCCTGGGTTCTTTCTGGGTAACAGAGGACGTCTCTGGGTGCTTTCTTTGTTCTTCTGTAATGAGGGTGGGTGGAGTTATTGAGTTTTGAGTCAGTGGCTGTAAGGAGGAGGAACCTGACTCAGAATTTTAGAGCTGAAGGCAATATTAGAAGATGTCTAGTCTGGGGCTTCATCAGCTTTTTTGTGTCCTGGATCCCTTTGGTAGTCTAAAGTTTGTGAACCCATTTTCAGAATTGTATTTTAAATGTATCAGATAAAATACATACT
Organism: Potorous gilbertii; assembly: GCA_028658325.1. Taxonomy (NCBI): domain Eukaryota; kingdom Metazoa; phylum Chordata; class Mammalia; order Diprotodontia; family Potoroidae; genus Potorous; species Potorous gilbertii. Next base: position 366,444 of record JAQQSK010003622.1, on the reverse strand, counting down.
GATAAATGGTTATCAAAGAAAAGCTGATTCTCAAATTAAGCACCCTGAGCTAGTTCAGCTGCTTCATTTTACATACAATTCCATCATTTTATGTAACTATTGTCTAATAGTTTTATTACATCAAAACTGAGGCCGAAGGAAAGGAATTGACTTGTCTGTTGTTACATGGCATGTAAATGGCAGAATTGGGACTGGAACCCAGGTCTCCTGACTCCCAAACTGGTGTTCTCTTGACTTGTCCCTTCATCTGTCATCTGACCCTTCTCACTTTTCTTGTTCTTTTCTTTTGACATAATTGTGTCATCAAGGGAAAGAGCTCCTTAAATTTTTTATTGTTATCTTTTGTTTTTACATATCTTAGATTTCTTCCCTGTATCCCTCCCCTTCTTCCCTCTTGGGGAGACATTCCTTATAACAGAATATTTGAAAAAGGGAAAGAAAAATTGGAGGAAAAAAATTCCATCAAAACCAATCAATATATCAAAAAACTTATGTTATATACGGTGTTCTCATGTTTGTAGATCTCCCCCTCATCACCACCAGCTGAGTAATAGGGAAGGGGGGGAAAATGTCAAAAGGCTTCTTTTTTAATTCTAGAAAATACCTATACAGTTGAAGTCTGCACAGCTGTTCCAGAATAAATTGTATATATCCACTTGATGCAAAAAGCCAGTATATAAAAGTCCAAATTTACAAAATTAAATGATTATTTGATTTACAACAGGATTTTTTGATACACAACTTTCCCAATGGAAGTTCTCTAAGTAGTAAAGCTGAAATGGTTTAAAATCTGATATACATACAACTCTTCCAGAGTATGTTTATTTCATAAACAAGATCCACATAAATTTTGAATTTTTAAAATTTGCCTTACCAATGAAGAGAGGCCATTCTCTTGAGTTTGTTACGGCTCTGAGTTGCTTATACATAGAATCACTGAGCCATTTTGTAAATGCGTTAGGTTTATCAGCTGATTTCCTAGAGGAATAGGAAGGAGTTAGGATAACCTTGTATATGTTGACAGAACTGTTTAAGCATGTATAAGCAATGCTAGTCCTGAGGTATTCATTCTCTTTATTAGAGAACCTACAAATTCCACAGATAACATGTATATTTCAATCTTTTTAAGAAGAGATTTTAAATTTTATCAAGCGGTTAAAAAATCTAATATCTATTAGATCCTCAGGAAGTTCCACCACCTCAGCAGTTTGATTAGACGTATCCTCTTTGTGCTAATTCTTCACCCAGACTACAGATCAGACTGGCTCACATTAGACTCATGGAATTTTAGACTTGTAAGGGGACCTTGGATGTCACATAGTCCAACCCCTTCATTTTAGAAGTCAGCAAGGTGAGATCCAAGGAAGGGAAATAATTTGGCCAGGTCATGTGGCTAACAGTTTGCATGTCTGGAATTCAGACCCAGGTGTCTTGACTCCAAGTCCAGCATTCTTTATGCTATGCCACATGATCTCAAAATATTCAACTGCAGGGATTTTTTTTTTTGCCTATGTTTTGTGCTTTGGGTCTATGTTGGGTCCAAAGAGAGAAAATGTGCATATATGTGTATATATACCCTGGCCATGCAAGCATTGTTATGGCCACCAAGTTCAATATCTTGGGGCAACTAAGTGGGTACAGTGGTGAGAATGCTGGGCCTGGAGTCAGAAAGACTCATCTTCCTGAGTTCCAATCTGGCCTCCGACATTTACTAGCTGTGTGACCCTGGGCAAGTCACTTAGCCCTGTTTGCCTCAGTTTATGCACATCCATAAAATGAGCTGGAGAAGGAAATGGCAAACCACTCCAGGATCTCTGTCAAGAAAATCCCAAATAGAGTCCCAAAGAGTCAGACATGACTGAAAAACAGCTGAACTGGAAGTTCAATGTCAGTAGTGTCTTCATAACAGAGTATCCTAGCTGACTGTTTTTTCTTGCTCCTTGTACAGCCTGGCATTTCTGATGACATTGCCTCTGCCCCTCCATCCTTTACACTGACTGTCTGGAAAGTATTATAACAGCTGGCAGGGATCTATGTTGGCAGTGGCCAAAACTCCTCTGGCCTTCTGCTAATTTACTTATTCCTGCCTGCCTGTAGGACAGACATAATTGTGTCTAAGAATAGCATCCTTTTGCTTTTGTGACTGTAGCAGAGTGGGAAGAATTCTCCCCTGGTATGTGCCCCCATTTGAGTGATAGGACTGAGTCTTCCTGCCAATTAATCGTTATGTAAATGTACTTCAGGTAATCTCACTGTAATCAGTTGAAAGACATCTCTAGTGATCCTCAATTATCTTAATTGTTCCCCATATTAACAATAACAATAAACTCTGTTCTGATTTTGTTTGTAGCAAGTTGGAATTGTAGTGCTGAGAAATCTGACATTCACCTAAATCCACATTTATTATATAATCCAAGTAACAAAATAGCTTTGTTACATAAAAAGAAATTGTGTCTATTGGATTCGGACAGTATAATTGATGACAGAATGCCTGGTGGAGTAGTCTGTCACCCTGCATTACTAGTTTGCAGATATTGAGGTCTTCTGTGCATTGGGCATATTGTACATTCATCACATTTGATGATGCGTGGTGTCCATTTTAGGTCAGAGGTTTTTATGATTTAATATATGATTAGCTGAGACATAGGTGTGGATGGTTTTCTAAAAGACTGGTCATCTGGCAAAAATTTTGTACTTCCCTTTTTGGTTTTATGCCATATTGTACGTTGTATGTATATTAAATGCAAATGTGAATTATTTGTCTCTTTGAAATGTATACCATGCCTCAATTTTTTTTACCTGTGAAATTGTTTTAAAAATATTTTCTGAAGTGCTTTCAGATCACCAAAAGGACATAAAGTCAGCTGTACAGACTAATGACAATTTAAAGCCTTGATTTTTGGTAATGATTGTGGTTCAACTTTTCCTTTAAAGAAGCAAACTCACTTAAATATGCTTAAGCTAAATGGAATAACTATCTGGAATCCTCTTTTCTAAATCTGGTTTCTAAATGACCTTTTTGCCTTCAAAGTGGGAAAGTGAACTAATAGATTGCTACTGGAAGTGAGTGAGCCCCTTTCCTATAACACCTTCCTCAAGACTGCATGATGATGATTATTTGTTAGATTGTGTTTTACAACCAGCTAAAATATTCAACTTATGTGCTGGGGCAAAGCTATTCCTGAAAAACACACTAACCTGAAATGTTTTTGCCACTTTATTTCTTAAATGTAGGTGGAAAAAACCCACATCGAGGTCACACCACCCACCATAAATGGTGACCAAATCCAGGTTTGTGCCGACAGTTGCTCGTGCTCCTTTTAATTTTTTTCTGCCCCCATTTTTTATTCCACCCTTTTTTTAAGGTTGTAAAATGAAGGTCCAAGCAAATTTCAATAAACCAACTTCATCATTTTTTCTTTTTTTTTTTTAATTACTGCAAAACAGCAACCTGCAGAAAAAACAGAAGATCTGATAAGAATGAGGAAGGTTAGATGCTTTTCAATTTCACAGAGCAACATTGCCACTTTGCTCATGCTCACTTCAAGTGCGTTAAAGAGACAGTGACCCATTCTTTTCATTGGCTTCTTGTTGGTTTCTTGAGGGCTGTCCTTACCTCACTTTTGGTATGAGTCATGCTCTCATGTGGAGAGCAGTGATCAGCAAACGAGACCAAAGGGAAAACAATCCTTCATTCGCCTTTTCATGAAATGTGTCAACTAGCAGGTATGGCTTGTTGGTAAACTGATGCAAATACCTTTTTGTTATTAACAGCATTTTATTCAAATTTATCAAAATCACCCTCAAGGAAGTAGTGTTGTGGTGTTGTCAGAAACTGGCCTTGTTTGCCCATCCCTCCTCTGCTTTATTCTTCCCATCTTATATAAGTGAGGTAGACAATATCTTTACCTCAGAGAGATGTATGACATAGATAGTTTTATATATCTGCCTCATACAGAGCATTAAAGATGTTTGTCATTTAGTTTGTCACCAGACTTGCAACCTGATGTTGAAAAATAAATGAGCATCTTTCCAAGTAGACACCCTTAAGTTTCAAAGCTTTTTAAATGACTTGCATTTTCTCCTTATTTGAAAGATCTTTGTGGCTTTAGATATGAGTAGGAAGCATGAATTTCATGTCAAAGAAGCCAATAAAACAAGGAACACTGTCTGTTTAAATGAAATCACCACATTCTTCCATCACTCATAAACAAATTCATCCATTTTTTTTTGGTGGTAATTGTTTTTCCATTTGTCCTTGTGGTTCCATGATCATTCCATGTTATATCATATGCTGTGTCCCAAACATTTGGTTTTAAACATTTTTTTGATTTGCCAATTTGCAATTTTTCCCGCAAGAACAACATTTTAATTTTTTGTGCTTTTCTGTTTTTTTTCCCCCTTTCATTTTCACAGAAAAAAACAAAGAGACTAGATGGTGAAAACATTTATATCAGACATAGCAATTTAATGTTGGAGGTTTGTATGAACTTGAAGCTAATTTCAGTTGGTTGCCTGGAACCTTCTGCATTCTTTACTGGCCTCTTTCTTCCTTCTATGCTGCATTTGGTTTTGCATGCTCTTGCATGAGAAAATTTTAGATTTAAAAAATGCTTTTGCATGTTGATAAAACATGAATATTTGCAACCATCTCTTCTGCCTTTTAGTTTTCATCTGTCATACTTATCTGAAAAATATATGATTGGGACTACCTCCATTTCAAATGGGGGACTGGTTAGCTATTGACTTATTTTCAGGAAGTTCATATCATGCTCACAGTTTCCTGAATTTTCCCAAAGATGAGCACAGAACCCGAGTAAAACTTCATTATTTTCATCTGCTGGCCTGAGACAATATGGAAGAGATAGGGGAATGGTAAGATGGGCAAACTGGAAATATATTAAGTACATTTAAGTAAAGGATCAGAGTGCAAACGAGCTTACTAAATTCATAGTGTCAGAAACCAAAAGAAACCACAAAAGAAGGAAGACTAAGAACCCATATTTATTTAATACTTAACCCCATTTGTTCCGTATGACAGCTCTGTAAGGCAGATTGTGTAAATATCATTATCCCCATTTACTCATGAGAAAGCTGAAGTAGAGGCATGACTTGCCTCGGCTTTCATAGCTGATTTAAACCCAAGTTTTCTGACTACCAAGACCAGAGTTCTTTCCATTATACTTAACATACTGCCAACTTTAAAAAAAACAACAGTAAGGAAAAGCAAATCGGGGTACAATGTAGAAAGTAATATAGGAAGGATGAGATAACTTGCTTATTATCAACATTGGTCAGACTCCCTCCTAACCTACTGTATCCTATTTTAGATTCTAGAGTTAGGCTTAAATTTAAAAAAAGAACTATATAAAACTGATAAAAGGGTCAGCTATTAAGACCCCTGAACAAAACTGAAAGAGCTTCTTTTATTCACTCTCTAAAAGGGCACCTTAATTAACTGTCCTCCAGCTTTTGAAAGACTCTTGAATAGAGGCTAATGACCAGCTGATCTCTGAATGCAGAGCAGAAAGAAATGGGTTTAATTCTAGTATCAAGGGTTTAGCTTAAATGTAAAGAATTTCCCCACTAAGGTTCCTTAAGTGTTGGGATTTATTGCTGCATTGGTTTCTTCATTTTCCTTCTCTGTAGGATTTTTTAAATTGAATCAATTATAATGGGAGATGATTTTTTTATTGTTTTTCATAAAGCCAAGTAGGAATAGCCCTCAATTCCTACCTGAAACATGAATCCGGTCTATGACATACCTGACATGTGATCATTGAGCTTTTAGATCATTAAGATCTCCAATGATAGAGAATTTTCATTATCTGCTGAGGCAGCCCATCCCATTGTTGGATATCTTTAATTGTTAGGAATTTTCTCCTTATATTGAGCCATAATCTGCTTCCTGTGATACTGTATTTCTGACTAAAGGAAGAAATTAGATTATCTGTCATGTTCTCTTCCTAACCTAACGTGACATTGTATTGTATAGAACAAGTTAGACAGTTCTTGTACCTTGGGAGCCTATGATCTAAGACACTGTTGATCAGAATATTAAACACTTGCAGACAAATGAATAAAACATTTATCTAAATCATAATTATTTATGTCAGGCATGCAAAGGGATAAGTGCATTTAGCAGGGTGCCGGGAAAGGAAAGAACAGTATGCCTGGTCAAGTGAAATCATCACCTTTTTTTCATTTTGGGAAAGTGTAAGTTGATGAATCATTCATTCCAAAAGCATATATTAAATACTAGTCTTCATATAGCTCTCTTCTATGATCAAATTAAATTGTAAGCTGTTGGAATGCATGAGAGTTCTTCCTTAAATCTGCCACTGGCTTAATATATGGCCTCTGTCAATTCACTTAGCCTTGACTGTTTCTTCATCTGAAATGTGAGAAAGCCTCTTGCCTCCAGATAGCAGCCATAAATCTCAGATTGTTGAATTTCTCTTTTCCCTTTTGCCAGCTCTGTGTGTATTTTTAATATCCAGCAGGATAGGCTTAATGCCTGAGATCTTACTCCATTTACTTCTCATAAACCAAACATTAAGAATTTTAATCCACACTTCTTCATTTTCTCCTTTGTTGATAGTACCCTCCAAAGAGTAATCTAACAGCCAGGTTTAGAGAGGTACTCAGACAAGCAGTCCCTTGCTCCTTCAGTTCTTGCGAATAAAATGGAGTGAGAGTCCTGTGGGCTGGGGATGACTCAGAATTTCATGTAGATTATTTCAGACTTTAGCTGATTTCCTGGGTTCAACCCAGCGTATACCTATATATCTAGGTGTAGGCTAGGATTGGCTCAGGCTCCAGAGGTTGATGATAACAAAGTTGCATTTGCTCCTTACAGTATCATTTGGCAATTTCAAATACAAATATTTCTTAACTAGGCTACCCTTAAGAAGCCTTCTCCCCACAGATTGTTTTCTCCCATCCCTCCCCCAACAGAACCTACAGTACCAATCATATATTTACCCTGTGTTCCATAGAGTGTGTTGTGACTTCCAAGATTGACAGTGTTCCTATGTGTGATGTGTTTTTTTTTTTCTCCTAGCATTTCACTGATAGCCATGAGAGGGGATTCCTAAACACGCGCGTGTTTGTGTGTGTGTGTGTGTGTGTGTGTTATAGAAACTACTAATCAGCTTTTGAAAACATTTCTATTTAATAAAGCTTTTTGATTTGATTACTGCTGAAATTATGAGATTGGGGATATCAGCAAAATTGTCTAACCTTTGGGTTGTTGAGGAAATTAACTGATTATACCTTAATGCTTCCTCTAAGGAAAAAATTTTTCCTCTTCCAAAAGAATATCTTGCAAGTTATCTGTCATTGAGCAAGGTGTTGCTCCCATTTACTATTTTTATTCTGGCATAAACGAGGTCAAATTCACTTTAAAATTCTTATGTCTCTTCTACCCTCATCTTCCAAAGCAAGTGCATGCACAAAGTAAAAATTCTTTGAAATGGTTACCTTCAGAGTTTCTTCATTGTTACCTAGTCCCTACCATATTCCTTCTCCTTCCACCTCCAAGTTTCCTAGAGGGCTAGTTAACCTCACTAAGAATCCATTTGCTTCAGAGCATAGAGTTAGATTTGAAAGGAATGTAAGAGATCACTGAGTCTAACCGTTTGTTGTACAGGTGAGAAGATTTGCTGTTGTACAGCAAGGTTCTGTAACAGCCAGAATTCAAGCTCAAGTCCTCTGACTCCAAATCTAGTATCTTTTCATTTTGCTGCCATTGCCCTTATTGTCAGCATGACAAGCTTGGCAGGATGGATATAGCAATCACCATTCTCAATCATTAAAGGGCTCCCATGAACAACTCTGGTTGGATGAGTTTTTTTTCTCTTGCTGGATTTTTTTCTGCTCACCACTTAAATACTTCTGATTTTTTAAAAAGTTGCTCTTCACCTTTATTCTTCACCTTCTTCATGCACTTAATTTTCAAGTAGGAATCAGGTCATAAGATGCTGCATTTTTACTAGGTTCTAGCTTGTTCATGCTTTTCCTTAGCTAGCAAACATATCCCTTTTGTTCTTTGCTGAGACAAAAACTCCAACTGTCACTCTTCAATGGTGAAGCCTGTGTGCATGAGAAATAGCCACATTTCATCCCAGTATGCAGGAAGTACTCTGAGGAACAAACCAGAGAATCTCCTCTCTTGGGTCAGTCTTTTCTTTGACTGATCATAGAGCAATAATTCATAGTTCAGTCTGATGTAAGTAAATGGGCAAATAGATTGAATAGCAACTGAGTTTAGTAAGTAAACTATAGATCCAGAATAAAAATTAGGGTTCTTCTATTGACTCCTCTACCTCTATGCTAATTTCCCTTTAGTATTGCTTTTGAAAATGGGGGTGTACATATACATGTATGTGTAGTTTAAGAAAAATACAAGTCTGTCAAAAGACCTTCAAAGCAAATTTTATTTTAAATGAATTCCATTTCTCTTGTAAAAAGAAGCTTTTTTCTAGGGAGCCAAATGAAAGTCAATCCTGAAACGTGCAATAAACCAGGATGTGGACTTAACGTTCACCTTCTGCTGAGTACACAGCTAAGCTGATAAGAAATCCCGGGATTTTTAGCAGCTATTCAACATCTGAGACCTCCCAAGTATGGGTCTTTTAGGTTCTGTTCAGAAAAAGGCAAGAAAGGGAACATCAGATTCTTGCCTTTTAAGAATTGGAAGTGATTCAGGCGTTTTCTGGTAAGGACCTCCTGTGGAGAACTGACTTTATTTTTGAGGCCATGTGTCATGCCTTTTTCAGTTCCTGTACCTGAGTGTATCCCACCTCACCCCACTTCATCCCACTTGTTGCTCAAGTCATACACTTTTCTTATTTTCAGTTCAGTTTAAATATTGTATGCAAAGCATTGTGGTTTTTGCTTGGGAAACAAAGAAATAGAAATAACAAAATGAACCTCTCCCTATGAATAACAATTAGATCTTGCACGTTTTTGAAGGATATTTAAGGATATCCCCTTCAAGTTCCTGTTTCCTGCTTCTGGTCATGTAGAATTCATATTTAGTGTCAGTAAACTTTGTCCCCCTAGCCCCAAAATTGTTGAAGAGGCTCATAAAGTGTTAGACTTTTAGTAGCCACACCCTCATCCACAGAAAGTTATTGGATTAAACTCATTCCCTTGAATTGTACCTGGGAATAAAGAAAAAATTGGTAGAGAATGATAGAGAAAATTGGTAGAGAATTCTTCAGTACCATGTGAACCATAACCCAAGTAGATGAGCTGTTACATCTAAGTATCAGTTGTGACTTCTGAGTCATTTTCAGGGGTTAGCAGAAATCTAGAATGAAGGTCAACATTGAGGATTAGGTTGGTGGAATTTGTATCATGTCAGAGAGAATATGATGCAACCTGTTTGTAAAATAAAAATAATTTTAAAAAATAGTGGCCAGAGGCATTCTTTGCATTACTTTAGTGACTGTTGGGGATCTAGAAGAATATTCATAAATCCTAAGACAGCCCAAAGTTGCCAACCTTCCTGATAAAAAGGAATATTACTCTTAGGGGTGGGATCTTGATTCTTTATCCTAACAGCCTGCAACAATCTCTTCTTGCCTTTTATCATCTCCATCCTGCCTGAGCTTAAACCAGTTCAGTGTCACCTAACCCAGAATGAGGGTGATTAAATTAAGAAACCATCCGCATTAACTGGATTAGGTGATAGAGAGCTGGGTATATCTTCTCTCCAGAATCAGGACATCATAGGAAAAAGGAGAGATGTAAAATAAATAAAGGAAGAAACTCTTCATGGGTGTTAAACAGGCCATAGAATCTTAGCACCAGAGGGCACCTCAGAGATAATCCTAGTCCAATGCTGCCAGATTAATGAATCCTCTTGACAGCATCTCTGATCAAATCAAATTGTTCAAAGATGCCCTCTGGTCATGATGCTTCTCTGCTTCTAAGAAAAATGCCTTGTTTTTAAAAAGAAAAGGAAAGAAAACAAGGCTGCATTACCCCAGTGGTATATTTTCAGTTTTAGCGCAACTATGGATTTGGCAACCTATCTCCTGGATGTGGTGTTTTCTGCCAGGCCCACTGCCTCTGATGGGGTGCTCTTGGTCTAGTTTTATTCTCAAGGGCTTATTGTTTTGCTCCTTTGTTCTCTCCACTGTAGGATTTAGACAAGCCCCAGGAGGAGATCAGGAAGCACCATGCCAGCATTAGTGAGCTCAAGAAGACCTTCATGGAGTCTGTCCCCGAGCCTCGGCCCAGTGAGTGGGACAAGCGCCTGTCGACTCACTCCCCCTTCAGGACGCTGAACATCAATGGGCAGATTCCCTCAGGAGAAGGAGTGAGTACTGTGGGATGAGGTGTCACACATGTGGAAACATGAGATGCTTCTACTTTCTCAACTGGAAAGAGAGTGTAGATAAAATATTATTGGCATCCCATGATATTGTTCCAGCTTCGAGGTATTTCTGGTGAGCACTTTTAGTTTTATAGGCCACTCAAATGGATTCTAGAAGCAGTGCCAGGCCCAACGGCGACTGGACACTGAGAAATCTTGGTACCAGAATGCTGTTAGCTGGGGCTTTCTTAGCAAGTGTCATTTAAGGCCTCAAAGTGGTTAGATTTAAAACTTCCTAGAGGAAAGGAGAGAAGTTCACTAACCACAAACATTTATTAAGTACCTAGTACATACAAGGCATCACACCTTGTGCTTGATGCTGATTTTAACAGGTTCAGAATTGAAAGTGAGTGGGGGAGGGGATGTTTTTAGCATGTTTTACACTTCTGAATAATCTGGTGATTTTGAGGGCTACATGCCTACAATTCTGTTAATAAACTGAGGGCTTATTCTTCAGAACTACTGAATACCAGGTCTAAATTGGTGCATTTCATTGCTAGAAAATGCTGCCAACTATTTACAATCTGTCTCTATAGAGAAGAATATTAAATCTTTGTAATTTTTGTAGTTTTTTGCCACAGTTGGAAGAGTTTAGGGAGATTCTGCAGGGACTGTCCTTAATTCCCTTACTAATGCCATTGCCTAATTTAGAAGTCATACACCCAGTTAAATAGCTCCATATGATGAGAATCTCTCAAAGGTTACCTTGAGCAATGAAAGTAACTGACCTAGAGACTTACTTAAAAATCTTTATTCTCTACAAATTTATTATTTGAGTCATAATGATGCAAAGGAAAGATTGTAATTCAGCTCAGCACACATTTAACATTTTCAAAATCATGTCTTTCTCTTCCCAAAAGACAGCAATAATCCTAATTAAGAGTGGTGATTTAGCTATTTAAAGATTAATTTTTTTAAATAATCAGATTATGGGAGTGATAGTCCAAATGTAATAGTACCTAAAACTGAAAAAAAATATTAGCCTACAAAAGCTTTTTCTGGCCTAAAGCTGCTTCTTAACAAAGCCATATGGTAAAGTTAGGCAAACAGTACTCTAAAACAAGTTGGATTAGACATTCTCTGTGGGCCCTTACCCAGCAATGGCAGGCCACTGCTGCCGGCCACATGCCTTCTCATCTACCCATTGCAATTCCCTCCCCCTTTCCTCCTAGGAATCCTTAGCCACATGATAAGGGAGTTTGTCCCCGAGCCAAGGCCTCAGTTTATTAACAAAATTGTAGGCATATAATCCCCAAAATCACCAGATTATTCTAAAGTGTAAAACATGATGAAAATATGCCACATCTCTCCCTTGCCTGCCCCACCTCCACCGCCTTTGCTGAAAAGATAACCCAGCATTTCTGTGAATTAGGCCAACCCTTCTTCAAGTTTGTTACACCCGCCCAAAGTTTGGGGGGTTTGGGGACTTTGGGGGGAGCATTAAGAAACAGTTTTTTAGCTAAGGTGACAGACCCATAGGGGCTCTTCAGCCTTTGGTGGTGTATATACCGAAGGTGAGGAGTGAATTAACAGAGACTAGAGAAAAACCCAGCACAAAGGGTAGGTAACCTACAGAGCCCAGCAGGGAACTCTTCTTCTTACTGTTACCTTTTTATATACGCAAAGAAACTCAGCTCTGCATGGCTAGGGAGGATATGTTTTACAGTGTAGCGATTCTCGTGTATTATAGAGAAGGCTCAGAGCTCCAGTGAGGAGTGACACTTGGAGGTTGTGGGGATTGGAGTGGGCGTGGTGTTGTTTTCAAATTTTGTTGTATGTGCACAGGTGCATTTGCTCAGCTTTAAATCTCATGGTCTTTTCAACAGGAAATTATTTCCCATTCTGGCATTTATTTTCTCCTTTTCCTTTAATTCTTGGGATGATGGTTCCATTTTCTGAGGAATCTTCTTCCCCTCTTTTGGTGCATTGCAAGGCAACTGACTTTTCCATGCTTTGTGTATGCCCAGGTGAAGAAAACCTCTGTCCTTCCTTCGGAGAGAAAGGTTGGTGGGCCTGAGGTAAAGCTGCTCTTAGAACTCGTGCTGCTGAAGCAGGATGTGCTCTTGTCATGGCACTAAACAGAGAATCCCCTGCCCCAGACCATGCAGCAGCGGCTGATTAATGTTTTTCTTTGGGCTCCACCAGCAGACTCCCATCCATCAGCCTCCTGGCGTAACTCCTGACCACCTGCTCAAAGAGCAGCTTTAACAGCTTTTGGTTTGCTTACTTCCGTGCATGGCTAGTTGGAAAGCTGCATGAGGATGTTACTGTGTATTTGGAGAGAAGAAACCCAATTTAATTGTACCCTATTCTTTTTATGTTGTCTTTCTCTCCTTTTCGGTTTTCTTTTTTTTTTTTAAAATTCACATTATTTTTGCATCCTTTCTTTCCTTTTTTTTTTCTTCCCATTTTGCTGATCAGTCCCCCAGCTACTTTCTCCCTGATACACATCACTTAGGGGTGTGCAAAGAACCAGTGTCAAACTTCCAAAGTGACCAGAGGAGGCTGGCTCAACTAAGAGAACTTAGGGCCAAATTTTTTCTCTCCTAGATAACACCTGGCTGCTGCCCAGATGGCAGAGAGGGAAAAATAACCAGTTTGCCCTGAAACATCTACACAATGTAGTACGTAGCCCTTCACATTGTTAGTGTTAGATTGATAAAGTCATGCCTCCAAAGACAGTTCCTCAGAGGGAAAAAGACATACATGAAAAGAGAAAAGTGAATATCAAAGAGCTTCCAATCTGAAAAGTAGTTTTCATGTGTCTGTGTTTGTGTGTGAGTATGTGTGTGAGATTTGCAATGGCCTGAATATTGTTTGTGTACTGTTGTCCATAGTCAAATGTGGGGGCATGAGATAAAGTTTTATATATATATTTTTTGTTTTGCACAACAAAAATTTATAAGATTAAGATGTTTGCTTCTTGGAGCAAAAGTAATTACTGTAGTGAATGAAGTTACAGTTTTTTAGGGTTGATCTGTGCATTCTTGGGAAGATGTCAAGATAACATTTCCTATTTTGTTGTTTCTATTTATGACAAAATAACCTTCTGTTGGTGAGAAAAATGCTTCATTGCTGGTTTTGCTTACATTGTCTAATCAGCACTGCCCACATGACAGAAATGCCCCAAATTTTGGGTGAATTTTCTGAAGAGGACTGCTCTGAAGCTCACACAGAGCGCTCATAAATGACCCTTGAGCACTGCCCTTGTGAGTTGTTTCATTCGGGTCAATTCCTGGATTGGCAGAGCCTGAGTTAATACTTTGCACATCCCCAAGTACCATTTTTGAGCATTTTCCATCTGTCATTGTGTTCATCTTTCTCTGTCTTTCTTGATCTTGTACCACGAAAGCAGATACAGGAACGTGCTCTGTTAGTGCAGGATGAAGACAAAATTAAAAGGCAAAAGAGATCCACTGAGAGAGCCTTGCCCCAGCAAGAGGCTGAAGAAACTCTTCCCAAGGTTTCTATTCCAATCCCTGAGGAACACAAGTCCCTCAAAAAGTGCTACCTGTACTCTAGTACTTTTCCATCTCCTCGCATTCCTTTCATGATGTCTTTTCTCGTGGTTCTTGCATTAGCTGTTTGGTGGTTGGTCTTTCTGTGACCTGAAAACAGGGTGCTCACCTGAAACTTCAAGACCACAACCTTGAACTTTTGTCCTTGGCTTCTATCTACTGTATTTCTCCTGTATGATGTTCTCCGTTCTCAGGAGCTCAGTCATAGGGGTTCTTGCCACTGTTCTTCTGTTTATAAAATGTGTTCCTCTTTGTACAGTACATGTCTTGTAGTACAAAGGAGTGGCAATGGATTGCCAGGCCAGCTTTTCTGCACTGAAGTTAAATCTTTGCCAATTCATAGACAAATCAGATTAAAAGCGTATGGCAGGTTGGTCCTTTTTCCAAGAGCTCTGACTCGTTAGCTGCATGTTCGTCCTGATTACTGTTGCTGTGTTGTCCCCCTTTAAGACTGCACACAAAGCAAAGTAAGTATTCTATGGGATTCTCCCTTATTCTTCAACAGTTATTCATGGCACATGAGCTCTGTGGCTTACGAAAAAAAATCGGACTTTCTATTTATTCAGAAGCCTTAAGAATATACATAATGAACAATGAAGTCTGATCCATAACCACTCCTTTTCTGGGGGAAATCAAACAAACCAGTATACAAAGCCTTTTTTGTAAAATATAAAAATAAAAAGGCTTTTGACATCTGTGGCCTTCTTTTGAATATTTCAGAGATGGTCAGGGACAGACTACTGCTACTGCCTAGCATACTGAAGAGAGCTGAATTGTCTCTTAATAAACAAGGAGTTCACAAGGGGTTCATGATTTTACAAAAGGGAAAAAACAAAGTAACTGCCACTGCCCTTTAGATTCTAACCAGGGCTGTATTTTCCAGAGTCCTGTTCTATCCTCCATAAAACAGTATGGTACTGAAATCTACTTTTACTGTGAGACCTTGCCCTAGTTAAGTTCTGTCTATAAATGTTATTGAGGGTGTTTTACTTCTCAGAAGGAATATACTGTTGAACTTCTCTTTATGACTTAAGAAATAATGATGTTACTAGAAGAAATACTTATCCATGACAATAAGTTTAAAAATCTATATTTATGGATTTAATTTTCTTGATGCGTTTCAAATGTGTTCTTGAAAATTTGTGTTTAAATCCACAAAAATGTTATTAATGACGGTAATATGAGGGAAAGTATTATTGTGGAGTTTTTGTCTTGTGCTTGCATGTTGATTTATGGGGTTTCTTTGGATGTAAATATGAGTGCAATCTGTGTTCAGATCATAATTCTGGTGCTTCACCAGTTATTTTGACTTTAAAACTAACTCAACTTTGCATGATGCTTGTTTTGGGGGGGCACCAAATGTACCTACCTGGATGAACTGGCTAAAGTAATTTCAAACATTGGTTTTCAAACTGGAGTTCTTATTTGTAGTCATGTGTAGACATTTCTATATTTAAAGAGGCTTTTTTTTTGTCTTTGAGACACTTGCTGCTTAAAACCAAAAAAAGAAAGTCAGAGCCCAGAATCTTCTTCCTACTAGTGTCCGTCTGCATTATGTTGTTATTTCATGAGGTGTGTAGAAGAGATTCTAGATCATCTCCTGAAAACTGCCATTCTTTCAATTTAGGCATTCGCACTAAACTTGTAGAGAAAAGAGAAAGCTTGAGTAGTAGAAGCTGGTATCAGATAATAGAGCTGTACATGTCATATCTTAAACATTCAGAGAGAGAGAGAGAGAGAGAGAGAGAGAGAGAGAGAGAGAGAGAATAAAGGAGAAGTAACAGAAAAAAGCTGTTTGGCCCAAAATATCAAATTATATTTTCCTAATTAAGGTCAGTTATCTTAACTCTTTCAGTCATGGTCTTTTCCAGTATTTATGAAGGTGTACAAGATATGATTTTAGCCACTGAAAAGTATCTTTTTTAAGGAAATAAAGAGAAAATAGTTCTAGAATTTTCTTTTATTTTTGTTACTGAGATCAGATTGTCAATTTCTCTCTTTGGATGTTGCTTCCTATTATTGAAGTTTACCTGAAGCGTGTTGCACTTTGTCTTGAGATTCTCACCCAAAGTAAATCTCTAAACTGGTAATACCTTATATGCTCCTCAGAACTGGGCAGACTGGTGATCACCACTTTTCATCAAAGGTGCCTGTTGGCCAGGTGAGAGATTGCACCACCAAGCAGTCACTGTTCAGGACAGCACAGAAATCCTAAATAAAATTGGATTTTTTTAGGGTTGTGAGGGGGCTGAAACATTAGACATATTGACTTTGGATTTTTAATAGCTGTACTTAGATTACGTATAGATTTGTATAGCCTTTTTCCCCTCTTATTTTCTCTGTATTAGAAGGAGAGTCCTCAGGCATTGCTTCTGGACTCTCCTTTGAAATAACTTCTTAGTGAAAGGGTCTCAGTTTGAAAGAGTTAGTTTTACATATTGATGTATGGTCTGGTTGACAAGTGGGAGGGCAGGGAGAACTAGATGTTTAAGCACAGAACAAGAAGATTTGGTTTTTCTCTCTCTATTGCCTCTTATAGTCCAGCTGACTGTGGGAAGATTATCCATCTTGGTGTCCTGATTTACAGATAACAATTTGGGGACAAATCAGACTCCATGGTCCTAAATCCATATATACTTAACCCGGAGCCCCACCTAAGGCATTGCTCTTTCATTGATGTTTCTACCATCTTTTCGAGCTAAAAGGGAGATGGACGTTCAGAAGATCTGACCAACTTATGCGAATGTTTTTAAACTTATTTGAGTATGCTTTAAAAAAAAAACCCCAACTACAGTTGCCCAAGATTCTGGATTTGAAGTGATCCAAAAGGAAATGGCAACGTATATGCCGAGTAGAAGTAAACTCCATTAAACCCAAGAGAAATAATACGATCCAAGAAAGATTTGGGCACATCGGGCAGCAGGAGTGAAGACGTAATTGATGAATAGCCCCAGTGCTGCAGGGGTCAAATCAACAAGCACTTATTAAACACTTGCAAAGTGCCAGGCGTGGCTAAGAGATGGCGACAGAGCTTTCCAACCTATTGGATAGATCTGAAGGATTTATGAGAACATAGAGACATACCTTTGGAGCAGGTGCTGACATGAATAGAGCTGTGATCTCAACAAAAGATTGAAATGCATATGTGGCAATTGAGTGGCAACAGTGTGTTTTTTTCCAGTATTCAAAGCTACCAAAATTAAATGCATTTTTCCTTTTTGTTTTGTTTTGTTTCCAAGCATATCACAGAATATAATTCAGCTTACCCAGTTAATAACTTACATGTCCTCCGTTCTTATTCATTATTTCTGCCTTTTGACTTACTTCATTACCAAAAACACCTCTTAATGGGAAGATGAATTCAAATCATGAGATGTCATGGTCCATCTCAAAAAAAGTGAAATTATAATTGACTCAAAGAGCAATGAAAAGATGTGTAGTACATGAACTGTAACATGTTATCAACAATGACTTGCTGGTAAAATGTGATGTAGAAGATGTCATGGAGGACAATGATGACTAGAAAAGGTCAGCTTTGTAGCAAGAGTCATGACTAAGAGATAGACAACCACATGTTGCACCATAATTCACAAAATAGTAAAACATCAAAAGGCAATCTTTGGGAGTGGATTTTTTTTTTTGGTAAAAGATTTGTAGAAGAATTTAAGTAAATGTTACATTGGAGATAGAACAGGGATCTATGGATCAAAAAACACAGATAGGTTCTAATCTATCCTGATGAAGTATTTAAGTAGGTCAACTTAAATTTGTTAATTTTGCTTCTTATTTCCATATCTGATAAAAGGTATAGTGGGATAGAAGATTAACACTGTTGACTAAAATGAGATGTATTTCAAAACATCTCTTGATTTCTTTGACATATTCACACTGACTATGGACCATAACCCACTTCTGTTGCTGTGGTCCAAAAACTCAGTGCCTACTGGCCGGTGCGACAAGGCTCATCAGCCTTATAGTGATGAGTTTCCCTCCCCATAGCTAGACTGGTTTCCAAACAATAGAAACAGCCACTTAACCTATGCTCAAAACCTTCCCAACTTAGTAAGACTTTATAGAGCTTGAATTCCATGGGTATACCCCTTGAGAACCCAGGGTCACACCTATGCCATAAGGGGACATAATTACTTCAATACTCAAGAATCTGTGATTTTATCCATGTGGGTGCTCTCACCATCAATGCCTTTTATGACATAGTCTTGTGAGTTGTCGTGAGTGAAAGAAGTCATCATTTAGAAGCCAATATTCTAGGGATAAACCTTTCCAAACTTGACTAAGCTGTTATTTGGATGATAGACATGGAGTGCTACCTGATCTGTGTTTTGAAAGCTTTTCAGTTTGGTGTAGGAACTGCCAGAACTAGACAGAAGGTGGCATCGGGTGCTATGTTGGCATAGAATTAGAGAACCCAGGGTGATCTTGTAGAACATTGAGTGAAGGGGTTGATGTCCTTTCCAAAGTCATATGGTGGACTTGAGCTAATCGCCAGCATTTCTGTGGCACATTAAGATTGGCCAAGTGTTTTACAAATGTTTTCTCCTTTGATCCTCACAAGAACACTGGGAGGGAGGTGCTGTTAGGCTGACAGGTGAGGTGCCTTGGACACAGAGCTAGTGAGTGTCTTCAGGCTAGATTTAACTCAGGCCTTCCGGCCACCAGACCTAACATTGCTATATATTAGGTCATCTAGCTACCCGGTGATGGTCACTTAATAAGAGACAGAGGGCAGAGAAAAAACATGCAGAAGGAACCGAGCCTTTGTACTTGGGTTTTTGTTTGCCCAGGGTGTTGGTCAGAGTAAGGATGATCTATTAGAACTTACAAAGTTTGCTTCCTCTGTCTTCCTTGTGTAGTAAAGTGCTATACGTCCCAGACTTCTGTACAGCTGACGATAGTGCACTGCATGCTTTCTCTTTCTCTCCCATCACACTCACAATTGCTCCTAACTATGGTGCTTAAAACTGGGAACCTTTTTATTCTAGACTCTTTAGGACACAATTGACAATTGATAAAAATCATAGAAGTTTTCATTATGGAACATAGGACCTGTTCTACTAAATCCTACTGTAGAAAATGTGGAGGAGCCTTAAAACTTGAAAGAGAGAACTTGAGTATAAATTAAAGGAAGCACTTTCTTTGCAGTGGTAAGGGGTAAGTAGCATTAAGTTACTGTGAAAAAGGCTTAGATAAATTTATGGTTAACATCCATAATCTAGTAGTAAAGAAAATGGATGCCTTCTGGGTTTCATAGGGTTCAGGAGCTGGTACAGGCCTTATAAGGCATGTGACCCCACTCTCAGCCCCCTTATTTATAGACAAGGTAGCTAAGGTCCCAAGAGGTCAAATGACTTGCCCAAAATAACACAGGTGGTTAAAGACTGAACTGGAAGTGGAGCTGGATCTTGTGTCTCCAAAGCATCTTTTCTCCTGACTGGCTTGTTCCTGGACTATTGAAGCTGGTGACAGAGAGGACAGCCAAGTCCCTCCAAATATCCCTTGATGCCTTTGTCAGAGACCTGGATAGATAATGGGCATGATGACCCTGTGTGGCAAGTCTTACGTTCAAAAGTTGTTGTTGTTGTTTTTAATTTAAACAAGGCACTGAGTCTTATATCTTCTTTTCCGTAACCAAAGATAGAATTACGTGCCTACCAGTTCCTTCATTGACCCTAAAGCATAAGCAGCAGCCCACATATGAACTAGAAAATCTTGACTCAGTAAAGCTCTGGATGTGAGTAGTTGTTGGAAAGACTGGAAAGAGAGAGGACTACATCCTGCTCCTAAACACTATTTTTGTTCATCGTTATTGAGTACTTACTGTATTAAGAAATAGGCTATGTGCTGTGGGAGACACAAAACTTTATTAAATATGGCTCCTACCCTTAAGTAGCTTACGGGGTATAGTGTCTGGTCCTAGCTCTGATTCTTTCTCTGCATGCTAACTTTCCCTTTTCCCTCCTGCTCTTTCAGTTTTCATTTCCTATCTCATTCTTTCTAGCTGAGCTTCTTGGTTGAACTCCCCTGCTCATCTAGCCATATTTCCTTACCCAGGAATCTGAGCTTCCACTCACTGATTCATTCTCCTTAAAAGCATATTTTGACATAATAAACTCAGCTGCTCCACAACATTGGGCAACCACTTGGGATTCTGATAGGTCAGAAAACATTTTAGGGAATGATTCAGGTATATGAGGCAACTCTCTAGACCTGAGAATTTGAAAATTTTCTTGCAGCTTGGCTGTCTGTAAGAAAGGGGCATGTTTCTCCATCCTGTTTGAGGAACTATCCCTTGGCTTTTACAATGAACTTATAGTATCCTCCTAATTCCTCTTTTAGTGACTTTAGGCCCCTGAATGATTTTATTTCTAGTGTGACAGTTGTCAGAATAATCTACACCTGCATTGAAGGTATCCTTGAAAATTATATTAGAAGGGAATAGATAAGCTTTTGAAAGTTATTTTCCATAGCAGACCACATCTTTACCATAACAATTGCCTAAAAGAGGCAGAGAATACAAGGTCTAGGTGTGCTTATTATTTGTTGACTATAAAAAGCATTTGATTTGGTAGACAAAATTGTTATTTGAAAGACTTTCTTTCGACAAGGTGCCTTTCATGCATATATTAATATTATACAAGATTCTTTGAAAGAAAGAACAACAGAACTTTGTTGAACCTTTTGAGCATTAATACAATCAAAGCATAATACAGGCAACTGTATACTCACCAGATGTTTTCACCATTGTCATGGAGAAGATCCGTCACAGAATCCAAGTTGAAGAAGGAGTCCCTGTGAATGGTGAAGTCCTCCAGCCATTCCTGTTTGTATGACATTGTATCAAGCTCTCAAATACTGCAGAACTTCCTAAATGAAGTCCACAGTCAGATTTAGGAAATTCAACTCTATCTTATATAGGGAAAAAAAGTAAACAAAGAATACCTGTTATCCAGACTTTAACATGCAATTGGATACATAATCTAAATAGTTTCTCCATCTATGTAGGTGAGT
The DNA here is from genome assembly GCA_028658325.1 of Potorous gilbertii. Classification (NCBI taxonomy): domain Eukaryota; kingdom Metazoa; phylum Chordata; class Mammalia; order Diprotodontia; family Potoroidae; genus Potorous; species Potorous gilbertii. The sequence continues at coordinate 345,513 of JAQQSK010003622.1, read as the reverse complement.
GTGTATATATTGATAGATATATCAAGCACATACAAATATATATGTGACATAATACATGTATATACACATATACGTATGTATATAAATTCTTGGACTTCAGACAGTGAGTAGTGTGACTAGAATTTAAAAGAAAGACAGCAGGTTGGATTGCTTTTGGAAAATTGTTTTAGTGAAAAACTTGGGGTCATTAAAAGAAGTTTGCAGAGCCTTTTTTAAAATGTCAATATTCTTCTGGCATTGGTTGAGTCATAAAGCACTATAGTGTCTGAATAATTGAAGTTGAGCATTACCTAGTGGGTAATGGATAGACACACATGTATATGAGCAAGTTGCATCATAGAGCAAACATATTGTTATTATGTTTGGAAAAAGCGGCATAATGGATGTTGTTGAAGTATACAAATGCTGTTCAAAATAGAAAACTGGCTGATCACATGGCAAGAGTGAGAATGCAGGTGGACAACCCCTGTGCTACTCCATTGTTATCCTTGAAATGTCAATAGAATGCAAAGAAAGTCACACCACACAGGGCAGATCCTTTGCAGAAAATGTCCCACAGGATATGTAGGTCTGGATGGCTTGTAATTGGCGTGCCTGGAAGGAGTGTCCATGTCAATGAAATTTCAAGTCACTGGGGAGCTGAGGACCTTGAAGACCTGAGCACTTTTCTGCTTAAAAGATATTTCAAAGTTATTCTGCATTCTAATTAAGTTTTAGTTTCCCCTGCTTCCCACCAAGACTACTCCCTTAAGGCTGTACCCTCAAAACAAAACCTATTTTGGGGGGAATCTATATTCCCCCTCCCTAAGAATAATACTAATTGTTGATTGTAGTTAGGTTTGTTAAAACCAGATATGATTTGTGGAGCTCGGGAAAGGGGAAGCACAGTTTTTCTATTCAGATCAACACTTTTATAAATGACCAGAAATGCATCACTTTTCAGTGTTTCATTGTGAACAGTGAAGTCAGGCACTGTAGTGTCTCCTCAACTACATATCTTATGCTAGCGTATTAAAAGGTGCACTAAAAAAGCACTTTATTTCTGAGTGTCATTCCCTCATACCCTGTTTCATGATCACAGTCAGCTGATATTAACTGCATGTGTTCAGATACAGAAAACCTTCCAGATTAATGGTTTTAATAACAGTAACAACTCACAGTGTTACAGTATTAATTTCTTCCCCCCACCCTTTACAAATGGAGAAATCAAGGTCCTTAGAGGTTAAATGATTTTCCTGTAGTTATAATTAATGAACGACAGAACCAAGACTGGAATCTAGACTTTCTTATTCTAGTTCCAGTGCTCATTCTCCTTTGTAATTCTTCTCTTCCATAAAAGTAATGCTATTTCAGATTGCTAGTTTCATCAGTGTGAGGGAACTTCCTATCTTGATACAGATCTCAGTCTCTCCATACCTTAATAGATGGTCATCATGAGTTTCTGTGGCCAACAGAATTCATCAGCTGCTGACCATATTTCTGGTGATGAAGCTTTGCAATTTTAGTCATTCTGACCCTCGTACAAAAGGTAATTTTCACAGTTGGATGGGAAGTGGAGGAAAGGAAAGGAAATAATTCATTTTCAAGCTTTGCAAGCCAATTTCATACTCAGTGCCATGTTAAATTTGAGATTCTCTAGGAAAATGTTCTGGAAGAAATTTTCCTTCTTAAACTGTAGTGAATTTATCAGAGAGAGACTTCTTCCATTAGTGAGAAACGTTACTAATGTGCAAGTGCAAGGATATGTGGGCATTCTCCATGATAGCAGTTCAGAGGAATGTCTTGGTTTCTGGGTCAAGAGCACTCTGCTCTGATTGGCTCCTTGATTATTAGCAGCTTGTTTTGGGAGGGGGCTCTCCAGTAAAACCTTCTGTGCCCCACGAAGTGTCAGTAACTGAGGCCACTCAGTGCAGAGGTTTAGTTGAGTCATGGAGATGAAGAACTTTTTACTGAAAATGTCTCTTTCATGAACATTTTTTTAATATTTTTTCTCAAATTATTCACTCTGTAACATAAATTTATCGTAAATAAATATTGTTGTAAATCTGAGTCCTGTTTCTATTGATCACTAAGGAAATAGGAAGCAATGATTCTGCGCAACGTTTGAGTTCTCTGAACAGAGGCGGAGCAAAAGAGCTCCCATTCATTTACAAAGCACTTTGCTTACTAGCTCTTTGTCATAGGTAAAAAGGAAAGCTATTCCCATTTTATAGCTAGGTAAATTGAGCTTTAGGAAGGTAGCCACATGCGCATTAAGTATTAGAGCTCAGACTGATACAGGTGTCTTATTCTTTATTTTACATCATGCTGCTTGAAGTCACTTATCATCAACAAGTCGGCCTTTTAGTTAGCCTGTCTATATGGCTAAACCCATGTATTTTTCTTTCAATGTACTTAGTTAATAAGAGTTTTACTGACTTAACTCTGGCATTGTCATTTCTTGTGTGCTTAGTTTAAGATCAGATTTCTTCAAATTATGTTTTAAATCTGAAATAAATTTTCCTTAATTTTATCTAGCATTTAAAAAGTTAAGGTTGTAACAAAAATCTATACAATAAGTACATAATTTACAGAGAGAAACATTTTTTGACATGATACGTTTTTCTTTAAATGAATACATCACAGATTAATGGTTATTAGCCATCCAAGGAAGAGTGTGGGAGTGTGGGAGTGGGTGTGAGATCAGAGACTGATGCTGTTATGTGGCATTAATGGAAATCGTATGAATTCATCTCTGAGCAGACTTCGGATTCTACCCAAGGTGAACCTTTCATCTTTCACTTGCATTATCCAGGTGATTATTCAAATCTAGCATTGCATGTGGTGTATTAACTAGCTAAAAGTATATGCCTTGAGGCCTGTGACTAAGAAATATAAAAGTTATATAGAGAGAAAACTACAATGTTTAACATCATATTTCTATAACTTAGTACTTTGGGTGGTTTCCAAAAAAGTTATACGTATTTCCTATAGTGGAATTTTTTTAATAGCAAAGAACTAATAATTTCTTTTGAATATAGTTCCGTGGAATCAAGCTACTGTTTCCATTCAGGGGTGGGTGTCTACCAAGCTTAATTTAGTACTGATTTTAGGTTTCCTTGTTACCCCTTTCTGTTGTTTCTGTTTTTTGTCTTTTGGAATAAATTGTCTTAAAGTACAGGCAAACAAACCAAGTGTTAGTTATTAGACTGTTTCCATGCTAGTGGGAGAGTCAACCTCCTAGAGGATTGTTTTGTCCTGAGTGAGCAGCTTACCTTTGTGTTGAAATATTACTGGTCCTTAAAGGCATCTCCTCTGTAAGGAACTTTTGGTCTAATGTCTAACATTTGCTCAAGTACTTTAACATTTACAGCTCTGTTCAGGCATGAGAACACCTTTTTGACCTGTGGAGCCCTGTCTGGTGAGTGCAGCTGAAAGGCCAAATTTTCTATTACTTAATGGCTAATTTTGCATCAGGCATTTAGCTCAAAGCTTTTTTTGCTTTTGCATTCACCTATATTGGGGATAATCTAATAACACTGCTATTTAGAAAATGTTTTTAAAGTATAGTTTACCACTGGTCATTAAAGACCGGTTTGATTTAATAGCATCAACTCCTCGCCCCAGAAATGACCAAAGTCCAAGCTGTATTCCATATATATGGTAGTGGAGTCTGAAAATGCTGCAAGTTTTCTGCAGAAAACTAGTAAATGACACAAGGCCATATTTCTTGAGTATACTCCAAGTGGGAAACAGAGAAAAAAGCATAATTATAGCGATGCAATAAAGAGTGAAGTTAGGGGAAGGAATTGGTTGATGAAGGCAAAGGATGTTGAATAATAACTTGTACATGATGCTCTGGAAAGTAGAAAGCACAATCCTATAAAGGTGAGAAAATAAAAGTGATTATTCCCTTTGTACAGAGGGATAAAGTGAGGCTTGTAGCGGTAAGGGGATTTCCTCGAGGTCAGACAGTACTGGCCGAAGCAGTGCCTCCCTGTACGCCCCGTGACATCTGTTACCGCCTGCGATAGCCCTTTTCACCCAGATCTTATGAGAGCCTAAGACACCTGGTTGTTAGTTTATCCCCATCTTCAGTCTCCGTGATTCTGTAATTTCTTTCTCTAAGTTGGCCTGTTCTGTTTCTTCACTTGAAATGTACCTGACTTTTATTTTCATATAGCCTTCTTTTCTTGGGTTTGAGTGGGGCTGGGGGATGGGGGGTTTGAATGACTGGTTTCTGTTTTTGCTTTTTTGTTTCTGTTCCTTCTGTGGAAGAATGGTGGGGGAGGGGCGTGCAGAATCTGCTGCTTATCTTGTTATCCTTGTACACTGTTTTCTCATCTAGCTTTTGCAAAAGAAAGCTATTGCTAGGTCTGATTCATCTTTTATTGCAAGTGCCCATCCAAAATTTTTATGTCTTAAAATCTACTAAGGCCCATTATCACATTGAAGGTCCTGCCCATTTTTGGTCACAGAAGGGCAGCACTATTGGCATCTGCATTCCAAACTGGGAAGAAGCTCGTTGGTATGGCTAACAAGTGGATATGTGGATGCACGTGTTTTCTTTTAGCGCTCTTCTGGGTATTTAAAAACAACTCCCATTTCTTTAGTGCTTTTCAGAGTACAAAGTATTTTGTGCGGCATGGAATACAAGTATGCTTATACCTTTTGTGTGCACTTACATAGGGTCTGTGTTTGATAGATGAGGAAAGCAGCTGAGTGGCTTCAGAGAGCCCAGGCTGGTGGAATGCAGAGCTGGGATATTGGCCTTCAGGTCCTGAGGCTGTGCTCAGTCCCAGGCTGCCTCCAACAAGCTCTTCACCGAGACATCCAGATTCCATTTAGAAACCCAAGTGTCAGTGACAAAGGAGGCACTCGCAATTAACTGATCTGATCACCCTGTTTTGTTTGCATGTTACCCTACCATGCTGGGAGGAGCGCTTTTATTTATTTAAGTGCTTGCTGATGATGATGACAATGACCGTAACGTGTGTGTTTCATTTTTGTGAAGAAGCAGGAGCTGGACTCCTCAGCTGGGTATTTATGCCTTTCTGTGTTTAGCAAGATAACCTGGACTCTTGCTTCTGTGTACTTTTCTCTCACCCCTGCCTCCCAGCACCCATCACTTCAGGTACCCAGGTTGTTCCTTCTTCCATCAGAGTCCGCTCTCTGAAAAGTGTCTTATTAACACATCTTCACTAATGTATAAATAACTGATACAGCCTTAAATTATTATTCTTCCCAGGAGTGTTTTCATTTTAATCTGTACACAAAGCCTCCAACCAGAGGGAGTCTCTTAGGCTCTGTGGTCCTGAGAGCATTCAGACTTATGAGCAAGGCTGACCATATTAGCTCACTGCAGCTTAGAAGAGAATAAAGGTAATATGAAAACCACTTAGAGACTGGTGGGCACAGTGAGCTGTGGGGATTTCAGTCTAGGCCTGCCTGGTATGATGTGACCCTAATTGAAGATATTTGGCAATAAGGTCATCAATTTGAGTAAACCCCATGGAAATATTGTGAAGACCTGCTATGTGGTGATTGATTGCCCTTTTGTAAGATTTCCTTAGTTATTGCCTAAAAATGCTGTTCAGTGAATTTTTGTGGGAACAGCATTAGATGGTGGTGTGCCTATGAAGAATGTAACCAGAGGGTGTATTCTGGGTGTCTTTCGGGAGAAAAGTAAGTTAGGAATAGTGACAAGTGATTACCTACCCACACTCATCCCCACACTGACCCCCCCAAAAAGCCATACCAATATGTAAAAGGCTATTTGTGGAGCCTGGAAACAAAAAGTTTGGCAGAGTTTAAAGTGATCAGATATCTTATGTGTGATCCCCCTCCTTTTTTTTTTTTAGAATATAAAATCACGTTTACATTAGTTTGAATTATCTCCTAGTTATCTGGACTAGCAGGAAATTGATATATGTTCTTGTATTATGTGTGTTTTAATTCTTGTCTTTTCTCCTGTCATTGTTCCTTTCCTTCAAGTTCTGGCTAGAGGGGCTCCCTGAAATACAGAGAAGACCTAGTTGAGAACTTACTAACAAGCAGACTAGAAGACCTAGCACCAGCCTTGGTTAAAGCCACTGGCTTGGCCCAGTCTTACCAGACACTTCAGGTGCTCTAGACACACTTACTTTGCATTAGGGAGACTAGATTTCTATGCTGTTTTAATTCATGTCTTTTTGTAAAGTAAAGCTTAAACTTTGGGGATGAATATCTAATCATGTGTCTATTGTATGCGATGTTCTTGAACAATAACTTTTACTTATTACATTTTGTTTCCTGCAGTACTTCACTAGATGGTTCCACCCATTATGAATCCTTTGTTTGCGTCTAGACTTCAGCTTTAGGAACCTTCAGATTCCCAATAGCTCACCAGAATAACTTTGGAGCATCTTAGGACTTTTAGGCATATACAAGATGTATTAAGGAACTCAACCTTCTTACTAACAACTCTACCTAGAAACTCCAAGCAAGCTAGAGTGAGGTTCCAGACATCTAAAGTGGAGTGAATTTCCTGTATTTGGCATTATTTAACAAACTAAACCCTTCACAATTGACTTTTAAAACCAGATTTTCATATTAGATTCTGCTTTATTATTAGTGAAAATACCTCTAAAAATGTGTGATTTCATCAGTGTGGGCATAGGATCGTTGAGGCTGCACCTCTCATAGCCACTTTCCTGGCAATGAATTTCTTAGAACTTGTTTGGCTAGGCTTACCCTTGCCCACAGCTTATTTCCCAGCCTTTCCAGCTTGAGCAGGGACCCGTTAAAGGTGAAATTCCGCTGGCAGAACCTTCAAGGACCCTGGGTTGTTACGGCCATGCCACAACACGGCATCAGAACAGGACTCAGGTGGAGGTTTAGTGATGTCATATTTGCAAAACTCTTTCCTAAAGCCAACTTGAGGGTGGGATCATGGAGGTATGTAGAGTCAGGACCCTACACTCATAGAGGCTCATAATGAGTAAGTAATAGGGCAGGGGTTCAACAACAGGTGTTTTGATTTCAAGTCTTATTCCGAGACACCAGGCAGCTTCTCAGTAGTTAATTCTTGCCTCTGACTGGTCTTTCATTAGCAGAAGCTGTTGAACACTGTTCATCTTTAAAGTACCATGTAAAGGTCAGATGAGACACGTTGCCTTGTCCTCAGGTTTGATAGCATTAATATTTTTATCATTACCTAAACCAGGGATATTCTTCAGCAGACAAAAATAGGATTTTTTCAAAAAATTGGAAGAAAAATAGTTAGGAGAGCTCTCCATTGTTTCTTTTCTTTCCCTCCCCCACAATAGTAAATATGAGTAGCTGGGTAAAGACGCTACACTAGTTCACCTGGCAGACCAGTCAGTCACTTCATATCTCCCTGTCCCAGGTATTAATAAATATAAGGCCAAAGTGTGATGGAAACAAGACTTTCTTCAATCGTGGAAAGGTATTGCTTTTCTTTTTCCACTTAAGGGTAAATTTGGTCTTGCAAGATGGCTAATGTGTGGTAGAAATGCTAAGACCTATGAGAAGGGGGAAGATGTGGCTCCCTTCAGCCTTTCTGGATAAAGTTTCTCTAGAATATTTGTGAGGAAAGACAATCGTCTGAGCATGAATATCTCTACTTTGAAAAGCCTTTGACATATGTAAATCTTTAAGTTCAAAAATAACCTGAAAAGAAAGAGAGGATCTGGTTTGCATTTGATGGAGCTACAGCAAAACTCCAGTAAAACGCCTACGTACTGCTATTAATGCTATCTAGAGTTCAGTAAACCAATGGAAGGGTAATTTAGAACTGTAAAGGCATATACATGGGTTATGGTCTTGAGATAAAAAGTACATTTTAAAAAATAGTTTTAATAAAATACCTCTTTTTTAAAGCTACACTTTGGTTCCCTCCCTATTCCCTCTACCACCAAGAAACAACTCCTCCCTCTTACATGCCGCCCCCCCCCCCAAAAAAAAGCCCAGTACATAAGTATCATACTGATTAAGGGTCATTCTAGTACAAGTAGACTTCCTTTGAGTACAGCAGTGAACAATTAACATAGTAATCTTATTGTTTTCTGCTTTTAATTTTCTTAGATAGAATTTTTTATGAGATTGAGGACTTCATTCAACTAACCAGTTTTTACGATATGTATAATATTCTCTTTAATATCTCTTTCATCAACTTTATAGTACTGTGGTTAAGTGATAACTTCTCTAGTGGCAACAAGGTTCTTATAAGTCTTCCTTAAGAGTCAGCAACCACAAAGGTTTCTCACATTGCTTGCATTTTACCCCATGCCAATGTATCTCCATCATGTAACATGACTGTAACATGTCAGTGGTTCAGATCTTGAAAATACAGGTTTCTCTTAGAAGGTCCTCCTTAGCTTTCTGATTTGATATACACAGATATACGATGTCTGTAATCATATCATCTATTGGACCTTGCTGACTATCTTAGCTAAGACACAGCATTGTCCATAAAATCTCATTATTTAAGATAGCTGATTAATCTTACGTCTTGGAAGCTTTGTGGACTTTCCATGTGCCAAGATCTTTCCATTGGTTTCAGTTATCTTCCTGATAGCTAGGAGAAAAACATCAGCCACTAGGATAGATAATCCTTAGATTATAACTTTAGACATCCTTTGTATTCCTTAACAAATATTTCAAACAGAAACTAGCTTGGGGTTCTTTTGAGCTATATCCTCACCCCCCAGAACTGTTATTTAAGCACTCTGCATCTTTATCATCTTACCTATAAAGTGAGGGCCTTCGTCCCTTCCATCTCTGACATCCTATGGTTCTCTATCCCTTAGTGTTACATGAGAATGCTCAGCTGGACAGATCATGACTCTATCATTCCTATGTTCTCTTGTCCTTTCTTGACATGCCTGTTATGTGTGAAATAGTTCAAGACAAAGGTAGTAGTTCTTAATGTAACTCAACTGACCTTGTACCAACTTTCAAAGTCTTTACTCTAGGCACCACCTTTATCTTTGGTCCTATTTACATGTGTTTTAGATGTATGCTTTAGAAAAATATTTCATTGCCCTAAGTGATATTTCATTCCCAGATGGTACCTTAATGAAACTGTCACCTGTCTCTCATTAATCAGGATGGTGTAAATTTGGTCCTTTTTTTTTTTTTAATAATTTGGTTTGCTTGGAATATTTTTTAGCCATACAAACAAAATCATTTCTTATTTAGCGAAGAGTCATAATGCATTAAAAAATCTTCATGTTGATCTACATAGAATGAAAGTTGGCTGTATATTCAAGAATGTTGACCCTGCTGCACTGCCTTATTAGGACTCATTTGTTTATTCCCAGTAGTTCTGTTTCTCAAGTGGATCTATGTCAGAGTTGCTTAACCATCAGGAAAAGAGTGGTCAGCTCCCCTAGAAAGCAGTATAGTGCAATAATGTCAGACATCATTGGCAAGAAGACCACTGAGAAGTCAAAATTCACAGCTTCTGGTTTCATCTCTTTCTCAAATCCATCTTTTACATACTAGATAATATTCATTCTTGGCCAGTGCAAGAATAACCTAGTCTGAACCTAATTTTGTCCAGTGTTAGTTGTCCTACAGTTTAAGTTGACAGGCATTTAAGTGTAAGGTTTCTAGACACGGCTTAAGAATGACATTCCCAGGTTCTAATTTCAGAGCTGTTGTTCAGCTTGTTGTCACATTTGCTAGGTTGATATGCTTTAATGAAAAAACCGTTTTTTTAGTTGCCATATTCACATCTTGGTGGAAGAACTAAAATGTTAAATTGTTTTCCAAGCATAAACCTTTAGCTGAACTGTTTTTTAAAAGCTTTTTTAAGGGAGCCACTTTAGTATTAGGTTCATGAGTCATGTGAGCTGTGCTACAAGGACTCTTCCCAAACCAATTTACAGATATCATCATAATGTAGGCTGCTTTTTCAAAATGTTGCCAGCAATCCACTGCTAGCTGAACCTATGTTGTTCGGCTTCCTTAGATTGTCGTTGCTTCAGAGCCAAACTCGTGAAAGCGAGGGGTTCTTGGCTTACGCTGTTGTTGTTCTTATTTCTACACTTAGAAATCCGCAGAAATAGCAAGACTTGATCTTTTTAAGTCCACCTTCATCCCTAATATTATCTTCTTGCCTGTATATATATTCATTCACTTGTAGACTATGAAGGACATTCCTAAAGAGGAAGTGGATGCAGTGACAGAGAGACCAAAGCTTGACTCTGAATGGGAGGGCCTTGAGCATTCAGTAGCTCATAGTGGGACTCAAATGACAACCCCATCGGAGTCTCTTCAAAGCTGTGACTTTGGACCTGTCTCCGTAAATGGCAAGGAGGCAGAAGACAAGGCACATGGGTCACCTGGTCTCCTTGGTAACAAGGAGATGCTAAGTTGTCCAAATGGGGTATGTACAGGTGTAGAAGAGCAAGCCAGTGCCTTAAAGCTCTTGAAGTGCATGCTCTCAGAAACACCTGCTTCCTGCCAGCTGTACACTGATGAAAAAGAGGCAGAGGGTGGTGAAGACCATGTTACACCAAATGAGCTACCTGGGAAGCAAAATGGACCATATCCTGACTTTCGTGGGAGCTCAGGGTTCCCTACCCTCATTCGAAGTTTCCAGGTAGTAATGGTTTGGATCAAATGCCTCTCTTTGGGAGATTGCCAGAACTCTCTCTGGGATGGTGATGGGAGCAGTCTATTTCTTGTTTTCCTGATTAAAGAACTCTAGAGTCTTTTTCAGAGGAACTTACCTAGAGGAATTCCAAGGCAAGAATTGATTTTTCTCCAGCTAATGTGCAAAGCTCATCAAAATAAGCCTGTCATGATCATTACACAGACTGGTAAGGGCTTTGAAAAGGACACTCTGCCTTTCTGGGCTCAAATACAAATTTGTAAAGAAAGGTAAAATTGTGAGACGTCTAGGTTTTTGATAACTGCAATTGCTCAGAAAAATATAACAAGCTCTGTTGAAAAAGAATAACTTGCTCCTCACCAAGATTATTTCAGGTCTAAGACAGGAATATATCTCAGTCACAAAGTCTGATTCTGTAAGATGCTAATGATACTCTTTACTTACTTTGTTCTGTGACCCTCCACCACTCCCATCCCAGGGAGAGAGAGAAGTGGATTCTAATGATCATTGGTACTAATCATTTATGCTAAAGTAGATGGCCACGTAACCCATACACAATGAAGGGGCAGCTTTCACAGTGATTTACCAGCCTGGGGAGGTGAGCTGATTTGGCGAAGGTGGCCTTCCCTTCTTCCATTTACATTTGCCCTGATATTAATCACCAGGTGGTGGCATAACTGATTTTTCTCTTTCCAGCTTTCCAAGTACTGTTTCCTTTCAATAACTCAAAAGTGAACATCTGACATTGATTTGAAAAGAGTTAATGAATTCCAGGGTCACTGTTGTTCATGCACCATTTGGACTTAAGGGAGGAAATGTATGGTCAGTTTTCTTGATTGCAGTGGTATGGTCAAAAGGAAGAAACAATAATTACTATTTGGCAAACAGTTTTGTATTCAAATTTTGGCTCAGGAGCCAATCCAAAATGCTTTTAAAATCATTTATTTTAACTGCATGGTCTTATGACTACTTTGTTTTTTCATTAGGCATACACAGGTCTATAATAGGAATATAATTCTTTACTATCTCTTATGATTTGACGCTTTGTTAAAACTACTGCAGAATGATTTGCAAGTCCTGTGCAAACAACTTTTGGGATTCTGAGTTGGATTTTTGGTTTGCTAAGACCCTGAAACTTTGATCAAGTCAGTGTCAGAAGATTGGCCAGCTATTTCCCTCAGAAAGAACACAGGTAATTGTGCTTTTTCACTGTTTTATAGCCTCCCCTGGTGAAGACTCAGACAGTCACCATCTCGGATGTTGCTAATGCTGGGAAAAGTGAAATCCCAACCAAAGATGTCCCCATTGTTCACACTGAGACAAAAACCATTACTTATGAGGCCGCCCAGGTAAGGTTCCATTTTTAACATCTGAATCTTCGTTTACTTATAATCAAGTTCCTTTCCATACCTCTAGCAGGGGCATTTATTTATTGTTCTTGCTATTCATAGATTCAGAAAGGGGAAATTCCCTTTCATTTATCAGTCAATAGAATGTATTTACACTGGATGCAGAATACATAGAGAGTCAATTTGATTGCTAGGTTAGTGAGTCTTTGTTGGAAATAATAATTTAAAAAAAAATTTTTTATATAAAATTTTCAAAAAAATGAACAAGTGAGAGTAGTGACCAAGGATGATGCAGGTAAATTTGAAGTAAAGTTTGGATCGGATAGACAGTAATCACAATAGGGTGTCCAGATAAAGTCAGTGTTTGAGGGTGAGAATGGAGGCAGAGCAAGAGTAGGGTTTATTCAGGCATAAATAACGTGATGAAGACTTGGACTTAAGTGATGATTTTTTAAGTAGGAAGGAAGAAGTGAGTCTGTAGGAGGAAAGACTGGTAGCACTTATCAGTGATGAATTCAAAGACTGTGTGTGCACCAGGGTGCTGGGGGACCTTGTAGAGCCACTGGAGAACAAGGAAAGGTCTACCACACTATACTATGTAAACTCATCTGAGCTAGGGAGAGCTGTTAGAAGGGATGGTTTAGGAGAAAGAAGCAAGTTCTTCTATGCCAAAGGGCTATAAAACTGTGCATACATATATGAATGTAGTGGGATACTATTGTGCTGTAAGAAATGATAAGCAGGCAGATTTCAGAAAAACCTGGAAAGACTTAACATGAACTGATGCTGAGTGAAGTGAGCAGAACCAGGAGAACATTATACACAGTAATACTGTTCGATGATCTACTTTGATAGACTTAGCTCTTCTCAGAAATACAATAATCTAAGTCAATTCCAAAAGACTCATGATAGAAAATGTTATCCATGTCCAGAGAAAGAATTATGGCATCTGAATGCAGACTGAAGCATACTATTTTCTGTCTTTTTTTTCTCGTGGTTTTCTCCTTTGGTGTTCTGATTCTTCTTTCATAACATGACTAACATGGGAATATATATAATAAAATTGTACACGTATAGCCTGTATCAGATTGCAAGTTGTCTTGGGGAGGGGAGGAAGGAGGAAAAAGTTAGAAGTCAAAATATTATAAAAGTGAATGTTGAAAACTAAAAATAAATAAATTAAAATTTTTTTTTAAAAAGAAGAAAGTTCTTAAAAAGTCTGCTAGGCCTAATTTTATTTTCTTTTCATTGGATTGTCATCCTTGGAACTAATAGGCCCCCTTATAGGCTAGCCTGGGGAGTTGGGTTGCTGTTTGGTGAAGCCTTAGAAAAGGGGTCAAGGAAAGGAGGCTGCTGCCTGTAAGGCAGGTACAGATAGGGGAGAAACCAGAACATAGTCATTCCCACTTCTGCTCTTTGCAGGGATATAACAAGAAGGTGAGGGAATATGAAAGGGGATGTTGTAAGATGCAGAAGAGGACTCTGCCCCAAAGCTTTTATCTCCCTGACCAGTGAGTGCTTGGTGCCCAAGATCAGGAGCGGGGTTAGGTGCTAGAGAGAGAGACAGGTGCTAGAGAGAGAGACAAAATGAAAATCAGTCCTTCTCTCAAGGAGTTTACATGCTTCTTTCTTGGGGCTGGAACATAGTATGTAAACAGATAAAAGTATAGAGGTGATAATTGTATTAGGGAGAGAGCGCTGACCACCATAGGACACTGAGAAAATTTTCCTCAGGAAATGGAACCTAAAGTGAGTCTGGGACAAAGCAGAAATGCAGAAGAGAAGGGAGGAGGGCTGCTTGGGAAGTCACAGAAGCAGGAACTGGAGGACCTAGGGAGACAATTTGACTGGAATGTAGAGAGAGTGAAGGGGGGACTGAGCCTCCTCTCTTTCCTTGGGGTAACTATAAGCCCCCACCCACCCCAAGCACCCAGTTTCACCCTCTTGAGTTGATATTTGGCTCTTCTCTCCTTCAGCCTTTTCCACATCGAATTCATTGGTAAGTCCTGTCAGCCTCTTCTTCACAGTTTGTCATGGAGCCAACTTTTGAAGGCTTTTGTGTTTGTCCTTCATTTTCAAAGAGGACCATGACATCAGAGAGATGATGACATGATGTGCACTGGACTTTGTTTTGAGCGAGGGAGGGCTGTGCAAAGTCACCAGCCTCACTTCTCCTCCTGAGCCATTGTGAAGGCTTTATCTGCTTAAACTAAGGCATTGGTATTTTTTTTCCCCAAAAGCAGTGGCAGTAGGGAATCACTGATGTGATCAGACTTGTGCTAAAGGAAGATTGTTTGGGTAGCTGTGTGGAGAGGTCAGAAGGGATTGGAAGTTGTGTGGGCCTGTGACCGTATTCCACATAAGGAATGGTGAGGGCCTGAGTTCTCATGGTGAGCGATGTGCAATATGGGGAGGAGGCAGAATTGGTAAGACTTGACAACTGATGGAATATGGGGAAGAATTAAGGGTGACTTCAAGTTTGAGAACGTAGATGACTAAAAGGATTGTGGTGTCTGTGGCAGAAAAATCAGCATTTGGGGAAAAAGAGGATGAGTTTCACACATAAAATGTTTTGTTTGAGGAAAATCTTAGGGGACTAGCAAGTGACCATTTTGTGCCTCTGTGGCTGGATCAGGGGGCCCAAGACCTTAGACTGGGGTCCAGGAAGGTTGGTGTCCTTAGTCATGCTCTAGCTGCCTCCTCCTCACACCCCTTCCTCCCCAATCCAATCAGTCACCAGGTTTTATTGATTCTATCTCCCCAACACCTCTTACATTCATTCCCTTCTTTCCACTCATAGGGTCACCACCATTGTTCAAGCCCTCATCACAGCTCACCTAGACTATTGCCGCAGCCTATTCCTGTCTCAGGTCTCTCCTCTTTGCCATTCTACATGCAACTGCTAAAGGGTGTTCTTATCATTCTACTCACCTGGGCTGGAATCCCACTTTGGACCCTTGAGGGCTTTGCCACCCCAGACTAGTCACTTACCCCCCTGCCCCCGGCCTCCTCAGATGGTCCTCTGTCTAAAAGAGAAAGAGGTCCTGCCAGCTTGAAAACTATCATCCTATGATCCCTGTCAGATAAACTCTGAGGGTTCTCTCTTACCTGTAGGACCAAATGCAAACTCCTTTGTCATTTACGATTCTCCACAGCCTGGCTCCAACCTTCCTTCCAGTAGTCTTCAGCCTGTCCAGCTGAGACAGCCCTCTATTGCCGTACTACATTCTGTCTCCTATCTCTGGATCTGCGTGCCCAGAACATGCTTCTTCTTCACCTCTGCCCCTTAGAATCCCTAGTTCTTTCAGTGCTCAGCTTAATGCCATCTCCCCCAGATTACATGGGATCTATTTTGTATATACTAATTATGACATATGTATGTATTTGTAAATACAAATGATGATCATTGTGAAGTGCTTGCACAGTTGCCTGGCACATAGTAGGTGCTATATAAATGTTAGCTAGTATTATATGTGTGCATTTTGTCTCACCTAGCACAATGTGAGTTACATGAGTGTAGGGCCTGTTTGATTTTTTTCCTTAACCTGTCACATGAATTCCTCGTAAGTGCTTGCCTCTTGGTTCCTTTTTCCACTTCATACATCTTGAGCAGGTTGTCACTTTCTGCTGTTTCCCATCACTCTCACTGCAGGGGAGGATCAGTCATCAGGGGTATGCCCTCCCCGGTCAGGATGTTGCTGTCTGCCCATGTTTTCTTCAGGAGAAGGTTGGAGGTGCTCCACCCAGATATCCCCACTAGAGAGATTGATCCGAAGGCAGTGTCAGAACTGAACAGAGTCCAGTGACTGCACAGAATCACAGAATATCAGAGTTGGAAGGGATTTTAGAAACCATCCAAACCAAATCATCCGTAATCCTCCTGCCACACACCCCACAAGTAGCTGGAGATCTTTGAAGAGGGGTGTGGGGGGCATTCCAACTCAGTTTTCCTGATTTAGAAGCTTCAGTTGCCTCTGTGAGACCCTGTGCTCTTATTTGTGCCATCCGAAGCCAGGCACAGGAAGTCCCATTCCTCTTCACATACTTAACCTGCCAGGTCTTCACCATTTTTCTCCTCTTCCCTCCTCTCCTTCTGTATTCCTCACTGCATTTTCCAAGCTATTCTGTAGTCAATGTGTAAATCAGTTAACTATGGCAAATGAACTTGGTTGTGAGAAACTTTGTTGACAAAGATAGAAGCAATATAAAGTATAGAGCTTTGTTACAAGATGTGGATTCCTTCTCTGCAGCACCTAGACTCTATCTGCTATTTCTTCTCTATTTTCAGTTGTTTTCTACCTCTCTCAGGATGGTCCCATGCTCATGTAGCCAGGCCATGGGACTCCCACGGTGTTGGCCCTGCCCTCAACCAGGGTCATGTCTCAGCCTACCCTCAAGAAGCCTGTACCTTAGATTGCCACTAGCTCCTTAGTCACTGAGGGGAATCTAACTTTTCCTTACTCAGACTGACTTTGTCGGAGCTACTGATAGTCAGAGGTTTATTTTATAGCACTTGGGTTATTATTTTAAAATGTGCAACTGAGCTGAGGAAGCAGTAGATTCTATATCTTCATAGGTCTGTTGTCCTACCCAGTGAGATGCTTAATTGCAGTATCTAATTCTCCCTACAGACTGATGAGGGTAATGGCGACTTAGACCCTGGTGTCCTGCTGACAGCTCAGACCATTACATCAGAGACCACGAGCAGCACCACCACAACTCAGATTACCAAGGTAATGTACTGTTGTAGAAGGGGAGCCTGATACCTGCTGGGGCACTGAATTGATTGCTTTCTTCCTCGAAACTTTCTTCCTTGGCCTTGGCAAGGGTGTGGAGCCCTACCTTGTCCCCCCAAGTAGAATGACTCCAAAATCTCTGCCCTCCTGCCTAGAAGTTGAATACTGATCTCCACAATAGCAGGCTAAGTGCCCTGTGGGGAAATGTTGGAGATGCTGAGAAATTCCTTCCTAATGGTACCAAGGAGACAGTGTGATATAATTTTTTTTAAGTGTTATAGTGTAATAATTTTTTTTTAAAAAACCATGTTCAAGTCTCAGCCACAAAGCTTATTTTGAGAAAATCACAAGTTCTCTTGGTTTCAGTTTCCTCAGCTATAAAATGCAGATAATAACTCATTACTTACCTTGGGCACTGATTATGGCAAAGGCACTTTGTTAATCAGAAAGCATTATAGTGTCAAATGTTTACTAATCATTGCAGTGCCTGACACTTGGGATACAAGTTCAAGGAACTCAAAATGAACTTATATTTTAATGGTAGGAGACAAAGATATAGAAAAATGTGTACATTATAAATGTAAAGCTAAATATGTATATACACACAAAGTAGTTAAATCCCAAGTAGTTTAAGAGGAAGGAGGGTACTAGCAGGTGAGGGGGCAGAAAAGGCTCCCAATGAAGATGGTGTCCAGGCTGAGTATTCAGTGACACTATTCAGCAAAGTAAGTAGCAGTGCCCTTCAAGCATGAGGAATGACCAGAGTGTTGTGAGAGGGGAACCCAGGGAAGACAGTTTGGCCAGATCTCAGAGGGCAGGACGGGGAATAATGTCATGTGAGGCTCCGGAGAGGGGGTGGGGCTTCCAAAATTACAGAGTAGTTACATTATATTCTAGAGGTTCTTAGAAGCCACTGGAGTAGGCTGAGAAGGGGCATCACATAGCTAGGCCTGCACTGAAGGGAAATGATTTTGGCAGCAGATTATGGAATAGACCAGGATGGGAAAAAGATTTGAAGGCAGGAAGCGCAAGGTGTGATGAGGACCTGAACTAAGATGGCAGCTGTGTAAGTGGAGAGAAAGAGTTGGAAGTGAGAGATGCTGAGAGGTAGAAATGACGAGCTAGAGGTGAGGGGCTGGGGTGGAGTCTTTGTCCATTTTAAAGTTACTGATTTGTGGAATCGCCTCTCAGATTCTTTGTGGACTGGCTGCGAAAAAGCAGCATTTGAGGCGTCGTCGCATGATACAAGGAATGCTGCATTAGGATTCCTAGAAACCACAAGCCTTGGGCCTAGTCGTGCGACATCAGTCAGTTCACTCTCCTCAACATATATTCAAAACAATTCGACTCAGTGACCTCAAAGGCTCCTTCCAACTCTACCATTTTCTGAGTTAGCCACAGGAGAAGCATGAAGAACATTTCAGAACTAGGACTTGAAGTGGGAATTGTGTGGGAGATTCCAAGTCATGAGGATATTTCCCTGACTGTGACTACCTCTTGTAACCAACTTTTAGCTTCAACAAAGGAAATTGGGTGTGGATAAGTTCTGTGATCTCTGTTCTGGGTGAGGCAGTTCTGGGACTCCACTCCCACAGCTACATCTTAGTTCAGGTCCTCCTCATCTCTTGTCTGGATTATTGTCACAGTCTCCTAAGTGGTCTTCCTGTTTCAAGTCTCTTCTCCATTCCTGTGTATTCTGCAACCTGCTGCCAAGAGTGGGAATCTGTGTGATATGTGGCAGGCTTCAAAAGTCATACTTACTGAGGCAGACCTCTGTACAGAGAGAGGGAGTGCCAGAGACCAGTGATCAGGGGATGAGGAAAGCTTGGAACAACAAATAAGAGAGAGAAGAGATGACTCTCAGTAGGGAAGAGAGGGAGCTGCCCAACTGTTACTTTACTTCTCTTTGTTTGGCCAGCAAAAAGGATTTTTGGACTGGAAATGAAAAAACAAGTAAGGATTATTAAGGAGAACTATATCCTTGGGCCCTGAGAAAACTGGCAGATGGATGCTGAGCTGCTGCTGTGAATTCATCATTTAAACTTTCATGTCTCAGGAGAACACTTTGGATGATAGATCCTATGTGCTAAGCACTGGGCATGATGCTAAAAACATAATTCCCAAGGGAAGCAGGAGCTCTATGACTCCATTCCCCACTGGGGTGACTTTTCAAACCAAAAACTCCTCTTGGGCCCCCACTGTGTTTCATAAAGTCAGGAAGTGCCTTGCTTGTATTCATGGATATGCCTGCTCAAATGGCATTTGGCCCTGGGTGTAAGAATGCTTTTCATTAATGTATTTCTTCAGAGTGTTCAGCTCTTTGACATTGCATCTGGGTGAGAGCCTGGACTCCATCACCTTCCCATGTTGGGCTTAATTGATCAAGGACTCTGGACTTCAATTTCATCATCTGTAAAATGGGAATGATTGTACTTGTCTATAGTGGTCTTGTGTGACGGCCTCACAGGATTGTAGCGATTCGTGCTTTGTTCTGCATAAATATGACCTCTCATTTTCTTTTCCCGTTGTCCATAGATCCAAACCAAAATATGGCAGAAGAGCAAAATGTTGGACCTAGAGTCAAGAAAGGGTTTTGAGTTCAAATGCTGCTTCAGACACTTACTCTCTGTGTGGTCTTGGGCACATCATTGCCGCCTGCCTCAGTTTCCTCATCTGAGATGAGTGGAGATAATAAAAGCCCCTGCCTTTGAGAGTTTCTACGAGGATAAAATAAGATAATAGATGTAAAGAAGCCCTTTGCAGATCTTAGACGTACTCTAGGTTACCCTGATCCTGAGGCCGACTCTCCATCCACTGTGACATGCTCCCTCTCCACCTCCTTTCTTTTACAGGAAAGGCAGCTAAGCCCCAGAGAGAGGAAGTGATTGGATGGAGTTGTGGGACTGGAACTCAGGGCTCTTTCTACTCCTCCTCTTGCCTCTTCTGTGGTAGCTCTCCTTAAACACTGAAACTGAGAAAAGAGTGTGAATGAAAACAGGAAAACGATTTTTGTATTGAAGACTTCAGTGATACAAGGAGCTACAGTTGTGATCACTGTAACTGTTCCAAACAAGAACAGATTCAATTGTTAAGCAGCAGCAGGTTTAAAGTTGTCTCTTTTTGGACTGAAAGTCCCTAATAACCATTTCTCTTTGATTTTAGACTGTAAAAGGTGGGATCTCAGAAACCCGGATTGAAAAAAGAATTGTGATCACAGGAGATGCTGACATTGATCACGATCAGGTAGGAGACGTGATAGGTCAGTGGGTGTAGAAGGTCCTGGTTAGGGATCAATCAGTGAACATTCATGAAGTGCGTACTGTACGCTGGCCACTGTGCTAAACTCTACAA
Organism: Potorous gilbertii; assembly: GCA_028658325.1. Classification (NCBI taxonomy): domain Eukaryota; kingdom Metazoa; phylum Chordata; class Mammalia; order Diprotodontia; family Potoroidae; genus Potorous; species Potorous gilbertii. Next base: position 325,477 of record JAQQSK010003622.1, on the reverse strand, counting down.
AAAGAAAAAGAGGCACAAGACTGTCCCTGTGAGGAGCTTATAATCTAATGTAAGTCTTTATTGCATAGCCTACTTTGTACCCATCCCCTGTTATGGGTATTGCAGAAAATGTAGGGCCTGTTCTGCCCCCTACTCCTGTCACTTATTAGTTTGGTGAAAGTACATTTGGCAGAACAGAGCTATAGAGAGTGTTTAGATCCATAAGCAGGCTACTTATGCACTCACAGTAAGCCTTATGATGCTAGAAAATTGGTATTCAGGGAGTTAATACTGCTGCCGTTTGTTAAGGCAATATTGTGTGAAGTATGCTAGTATTTATCATGATGAGTATGCTAGAGTGGAAAAGGCGTTAGGAGAGATTGGGGAGGATTCTAGCCTTGCCTCTGTCTCTAACTCACTGTGACCTTGGGATGGTCACCTTCTGTCTCTGGGCCTCAGTTTCCTCTTTTGTAAAACTGTCTCTTCCAGTTCTGACATGTGATTTGCCTACTTTGGGCAACTAGAGACTAAAATGTCAGAATTAGTATTCCTGATTATCAGCTAGCTGGAGAATTTGGAGAGAAAGAGAGTGGAGGAGGTGCATATTTGTGCCTCCAGTGTCATCAGGATTGCCAGATCTCTAATTCCACATCCTTGTGATACAGAAAGTCTTTTAAATTAAAAAACAGAAACAAACCAAAAGCAAAAAACCCTGCAGTGCTGGACTGGATGCAGGTGTGAAGCCCTGGGGTTCAGGGAGCTGGGGCTAGGCAGATCACTCCTCTGAGTCTCTGATTGATAGATAGGAAGTATTTCTTTTGCATGGAACTAAAATCTCCTTCTCTCTAACTTCTGCTCACAGGCTTCAGTCCGCACTCAGGGGCTAAGCAAAACAAAGCTAACCTCCCTTCTGTTGAGTAGCTAGTAGCAGCCTTTCTCCAGACCCTACCAGATGGAGCAGAAGGCTCCATGTTAGTCCTCAAGGAGAGTGGTTTTAAGAACTCTCAGCATCCTGGTTAGCCTACTCTTGATACCTTCTAGCTTTTTCATCTGTTTACTAAAATGTGGTTCCTAGAACTGGGCACTGTATCCTATCGTACCTGCTGTGTGTCTAGTCCTGTGTTTGTACTAACGCCATGGGAGATCAACATGAAGCCTTTCGAGGTTCCTCTTCATGCTACTTCCTTCCCTCTGTTGGTTATTTCCTATTTATTGTGAGTGTTTGTGTGTGTGTATATGTGTGTATGTGTATACGTGTGTGTATGTATGTGTGTATGGGTGTGTGGTAGTTGCTTTCAGGTTGTCTCCCCATCAGATCATGAGCTCCTCAAGGACACGGCCTGTCTTTTGTCTTTTTTTTTTTTTTTTTTTGGTATCCCTCGGTGCTTAGCAAAAGTGCCTGATACACAGTGGGTGCTTGCTAAATGTTTGCTGACTGACTGAGAAGAAGCATAAGCTATAGTCCCTGGCCCTCTAGCTGCTGAGTTTAGTTAGGAAAACATTTCTATATAGATGATTCCCAGATTTATCTGTCCTGCCTAAAGCTCCCTTCTGAACACTCATCTCCTACATCACAAAATCTCTACCGGGTGTCTCCCTTGATCATTGTCTCAAATTAAGCATAAACAAAATGGAACCTGTATTTTTGCCCAAATTGCCCTTTCTCCCAGTCTTATTTCTGTGGAGATCACTCCTGCCCTCCCCCTCTTCTTCCATTCTCAAGGCTGCAACCCCAGCTCAGACCTTGCTGTCTCATTCTTGGGTTGTTCTAGTAGCCTCTTCATCAGGCACTAGCTTCCATCCTCTTCTCCTTCTCTAGCCTGTCCTCACCACTGCCAGAATAACCTGGCAGGTCTGGCCCTGTTCCTCTCCTATTCACAAATCTCACTGGTTCCCTGTTGCTTATAGGATGAACATCATCTCCCCAGCCCTCCACATTCCGTTCTTCCCTCAGGTGCCAGCCAAAGTGGGGCACTGCCTTTCCAGCCTCCAAAGAGTTAGAAAACTGTGTATTCCCTTTGACACAGAAATGCCACGATTAGGTCTCTCTCCCAAGTGATCAGGAAAAAAGAAAAAGAGCCTATACTAAAATTTTTATAGCAGCTCTCTTTGTGGTGGTCAAGAACTGGAAATTGAGGGGAATGGCTGAACAAGTTGTGGTATATGAATGTAATGAAATACTACTCTGCTGTAAAAAATGATGAACTGGTAGATTTTAGAAAAACCTTGGAAAGACTTGCATGAAATAATGAAGAACCATGAGATCGCTGTATACAGTAGCAGCAACACTACTCCAAAAATAACTGAATGACTAAGCTACTCTGAGCTGTATGAACATCCATGTGAACTACAAAGGCCTTGTGAAGGAAGGTACTATTCATTCCAGCGAAAGAGCTGATATATGGAATTACGTACTGTATGGTTTCACGTAGAAATCTAGATCAAAGGTGACCTTCTCTAGTGTGGGATTGAGAGGAAGAGAGAGGCAATTTGAAACTCAAAATGTAACCCCCAAAATAAATAAACGAGGAGGGGGAAGGTGGTTCAAATCCTTCTTCCTCAGGAGGCCCACCCTGGTATTCCCTAGCTGCTGGGGCCTTTCCCTCTAAGATTACCTTCTGTCTCCCCTATATATATCCGATTGGTGCCTAGTGATTTGATGTCTCCCCCATTAGATCATCACTTCCTGTTTTTGTCTTCCTTGCCAGTCTTCTAGTAAACACTTAATAAATGCTTATTGGCTTACTGCCAGAAACTGTTCCACCTTCGCGCATTTGCACCCACTCTTCACCATGGGCCTGCTCCTCAGCCATCAAGTCCGTCTCTCTATTCCTCCAGTTGTGAATGTTCTCTGCTTCCACCACGTTACCCACATGTGTGTTGTACCTCCTAGTAGAATATAAGCTCCTTGAAGGCTGTTTCTTCTGCTCCTCAGCCATCAAGTCCGTCTCTCTATTCCTCCAGTTGTGAATGTTCTCTGCTTCCACCACGTTACCCACATGTGTGTTGTACCTCCTAGTAGAATATAAGCTCCTTGAAGGCTGTTTCTTCTGCTTGTGCTCTTGATCCCATCCTGTCCTCCTGGAGCTCGCCCCCTTAAGTCACTCTCTCCTATCCACCCCTCACCCTTGTATCTTTTTTCTCTTCCGTAACCTCTCTTTACCTAATGGCCTTTTTCCATTTGTATACTTGTATCTATCTCCACTACATACCTTACATTAAGCCCACTCCTATGACTACGCTCCCAGCTGGACCCTCATAACTTCTAGCCCAAATTACTATAATGGCATCCTAAGTGGTCTTCATGCTTCCAGTCTGTCTGTCTGTCTCTCTCTCTCTGCATCCCTCCCTCATTTCTTCCTTCTGTCTCTCTCTCAGTAAGCCTTCTTTCACACAGCTACTAACATAATCTTACTAAAACCTAAGTCGGACCACATTACTTCCCTCCTCGAAAATCTTCAGTGGTTCCTTATTGACTCAAGGATAAAACACAAACCCTTCTAGCCTTAGGTGTTGTTACTCCTTGTACTCCACATTCTTGCCCAAATGGACAACTAGGTGTTGTCTTTGCTGGCTCCACCCCCCACCTCTGTTCCTTTATGTGGGCTGCCTCCACGCCTGGAACACTCTCAGAGTCCTTAAGCTTCTTTCTAGGCTTTAGCTTAGGTGCTGCCCCTAAGTGACAAAAGTCTCCCTGTCCTCCCAGTCCCCTCAGGTTATCTTTTATTTGTGTCTCTGTGTTTGCTTCTCCTTATTTTTTCCTGTAGCTTCTGGAGGCTTCTCTAATCTGATCTCACCTCCTCTTCATAACGACCAGGCTCTTTCTGTTGGATTTCCGTCTTCCTGTCTTTTCCTTCCCAGCCCTCCTCTATTTGACCACCTCTGCATGGCCCTTTTTCCCCATTCTGCTGCCCCAAGTATCTGACTGAAAAAGGATTTCAAGGGTCATCTAATCCAGTTTGTACCCAAGTAGGAATCACCTTTGCAGTACTCCTAACCAGTTATTGTCCAGCCTCGGCTGAAAAGCTCTTTTGGGATGGGGAGCCCAGCTGATGCCTGCAGCAGCCTTCTTCCCTTTAGACTCGCATCTTGTACAAATGTTGTCAGAAGCATCTGGTGAGCAAGGAAGACTCTGCTGCTTTTTGCTTTCCCTTCTCACCCCTCAAAGCAACTGCATCTTGCCACTTGTTACTGTCATCTAGCCTGGAGATGAACTTTCATTTCCTCTGACCTAATCAGGTTAGCTTAGCAACCATGCTGCCCTCAGGGTAGAAGAAGGGAGTGACTATACCATAAAGATGTTCTTGTAAATCCATTTTCTTCCCTTGTAAACTGGCCTAGCTGCTTTCTTTTTTAATTACCTTAGGTCTCTTTCTTAGGTCCTTGTTCAGGCAATCAAAGAAGCCAAGGAGCAGCACCCTGACATGTCAGTGACCAAGGTTGTTGTCCACCAGGAGACTGAGATCGCCGAGGATTAGCTCAGGTATGAAGGTGTTCCTGAGGGATTCCTACCATATCACTTAGAAAGACTGCACTTAACCTATACCTTGGGGTATTTATCACCACTGCCTAATCACAGTAGTCTCTGATCAGCATGGATGAGCCAGTGGGGACATTCAAAATTAGTGTAGATAAATGAAATGAGGATGGGATAGGATAGGGAGCCACTGTATATTTAACTCCAACTTCAGAGGCTTGAAGTCATATTTGAATCTCCTTTGCCCACCTCTCCTGGAACAGTCAAAAGAACACTGTCTCAGGAGACTGGATTCTAGCCCTGACTGTGAAACGTATTTGCTGTGTGACCTTGGGAAAGTGATGAGCTTCAGGTTAGCATCTTTAAGTAAAATAATATTGTAAAGCCCTTTGCCAACCTTAAAATGCTAGAGAAATTTGAACTGTTACTATTATTGTCAGTAAGTGGAGACAGTAGACTGCTGATTTTATAGGATGGTTCTCTAAAGAACTATAGAAATTCTAGTTGAGAACTGTACAAACAAGACAGAATCTATCAAATGCTATCTTTTAGCTTTCTTTAAAGATTTGGAAATTTTCATGGACTTCATGTTTACTGAGTGCAATACAGCATGGCAGCCAAAGAAACAAAGTTAATCTTGGATTCTCTGATGAGGGACATGGTGCCCAGAGCAAGGAAGGTGGTTGTCTTCTTCCAGTTTGCCCTGGTCACACCACACCTGGAGAACTGGGTTTAATTCTGGGTCCTACATTTTAGAAAGAACATGAACAATTTGGAGAGTATCCAGGGAGGGTAACCATGCCAGGATCAACTGAAGTGACTGGGGGTCTGTTCAAGAATTGCAAGGGCTGTCACATGGAAGGGGGAGGCAAGGCTCGGTTTGTTGGCTTCGGGGGGCAGAGCCGGAAGCAATTCACTGATGCTGCAGAAAGGCAGATTTAGGTTTAATGTAAGGAAAAACTTCTCCCAGGAAAGATGTCTGAGTTACAGGATAGCAGAAACAAAGATGTCATATTTTTCGTGTCCAAGTTCTTAGATCACTTGGGAATCCACGGACTCCAGATTAAGAACCCTTAAACTGAATGACCTCTGAGTTCTGAGAGTCTGTGATTTTTATCCCCAGAATTTGTCTCTTGTTACCTAGTGTGCTTGAAGTCGAAACACAGCCTTAGGATAGAAGCAAGAAGCTAAGTTGACTTTCTCTCTATTTTCTCTTACCTCTGCCTTTCTTTTTTCCTCCAGGAATCTCACCCCACTCCTTTTCCAGTCGTGGAAGAAACTTAACAGAATGATAAGGAAAGTTTCTTCTGCGTTCAGGCATTGGACTTTCAAGATTTTTCTAAAATCACTGAAAATTCATTTTCCTTTGCATTTGGAATTAATGATATGGGATTCTTCTAGATGCCACTGAGCCTTTGCCATAGCTTTTTCTAGATTGTGATGTCAGAAACTGCCCAGCTTTTTACTCTATGGACTGTTTTTTAGCTAAGTGGTGGTGATTTTTTTCAGAGTGGCTTGCACTCCTCACTTTTTCATACTTGTTTCTGACCCCAGGCACTGACCATTCCATGGGCTTTGCCACCTTGCGAGAACCTCATCCACTGTGCTGGAAGAGAAAAAGCCAGGTTAATGGTCTCTGTTCTTTATTATATCCTCTTGGTGACAGATATGGCTACAAAAATCAACTCTTCCTCTTCTGGAGCCAAGAGTTCACTTCATCTGCCTGATTGAAGCTGGGGGTACTAGAGGCCTCTCCCCAGTGCCTCATTGGGAGGGTGCCCCTCTGTGAATCATGGGCAGAGAGCCAGACGCACACCATAATGGGCAGAGACCTCGGCTGTGAATGTAGTGTTTTTCTCTCTAACACTCTTTTTTTTCAAAAAGCTATTTCAGTAGCAAAGAAACTGGAACTTCAAATATATGATACTGTGAATTCTCAAGCACATTCATGGAACTGTCACCCACCTCCTTAACCTTTTGGCCCCTTCAGAAACAGCCTTCCCCGCCAAAAAAAACCCCAGCAGATCAAATTTTATGGACAGTAGTCTCAAGACAACAGCTGCTGACTACCCAAGTGGACTGTGCAACATTCACCCAGCAAGAGTCATCAGCAGAAGCATCAAAAAGTCCTTGTCCTATCTAATGGCTTCAGGAGAGACTAAGGGGAGGCCTGATTGAGGTGTGAGAGGAAATCTGTTTCTGACCTTGCACTGCTCCCATGTAGACAGTGGTGAGATTGGCCTTGAACTGTCAGATTCTGCCAAGAAACATTCCCATGGTGGCTTCCCTCATCTACGAGCATCGGAGCAGCCAAACCTGGCTGCTTCTCTTCTCCCCACTAGGGCCTGTCAATAGGGGTTGTCCCCTCAGCCAAGGCCCTTGTGGGCCTGGGACCTTTGTCTCCTTTCCCAGGGTTGTAGCATGACCTGGGAATCAAAGCATGTCTTCCTTGCATAAGGCTTGACTATTTTCTACTTGAGTTTGAGGCTTTCTGGATTTGGGTTTGAAGTGTTAGAACTAATGTCCTCAGGATTCATGATTGCAGTGTTCCCCTGTGCCCGCCTCTGAGGCACCCGCTTCACCTAGCCCTGGGCTGTGGCAGAGAGCTGAGGATTTTCTCTCATGGTGACTGGTCCTCCCACTGGCCTGCCTCTTTAGTTCCAAACACATCTTGCTGAGCCCTAACTTGGAAGGAGCAAGGGCTTCTCAGGATGAGGACCAGGTGAGCTGCAAGGAGGAGGCAAGAAAGTCAGCAGTTTGTCCAAGCTACTGACTGGCACCGTGCAGCTCATTCATGTCAGCCACCTCCTCTCAGGCTGCCATTCTGTGGCTTCCCTGCCTGAGAACTTGTCAACCAGGAGTGATGCGACTGCAGGCCATGAATACTTTGAAATTGATCCCAGCTGGGGACAAAGAGTGGGCCTCAGTGAACATTGGGCTAAAGTGGTGTCCCTCTGAAAGGGCAGAATCCCTTTCCCCCAAACTGGTGCTTTAGTCACAAAGACCAACCCAGAATGAAGCCAATGGAGACACAGCCCCAATCAATGTGCCACAGTATATCACAGCAAATCCCAAAATTCCCAGGAGGAAGTTGATCATTCACTAGAAGTGGGGGGAGGAGGGGCAAGGCCTGAACAACAAGCATGTGTCCTTTGTCACATAGGCAACCAGACCAGAGGGAGTAGAAGGCTAAGCATCTGTTTCCATGCAGAAGAGGACCCAGTATCATCTTTAAATATGAAAGACAGAGTAAAGAGCCGAGAACATTGTCAAACTTCCCAGTACGGCCCAGAAAGTTTGGTGTGAGTCTACTCTTTTTGGCCAGAATGAGGACTGAGGTTTACTGAACAGCTGTCCACAGCAGTCATATGACTTTTAAAGCATGAACACAGGAGAGCTGAGTCCTCATCTCAACTTCATACATCCTTGCAGCTGGGACCATCATCGACTCACTGAAAACCAAGCCCCAGAGAAGTTAAACGGCTCATCCGCTGTCACACAGCTAGTGGTGGACCTGTGGCTCTTTTTACTCCATCACCTGGCTCACAAGTGGCTCACTCACTAGCTGTGTGGCCTGTTTCCTCCTTCAGGCAGAGTGGGGGTTATTTGACCTGCAGTATTCTGTGCCCCACAGCCTCCCTCTTCTCTCCTCCCCTTGACCTTAACCTGGCAGTAGATGTTGAAACTATTTGGATTTTTCCCTGCCTATTGTATCCAAAGGAGGTGGTGGGCTGCCCTGCCAGGGCACCAAGGACAGGGGAAATATGTTAGGCAAGACCAGAACTCCCAAGAGGCTCAGCGCTACTTCCAGATTTAGGGACTTGGCAGGAACTTGACCAAAGTGACTCAGACACACCACAGACAACTTTCTCTACAGTTTTATTCTCTTCCACCCCAAGATGAGGCTGCAGGGATGGCTCTCTCACAGCTCCATCTTATCTCCCTAGCTGCAGGCTATCCAGAGCTTCTGTTTACAGCATCTCAGGCCCACTCGGTATCCAGGATGGTGGGGCAGGGGGAGGGCATGACAGGTGGGGAGCCCAGGCTCCCCACCCCAGCAGTGACTTGTTTTCTCACTCCAGACCCTATTCCACCAATTTGGTCCCAGTCTAGATTTCTTTTTACAAATCAGTTTCAAGTGTATTATTTTAGTTGCAAAGAAAAAAAATGAAGGTTTGTAAATTAAAAAAAAAAACCCTCACAATTATGTATTGTATTGAATAGTTGTTTACATTTCTTGATGAACTAGGAGCTATGGCAGCAGAATCAAACTGGGAAGATCCTTCGATTAAATTAAGTGATGATCAGATCTGCTGTTTGGGACTTTGGTAGTGAGAGGCCAGGTAGCTTGTGATAGTGTTTAGATATACTGGCTCGGTCTTGCTGCTTGTATTACTTTTTCAATAAATTTCAAACAATGACTTGGTCTACTTATTTCCTATAACATCCCTGACAAAAACGAATCATGGGAAGGGGACCCAAGTCTGGCCCTTGTTCTGGGTCCTGGTGCCTACCCTGCCAAGAAAACAGCCTCCAAGTGAGTGGTAAAGGATTTCTGAGAATTGGCCACTATCCCAGGCCAACTGGAACTAGGCCCCTGTGGAATCGGGTGGGGGTGGGGGGAGGACTGGGGCTTGTGACGATATTGCAGTCCTGGAGCTAAGAGAAATAAACTGGAGGTGAGGTGGGGTGGGATGGGTAACCAGAGGAAGAGACTTAGGTTCTGCATCCTGAGCCCATTTCCCCAAAGCACATCAGTCTTCCGCAAAGATAGAGGCAGGAGGAACCCCAACTCGACTTAGAGGCTCCTAGGTCCCAGCAATAACTACTGAACAGCAGTGCATTTTATCCATTCTCCCCGTCCTCCCACCCTTGTTCAAATGTCAACTCAGGGCTCTGGCTTGGCTTGGGAAGGCAGCTTTGCAGATCAGAAGTCGGTGGAGGGCTGGGGCCAAGAGGAAAGACTTGTCAAATCCAGGCCCCTTCCCGAAATTCATCCTCCAGATAGTGCCACAGGCCTGGAGCAGGAGCAGCAGGTCTGGCTTCTGGCCCTCTCCTGTCCAACTAGTCAGATCCAGGAGAGACTGGGGCGAGACCACGATCGATGGAAGCCTTGGGACGAGCTCAAGGTCTAGATGCCAACTCCGGTGTCTGGAAGATGCTCTGCGGCGGCATCCGGACGCCTACGTCCTACGCCCACCGTGTTGTGCACACACTGCAGTCTTTAAGTATGCCCCTGAAGCTTTTCAGACCCGGGCCCCCAAGTCCCCACCGCCGTCCAGTTTGGTGTAACCGCCCAGGCTGAGCAGGTCCAGGCGGGGCCAGCTGCGGTGCGCGCGATCGTGGCCGGGCGGGGTGCCCAGCAGCACCCCTCCTCGGCCCAAGTCCAGGGATTTGGAGTGCCCGGCCAGAACCTGCGGCTGCACCGCGATGACCACGTGTCCCAGCCTGCCCCGAGGGCTCCAGGGAGGAGAGGGCTCCCCTCGCGGCCCGGGGGCTCTCAGCGACCACCTGGTGAGCGGCGGGGCGGGCAGGGCCGGGCGGAGGCTCGGGGGCTCCGAACGCAGGCTCCGGACGGACGGGACGGGGGAAGCGCCCCGACGGGGCGAGAAGTCCCTCCTCTCGGGCTGCCAGGGCCCCCCGGGCGGCAAGGCAGTCCTGGAGCCGCCGTCCCAGGCGGGGCTGTCGGGCGGTCGCAGCGCCTGTGCCCGCAGGGCGCCCTGGCGGAGCCGTCGGGTCTCCAAGTCGCGGTTTTCGTAGAGCAGCGTGTTGGCGCAGATGAAGATGAAAAGGCCCACGCCCATGACCACAGGTCCCAGCAGCCTCAGCTTCTCCGAAGGGCCGGGGAGGCGGCCTGACCGTCGTATCTCCGCCGGCGCCGAGGCGTTGGCGGCCCGGGCCCCCGGCGTCCCCACGCGGTGGGGCCAGTAGCCCGCCACGGCCACGGCCATGCCCACCAGCACCACGAGCGCCCCCAGCGCCGCGAAGGCCCCCGACGGCGAGCGCAGCCGCAGCCGAGCCCGGAGCCCCAGCAGCTCGGGCTGGGAGCAGCGGCGGCGGCCCAGGCGGCGGCGGCCCAGGCGGCGGAGGGCTCGGGCCGGGGCCGAGGGCAGACCGGGGGGCTCCGGGCTCTGGGCCTCCCCGCGGGCTCCGGGGCTCCCCGCCGTCATCGTCCCGTGGTCAGGGCGCTCTGCGGAGGGAGAAGGAATGTCAGCCGACGGGGCCCGCGGCCCGGCGCCTCAGTCTCTCCGGGAGGGGCCCCGGCAGGATGGGGCGCTGCTCTCGGGGCCCGCTTGGAGATCCCTTCCCGGCGCCCCCGGATTCTCCGGGGCTGCAGGCGGGGACCCGCCCCCGCTCGGGTTTTCCGCAGCGAAGCTCCGAGCCAGGGAGACGCGGCGGGAGCCAGAGTTGGCCGGGCCGGCGGAGAGGCTGAGGGCAGTGGGGCCGCAACACGTCCTCCGCCCCATCCGGAGGCTCCCCGGGGCCAGGGCCGCCCCCTCCCCACCCCGCACCCCCCCGATTCCTGGCCGGGCTGCGCTGGGGCAGGGGCCCGAGGTGGCCGCAGCGGCAGCAGATTCTCTACGGGTGAGTACGGCCCCGCCTCCCCTGCCCCCCTACTCCCCCCCACCTCCAGCGCACGTGGCTTCTGGGACCCGCAGGAGGGAGAACTTTGGGGGGCGCTCCACTCCACCCCCTGCCCGCTCCTAACCTAGCCCGGCAAACCTCGTTGGCCAGGGCAGGGGCCCCGCATATCTCCGTTCCGAGCGGGGTGGGGTGAAAAGGGGGGGGTGAACCGGTGTATATTTGGGAGAACCAGTCACTACGATCTCCCCCACCCCCAGCCTCCTTCCAAACCAATCCTCAGTCAGGACTAAAGCTGGATGGAGTAGGAGACATTCAGGTTAGAGCTTTACACAGCTCTCACTCAGGTACTTAGAGGGAGAAGCTGAAGTCTTACGAGGAAAAACCTCTACAAATTCAGGGGTCTGTAAGATAGGATCCCCCTTCCCCCACCACCGAGGAGGCAAGGAGATAGTTCAGATGAGCCGAGGAAGCCCTGCTTGTCCCTCGGCTGGAGCTTGGCTTTGAAAACAACCATTTCTGTGTGTGAGTGAGTGTGAGTACTATGGAAAGACTGCAGGGGAAGGAAGGGAGAACTGAGAATGAGTGCAGAAGCCTGGGGAGTGGGGAGAGCGGCTGAGGGGACTTCAGGGCCAGCTCAGCCTAGCTCCTCCCTGGGAGGCCTTTTCTTCCCCTTCTCCCCCTCCCCCTCCCCGGGACACTTCCCCACATTGCAGTGTTTCCAATTCAGGCTCCTTCACGATGAATCATTCCCCCTCTTCCTGCCTCCCTGGCCTCCTTTTCTCCACTCTTCATCACCCCCACTGCCAGCAGCCCTCAGGCTTCACCGTTGGCCCTCCTGCCCTGTCCCTCTCCCCCTCATCCCCCTCATCCCCCTATCATAGACTACCCCGATCCTGCCACTGACAGCTGTCCTCTCTGGTAGAGTCAGCTAGGGAGCAAGCACAATTCGGTGGGAGTAGGGCAGGGAATAGCCCCAGTCCTGTCCTGGGTCCTGCTGCATTGGACGCAGGAAGGAGTGTGAGGAGAGAACTGGAGGGCTCTAGAAGAAGCAGGGGGAACCTCGGTTTTGTGCTCCCCACCGCCGCCACCTAAGAGCTGACATCTTTCTGGGCTGCAAGGGCTAATGTCTTTTCCACAGAGCAGTGGGCTGGGTGTCCAAAAGGACATCCTTATTTATGCAAATCTCTTTCCTTAAATCCCTGGTAAGTGGCAGCACATTAGTGCCTCTTGAAGATTAGCTGCTAACTTGGGGTTGGAAACAGTCACTTCACAAACACACGCGCACACATACACACACACACACACACACACACACACACACATACACACATACACCCCTAAAGAGATGCCCTCTCGTGGACACCCCTCCATCCCCACACCCAGACTACTTAAGGTGGAGAAACCTAACATCATCTGTAAGGAGCCTTGGTTCCTGCAGCCGCCTTTGGTGCTAGAGGAAGAAACTGAGGCCTGGAAAAATGAAGGCCAAACTGTCCAGGGCTATCTTCACCAACCACCTTACTAATGACCTCCATCAAGGATGCCATCTGTCTCTAGGGGTCTTCGGGTGGACAGAGACCTGGCTCTAGACCTCTTCTGATAAACTTCAGGCCTTCTCCCCTATAGGTTCCTTCCTTATAATATGGAAAGAACCTCCTTCTACACACACACACACACACACACACACACACACACACACACACACTCTCCCTCTCTCCCCTCCCTCTCTCTCCCTAGCCCCAGAAATGGGAGGTCTTAGGAGGCTTATGGCTAGAGAGGCCGACTTCTACATGGGCCCCCCCCCCCGCCAAGCCCAGAGGCTTGGACAGGCAGAAACTAGCGCCCACCCCTCCAAGCGGAGTCCGTCCAGACCCGGGGCCCCAGCAAAGTCAAAGTAGACAGTGAGAAACGCTGAGAGGTGAAAGTGAGAGACAGTGTAAGGGATAATGCCCTCCTCTTCCATCTCCCCGTTGTAGGAGCGGGGAAGGGGGGCGGGGGCAGAGGCCGTAGGGTTGGCGAGGTGTCCTCCTCCGCCCACAGTCCGAGCCCTCCTCCTGCTCAGCCGACGTGGGCGGGACCCGAGTTTGCCCCAAATCAGCCCGGGATAATAAATAGCATGTGGGTCCAAGAGTCCGGGACACTCGGAAAAGTTGGCAGAGACACCCTGGGGAGAGCGAGGGGCACCGGAACCCAGGCGGGGTCGTGGGCTTCTCCGGGAGCTGCAGGGGGAAGGGGGGATGGCCGGGACCAGGCTGGGATTGGCCGGAGTCGAGAAAGGGGCAAAGTTTGACAAAGGGCCCAGGAAGTTTGGGAAGTGCGGAGGCTGCGGGGCTGGCGGCCGCTCCCAGGGCCTCGGCATCTGGGTGGTTTCCGGACCATGCGGGGGGCGCTGCCCTCTGAGAGTGGGATAGGGGACACGTAAAGGGGGCCTTTGGATAGCCTGCCCCCGCCCGCGGCCGCCCTCGCCCCATCCCCGCCAGCCTCACCTGGTCAGGCGGGCTCCTCCCGTTCGGGCCCGGTTGCCCTGTTCCCCTCCCGCGGCGGCTCCATCCCCGACTCGCGGGCCTCTCAGAACCGCTTCCCCTGCCACCCCCTGCGGGCCATGGGCTCCGCCTCCCGTCTGCCCCGTCCCCCCAGCTCCGCCTCCCCATCCCCACCCCTTGTCCGTGCAGACACCGGGACCGCCACGGCCTCGCCCCTCCTTCTCCCCAAACCCTTAAGCTTTGCTCTCAGAGTCCTAGCGATCTCAGTTTTACCCACTCCCGGCTGGGGGACCCCCGGATCTCGGGACACCTCAACCCAGTCCTGAGGTTGCCTGGATGCGAGGCGCTGACCTGGCCGAAGGCCCCCTAATTGGGAGGGGAGGTGGAACTGCATTCAGGATTCCCCCAGCTTCAGTCCAGAAAGGGGTTGGCGTGAGGGGGGCGTGTGGTGGGTGTGATATGAGGGCTGCAGGACAGCCCTAGAGTCATTTTGGGGGAGGGATGTAAAAAGGCGGTTCTCTCCCCTTCCCATTCCTTATTTGTTGTGAAGGTAAGAGAGGGCTCCAGAGTGGGGACAGGCTTGTGATCCCCCATATAGGACCTCCCTACATGTGTGTATATATGTGGTCCCACACCCTCGCGCCTCAGATCCTCACCTGCCAACTCCAGCACACCCAGGGGTTCAGACTAAAAGCATGGACCTGCATTGGGCCGAAGGATTCAATCCTCTGGGTAACCCGTTCTCCCCTCCCCCAGGCCCTCAGAAATGGGGGGGCGATGGGTGGTGCAGTGGTGAGAGGGGTGCGTGGGAAGTAGGTAAGAACTATTCCTAGCGCTGCTGCTGCCGCCGCCTCAGAACTACCAAGACCTAGTGGGTCCCCAGGTCCAAAGAGAGGGTGTCCTGCAGTCCGAAAGAGGAAGTGGGCTTTGGAGCTCAAGGTTGAGGTCCTTTAACTGGCTGTCTCCTCAAATGCGCCAGGCTGAAGCGGCTATCGCTGCATTCCTCCCTAAGTGGGATCCACTCAACCCTGGCCCCATCCATCTGGCCCCAGTCAACTCTGGCAAACACTGAAACTCAGTGAGTAACGCTAATGGTAGGACCCTATACCTTCTGCCTCCTCCCAGGCCTCGAGTTATAGGTTTAAAACTTGGGGAGAATTTAGAAATCATCTAGTCCAAACACTTCATTTTACAAATGAGGAAACTGAGGCCCAGAGATTATGGGACATGTCCGAGGGAACACTAGCAAAAGTGGAAGAGTTGGGATTGGAACTTGGATTTTTTGACTTGCAAATACAGCAATTGTTGCTGCAAGAAGGGGCTTTAGTGACTCAAACCCTTTTACAGAAAGAAAGTAAAGGCTAAAAAGGGAAACAGGATGGAGATGGGGCCTGCTTGCTGGTCTGATTTAATCTGGGAGGCTTCCTGGAGGAGGTGACATATCAGGAGCCATTTGAATATTCATAGTTTATGAGGACTGCCTCAGGCTAGTCCTGTACACTTCTACTTGGATTCAATTAAACAAAATATTTATTAAGCACATTCTTTGTGCTGTCTGGAGAACCAGAGTATTTCCGGTGAATACATTCCCCTTCTGTCTCAAGCCTCATTCTATCACCTATGACAATGGAGCTGTGCACAAAGCCTGCCGCCTCTTCCCCTTCTTCTCCTTCTCACACACATACACACACACACACAACACACACACACACAACACACACACACACACACACACACTCTCTCTCTCTCTCTCTCTCTCTCTCTGATAAAAGAACTGGCCGGCTGCAGATAACACAGATTGAAATGGATTTACTTCCCTCACCCTTACCCCAGAGATTCCACTGGCCATGGTTCTACTTGGTCCCCAGAGCACTAAATTGATAATGGAGGGTCAGGGGCAGAAGGAAGCTGCCAGGCATCTCCCAAATGTGCCCAACTTTATGATACATTGGGGCAGACTTGTGAGGAAAGGGAAAGAAGAGACTCGGTCTCAGCTCTGATGGGAGAAACTGGGCCCATAGCAAAGTATAGAGCAAACTAGAGACAGCTGGGGGTGAGAGCTAGCCCGAGTCAGAATCAAAAGACCTGAGTTCAGGTCCCACTCTATACACATGCTGCTCACTAGAATCATCTTCTCTCATGAACACAGGCATCACACCACAGTAGGATCAGTCCCCTCAGAACTGGGAAGGGAGTCCAGAAGGTTAAGAACCGTTCCCTGTCCTAGACCATGAAATGTCAAAGAGGAAAGAAGAATCCCTAAGTCTACCTAGACCAACTGCTTCTCTTAAGAGAGAGTGAAACTGCGGTGCAGAAAGGGAAAGCAGCTTATCCCAGGAGGCAGAAGGAACTCATGGCCAAGCTGGGAGCAGGACCTCTCACCTGAATAAGGGTGGACAAATCTCTGTCCTTCCTCCTGTCTGAGCCTCAGTTTCCCCATCTGTAAAACTAAATCTCTAATTCCTTCCCAGCTCTAAAAGATGTGCAGTGAATTGGGGAGTAGGGAGAGACAATGGGATAGGGACCGAAGACCTTTCATCCCCTTTCTCCAGTTTGCTCTGTGTCTGTAGGGAATCTGGGGGAAGGGGCAAGGTTTCCCTTGTCCTGAGCTTTGACCCTCCCCCTTCCATTCCTTCACCCCCACCCTCATTTTCTCTGCAATTTTCCCTTTCCTTTCTTCCACTTCTCATTTTCTTTGCCTGTCCCGCCCCTCAGCTCATTCCCCAGCTCTGTCCCCCTCCCCCCAATCCCGGTAGGGAGGGAGGAAGGGGAGGGGGCACAGGAATGTAGAGGCAGCCCCATCGGGCTAGGAGCCCAGTTTCCATGATGCGGGGCTGGGGGCGGGGAGAAGGGGGCGGGGGCTAGGGAAGGAGCTGAGCCTTTGAGGCGGGAAGCCTCAGAGCTGCCCTCTGGGGACCCATCCAGCCCCGACTCTGAGGCCTGGGAACAAGTCAGCCTAGGGGTTGATTTGGAGAGGGCCACCTCGCCCCAGAGGAAGGAAGTGTCCAGAGTGTGACTGGGGTTAGGGGAGACAAGCAGCTGAGCCCCTGCAGAGTCACCAGAGACCAGCTCTGTGCCACTTGACCGATAGGGGTGATTTCCACTGCTTGCTTCCCATTCCTAAAAACACCTTTTAGTTTGGGGATGTGATGGATGAAGGCAGTAGTGGAAGGGGGCATTGAACCGGGAGACCTTGGCTTCTAGTCCTGATCCCTTGTGTGACCCCTGGCAGATCAATTGGCTTTTCTCAGCTGATCCCTCTCCGCCTCACTCTCAGGGAACCCCAGTACCCCAGCAGTAACTCCTGCCTCTTTTCTACAGTGGTAGTAGGATGGGAGGGGACTGACTAATCCTCCATAGAGAGGTGCTCACACCAATCCTGACTATTAATCAAGAACTTGGCTTCCATCTTCCATAGAAAGGGCTTTGTGGTGAATTGTCTTGAAATGGAGTTAGCATTCAGAAGCAGGGAGGCTCAGACTTGGGTGGGAGCAGAGTGACTATTGGGGTGTCCAAAGCAAAAGATCCGCAGGAGGTGATGGGACCGTGGGGAGAAATCCTGCGTTGTTGCTCAGTATACTCCCCTCCCTCACCTCATTAACAATTCAGGGGAAAGGGTTTTTTTCCCCCAAAAGTGATTTTGGAGAGGAAGTCAGGCCCCTTGTCCCCCAGAGAGAGAGGGAAGGGAAAGGAGGAGGGTGAGAGGATTGAGCCCGGGAGACCCAGAAAGGTTTCAATTAGCAGCTGCAGGGAATGGAAAATATTATAATGTTGTTATGTAAGTGGCCTCATTAGGTGAAGGGGGGCATGGTTCCCCAGAGCTTCAGATATGAGAGGTGTGGGGGGGAGAGAACTTAGCTCTAAGGGGAAAGGAGATGTCGAGGCAGAGGATGCTAGAGATAAGGTCAGTGCTTAAGGCAAGGGAGAGAGACTCAGTCTGAGGAGGGGAGGGAGGAGATAGAAACCAGCAGGAATAGAAGGCAGTAAATTTAGGGGATAGGGATGGGGACAGGATTCAGGGGATGGTGGATGGAGATCAGAGGTTAGGACAGGACAGGACACGGAGTTCAGGATGAGATTGGAGATAGAAGAGGCAAGGGTTGGGAGAGAAAGGGCGTTTGGAGGATGGGAATGGGGACAGAGGATTCAGGGAATGGTGAAAAGAAAACTCAGGATGGGGACCAGTGGATCAGAATAGGGAACCCATAGGGTCCCTCAGCATTGTGGGTAGAGATTATCCTCTGGGAACCAATTGTTCTCCCACTATCACATCCCATTCTGTCTCCTGTGATCCAAGTCCTATGCCTCCTTCTCTCCCTTGATTCCCCCATCCCTTGATTCTCCGCCCCCCCCCCCACTTCACCCAAGCACTTTGCTATGTGAATTCTATACAATTCTATACAACTCCAGGGTATAGGGAACCAATGAAGACTCTTCTCCCCTGGGATACCAAGGGAGGAGTCACATCCATTTGATCCAGGCAGATCCACCCCTCCTCCCCCACACACATTTTTGTAGGCCAGGGGAAGGCAGTAGAAAGTGTTGGAGTAGGAGGAGGAAGAGGAGGAGGGCAGGACGGAATGACTGGATCAAGCCAGGAAAGGAATGGTGGAGCTGAGGCGAAAGCCCCAATTCAAGGGGACCAATGAGGCTCCAAGGAGACTGCCTAGAATTGGGGATGGGGGAGAGAGAGAAGAGAGGAGACCTTTCTATCAGAGCAGGAAAGAAGCATGAAGAACCTTGATCTAGCCCGGTAGTGTCCAACTCCAGCAGAAATGAGGACCACTAACGCATGCCAGAGGATCCTTGTGAGAGGCACATTGACTTAGTTTTAGTATGTGATATCTATGTTTTATTGTATTTTTATTTATCTCATAAATATTTCCCAATTACAGTTTAATCGGGTCCAGGCGATGTGTTTGACACATACCCCTCATTTAATCCAGTATCTGTTCCTTATTTTATACTAAAGATCTAGAGAAGGGAAGAGGCAGAGAAGCTCTAGAGGGGGGAAAAGCAGAGAAGCTCCAGAGCAGGGGTTGGGGGCTTGGTGAGGGACTGGAGTGGCAGAGCTGTGACTGTAAATGTTTAACAACTAGTTCTACAAAAAGTATGCTACACTTCTACATTTCATCTGAATAATTAACATTTTTTTCCATCATTTTAAGTCTAGACAGTCAACAAAACAATAAATCATGTCCTGATTTGTAGTGTTTGCCAATTTTGGAGCTGTTGATGCTAAAAAGGTAACCTTCATTCTAGGGAGCCAGCAAGAGCCAGCTCCTACCCACCCTGTGACAAACCCAATGTCACACCACCATAGGTCGTGACCCAGCCATGAGAATCCAGACACTTGCTGGTCTTGGGTCTGCCCTTGCTACCTGGGCCTGGCTTCTTCTACACTTGCTTTCTCCAGGAAAAAAAAACCCACTTTACACACAGTTACCTCTTTCTTTTTACACACACACATACACATCTCCTCCCGCCTTCTGACATTCCACCTCTTGCATCTCTCCAGCTTTGTCAAAAGGCCACCTCCAGGAAGCCCTCCAAGCTATGGTGGGTATAAGGAATAGTGAAAAAGACAAGGGCCTGGAATTCAGAAAACCTGACTCTAAGCCTTGGCTCTGCCACTAACTGACTGAGTGACCTTGGATAAAGCCCTCCTTGGTTCTCTCTGGTTTTCTGATCTGTATAATGATGAATTTGGAATAATCTCTAAGAACTCACATTCTAACATTCTTTCTACCCCAGTTCTGATATACTGTTTTCTGAGGTCCCTCCCAACGTTGATATTCTGTGTTCTAAATCCCTCCCAGCTCTGACACTGGGTTCTAAAGGCCCTTCCAGCTCTATTATGGATTCTGAGGGCCCTTCCAGTTCTGACACTCTGGGTTCTGAGGGCCCTCCCAGCTCTGACATTCTGTGCTCTAGGGCTTCTCTCAGCTCTGATGTTCTGTGTTCCAAGGGCCCTCTCAGCTCTGACATTTCTCGGGTTTTTGGGGTTTTTTTTTTTATATCAGCGGCTGAATGGTTTTCTAGGACTCTCCTTTGGAGACTCTGAATGTTTCCTCAGGTCCAGGGAGGCACCAGAAGTGTCAAGCCTGAGGGGAGGACATGGGCCTTGACTACTCAGCCTGTGACCCTGGCATGTTTGTAGCAGTTGATGAAATGGGATTGAGAGAGAGCTCATTCTCTGGGCTGTTACAGGGTGAGCCCCTCCAATTGGCTGTTGGCCCAAGGCTTTGCATTCCATATCCCAACGGACCTGGAGTCCAATTTGTAGCTTGGTACATGAAACCACATGGGTCTGGGCACCTCAGGAAAGAGATGTCAATTCCTTCATCTTCACCAAGATAGACCCAGTGGGAGGAAAAAACTTTAGGAGCAAGAAACAGCCACCCTGTGGTATGGCCCTGGCTGATCCTCTCCTTCTCTGCCTGGATTTCCCCCAAGCAAGACTGTGGAGTTTCTAAAGTAAACTCCCCGCTCATGATGGAATGTCAGAAACATTAAAACTGATCCCTGCTTCAGCACCCCTGATGACCCAGCCTGGAAAGCCAAGCCAGCCCAGCTCCTCCCACCAAGGGATTGTCCCTGGAGTGAAGCTTCCTGCTGCTTTGCCAATGAAGACCTGCAGTGTTTACTAAGAGTTTGATGGAGGGGGAGGATGGAGAATCTTGGATCTCCCCCCTCCCCCGCAAGGAAACAGATGAAGAAGGCAGGGGCCGATGCTTCTGCAGAATACTTAGGCTTTGCCCCACCAGCCAATTTCCTCAGTTGTTAATGGTAGGGAGAATTAGGTCAGCAGGCTCCTAGCCCTTGGTCATCCACAGGTTACCTGGGTGACCTTGAGCTAGTCACCCATCTGGCACTCAGCCCAGTGCCTGGTACACAGTAAGCTCTCAGTAATTGTTTCTTGATTTATTTCCTCTGGGCTTTCATTGATTCCCTTAGCCTATATAAGGCTCAGCAAAGTCTGATGTGAACCAGAGCATGCGATGACTTGGGGAGGGAGGAGAGGTGTTCCTGGCAGCCTTTCAGCCATTCTCAAGACACCTGTGGACCCAAGGGACTGGAAACAAGTGAGTTTCACCTCCAATAATAGACACTGAAGAGAGGTCCAGCAGGGCTCCATGTCTCTGACTTCTGGGTCCTGTGATCAGCGAGATAGAAATGGGGAACACCGCTGGGAGATCACTCCTCAACCCACACAGTAAGGAGGGGGGGATGCCGGATACAGGGTCTGTCCCTTCCACAAAAGCCAGGACATAGGGCTGAGGCTCCAGTGGCAAGAGTTCCAGGGAGGCCCTCTTCTTCCTGGGACGACATTGAGATCTGATTCTTTCCCACGCTCCAGCCTCTTGAGTCTCAGGCAAATCTAATAACCTCGGGTTATAAAGGAGCCATAGCTGGCTGTCCTGAGTTTCCTTCTGTTTGCCATAAATAGAAATAATGAAGGGAGACTGAAGGCTAGCATGTGGGGACCTGGGAGCTGGCCTGTTCCTCTCCTAACCCCAAACTTGCATTTCCCAGGCCTGGACTGGCCACTGGGCCCTGGATCCCCCTCTGGCATGCATGAGAGTAGATTAGGGAGGCCCACTCCACTGGGTGACCTCCTGTCTGAACCTTAGGAGTTTAGGGGCTGGCACAGTATCCAAAGGATTGAACTAGGTTGGGAGAGGAGAGGCCTGTCAAAAGTGGGGTGGGTGGGAGAAAGGAAGAAATCTCATCTTTGTCCAGCCCTGGGAATTCCTTAGCTTAAAATTTACACCTTCCAGGAAGATGACTGCCTAACTTCTTCCTCTCACTTTCATTATTCCATACCCTTTTCCTGAAAATCTCATGCAGCCTCTCAGAAAGATCACTGGATATGGAATCCAAGAAGCTTGGCTCAAGTCCAGGGCCGGACACACTAGCGGTTGTACCTACAACAACTTTAACCTTTTTGAACCTCAGTTCCCTTATCTGTGAAGTAGGGATAATGATGTATCCACTAACCATCTCCCAAGGTGCTCATGAGGGAAGGGAGAGGATTTTAAGCCTCCCTTCTCATCCAGGCTTCCCCAGGCCCCTCCTCTTTCTCACTCAGGTTTCTTCTGCCTCCCAGCATTACACCCAACTGCCAGTTTTCAAAACTTTCTTAGGGTGAGTGATCCCTAAAAGGAAGAGATTTTCAGGAGAGGGCACACTAACTGGGTTCAGTCACAATGGTGATAAGCAGACACGAATGGGCAAGGATATGTTCTGGAAGAAAACTGAGGGTGGGGAAGACTGATGCCTACTTCTGGGCAGAGGAGAGGGTCCTCAGTCTGACATCCAGCTAACTGCCAAGTTCTTGGGATGCTTCCTCCACATCACCTTCCCCTCTTGTGTCAGGCCCTCATTACCATCCACCTGGATTATCATCAACAGCCTCCTAACTGTCCTCCTCTTCTAAGACATTCTACACAGATTGAGAGAGTTATCTTCCAAAGCACAAGCACTTTCTTATTTCTCCTTAGTTCAAAAGCCTTCAGTAGCTCCCTATGCCTGTCTGGTAACAAAAATCCCACCATATTCCTGGTTTCCCTATGTTATTGCTTCTCAGGCCCTCAGCTGGACAGCTCCCTGGTGCTCAGATATCCCCTAACCCCCTTATCTTGTTTCCTGCTTTTGCTTCAACACTGTCCTATGGCTGGAGTGCCTTCCCTCTTTTAGCCAATAAGTGCCTACAAGGTGCTGCTGGATGCTGGGGATAGACAAACACATGAATCCTGCTCTCAAGGAACTTACCTTCTGCTAAGAAGAATAAGATGTATTTGCATAAGTATAATTCAACATAAATTGAGAATGAGAAGATTTGGGAAGAGGGGTCTTTGTGCAAGAGGTGGAGAACCTTAAAGAAAGTCAGAGATTCTGAGAGGCAGAGATATATGAAGGAGCATCTTCATTCTGGGCTGTGTTAAAGCATGGTACATGGGTGTTGGGTCTGGTTGGACTAAACATACAATGAGGAGAGGGTGGAAACTATCTGAATAAAGAGAAAAAGGCTAAGTTGGATTGTGGAGGGGCTTGAACACCAGGTTCGGGACTTTGTGCTTTCTCCTAGAGGCAAGAGGGAGTCACCAAAGGCATTGGAACAGGGAAATGAAGAGAGCCCTTTAGGGATGACTTTAACCCTAGCACCCTGAGCTCATCTTTGATATTGTGACCAACTGAACAGTTAACATAGGGAGATTTATTTTGCCCTAACACAGCAAAGATATAATGCAAGAAGGATACAGTGTCATACAACTTCTCTGGACTCCATTGCCTGCCTTGCCTCCATTTTGGCAGTTGTGTAAAGGATGAGATAGAGAGGAGAGAGAGAGAAAAAGCAGGGAAACCAGTTAGGAAGCATATCAGTAGTTTAGCTCAAAGATAATGGGGTCCCCAATTCAGTTGGTGGCAATGTTAGTGGAGCGGGGGAACCAATGGGAGAAATGTGCAGTTAAAATCAATAAGGATTATGCTGTGGCTGTGTTTGTGTGTGTGTGTGTGTGTGTGTGTGTGTGCGTGCGTGCGCATGCATGCACTCACTCTCTTGCTCCCATGAGAGAGGCAGGAGGAAGAGAGAGAAGGATAGAGAGACAGAGAAAAAGGGTGAGAAGGACAGAGAGGCAGGAGTGGAAGGTGGGGGGAGAAGTGAATCAGCACTAGAGTGGAAGACCAGGAGTATAGTGGGATTTTTGGTTCTTTTTATTTATTTTAATATATTTTTAGTTTACAACTTCCGTTCCACAAGCTTTTGTATTCCAAATTTTCTTCCCCATCCTATTCTCCCAAGACAGCTTGTAATCTGACATAGGCTCTACATATACATTCATATTAAACATTTTCACATTAGTTGTGCTATAAAGAAGAATTAGGACCAGTGTCAGGAACCATGAGAAAGAAGAAAGAAAACAGAAGAGAGCAAATAATATGCTTCTATCTGCATTCAGACTTGGTAATTTTTTCTCTAGATATAGATATTTCCATCATGCACCTTTTGGAATTGTCGTAGAACCTTATATTGCTGATCAAAGTCATCGAACGCTGTGACTTCTTCTGTGAACAGTGCTGTGCAGCAGTTCTGCTCCCCTCACTCAGCATCAGTTCATAGAAGGCTTTTCAGGTTTTCTAAAAGCCCGCCTACTTACCATTTCTTGTAACACAATATTATTCCATTACATTCTTATACCACAACCTGTTCAGTCATTCCCCAACTAATAGGTATTTCCTCAATTTTCCATTCTTTGCCACCACAAAAAGAGTTGCTATAAATATTTCTGTTGATGTGGATTCATTTCCCCATTTGTATCTTTTTTTAAAATAAGTTTTTGTTGGTTTTTTGTTTTTATATCATCACAGTTTTCCTCAGCGCCTTCCCCCTGCCTTTTGCAGATAGCCATTCCATATAACAAATATTGTTTTTTGAAGATACAAAAAGGGCCGGGGTGGGGGGGGAGGAATATTAGCACAGAGTTTGAAAACACATGCCGTGAGTCACACCTGTGGACCAAGTCCCAACTCTGCCAAGGGATGGATCAGGATTGTCTTCTCATGTCTCCTCTTCTGCATCCTGCTTGATGATTAGAATTTTTCTATGCTCACTTTTCATATTTTTGTGTGTTGTTCTTTCCACTTACATTGTGGTGGTCATCATACAGAATATTTTCTTGGTATTACAATGGAGTGTTTCTTGAAAAAAGCCATGTCTCTGTGTGTAGAAACAGATTGCCACGAGTAGATTTCCCTTCTTAAGAAATAAGTTCATCAAGATAGTAAATATTTATTAAGCATCTACTATGTGCCAGACTCTGTGCTAAGCAACTCTGTACAAATGAGCTAGGTACAGGCAATTTAAGCCTATAGATCTTATCAGAGGGAAAGCATCAGGATTGAGGAGAACTAGCTAAGACTTCTTGTAGGAGGTGAGATTTTAGCTGAGACTTGAAGGAAGCCAGAGAAGGCAGGAGGCAGAGGTGAGGAGGGAGGGCATTCTAGTCATTGGGTCCAGCCAGGAAAAATGCCTGGAGTGGGGAGATGGAGTGTAGCTTTTGAGTAATAACAAAGAGGCTAGTGTCACCGGATCCCAGACTTTGTGGGTGAAGGGGAGGGGGTTATAAGAAAACTAGAAAGGGAAGAAGGGCCATGTTTTGCAGCTCTTGAAAGGTCAAAATGGATTTTATATTTGATCTTGGAAGCGACGGGAAACTTTGGAGCTTTTTTTTTTAAATATTTATTTTTATTTTCAGTTACAAACTTTTTCTTTCCCTTCACCCATTCAGATGGTAAGAAATATGATACCAATTATACATATGAAGTCATGCAAAGCTTATTTCTGCATTAGCCATGTTCTAGGAAGGGGGGCAAGAAAAATAAAGGAAAAATATGCTTTCATCTGTTTTATGAGTCCATTAGTTTTCTATCTGGAGGTGGATAGTACTTTCCATCTTGAGTCTGTTGGAGTTCTGGTGGGTCATTGCATTGATCAGATTTATGAAATCTTTCATAGGTGTTTATCTTTGCAATAGTGCTGTTTATTTTTTTGTTATTCTCCTGTTTCTGCTTATTTCCCTTTTCATCAGTTCATATAAGTCTTCTTGGGTTTCTAATCTTAATCCATCTTAATTTCTTACAGCACAGTAGGATTCTGTCACATTCATGCACCATAACTTATTCAGCCATTCCCCAGCTGATGGGCATCCACTCAATTTCTAATTCTTTGCCACCACAAAAGAGCTGCTACGAATATTTTGATACATGTGAGTCCTTTTCCTTTTTCTTCAATCTTTTGGAGTTGATTGAACGTTGGTTGGAGGGAGAGGGGTGACATGCTTTGACTTACACTCTAGGAAGTTTGATTGGATAGCTGAGTCAGGGAGGGGATGCCTGCTGGCATGAGGGGATGGGGGCCTGCACCGGGGGTGGTTGTGTCAGAGGAGAGAAGACATAATGACAGGACCATTATTTCAAAGGAGAGTGAGACGTGAGTGATGTCAGAGGAACCTTCCCAACTTAATAGGCTCCCATGCTCACTTGAGGAAGCCTGCTTAGAAATCTCTCCAATTCACATCCCTTACCCAAGGAAGTCCTAGGAACTTGGAGAACTGTCTTGATTTGTTTCACTCATCGTCAAAGATCCTTCAGCTCCCCTGCAAGCACTCACAGTAACCAGATTTTATTTAACACAGAAAGGACTGCTATGCAAGCCCTTAGCACATCAACAGAGTTCTCACTTCCCATAAATCTTTTCCACCTTCTTGTAAGTGATGGTACCACTCTGGGTGAGATCCCACTAGAGTGCAGTACTGGGGCACTCTCTCTCTGTTTGTCTGTCTCTCTGTTTCTCTCTCTCTCTTGTCTGTCTCTAGCTCCCCTTGACTGGGAAGCCTCTTTCCCCTATAGTCCGAAGGATTCTTTACACACAGGAATGGTTGATGTAAAGGGACAAATTAGCATGTACTCACCCCAACCCCTGCCCAAGCTTGACACCGCAGGAGCCCTCAAGTCCTGGTTCCTCATCCTGCAAGACCCAGGTTAATTCCCATCTCCTCCATGTTGGCTTCCACAATTGACGCATCTAGAAGGGCTCTCTCACTCCTTTGAACCCCTAGAAGTCTTTGTATAGGCCTTGTTCCATCCTGTGGTTAATGTCTGTTGGCCCTGTCCCTGCTGCCATCACACAGGATAGGGATAGAGACTGAATCTGTGATTTTCTCAGCGTGGGGCATTCTCAGATGAGGAAGCTCCCTCTACTGATGCAGTCTGCTGCTTCTTTTCAACTGCCAACTGCAAGCCCAGGTCACACAGTCAGTGTGTATCAGAGACTGGACATGGGCTCAGGTCTTTCTGTCCCCAAGGCCACTTTTCTGCCTGCTACAAAGGGGTTGCCTTGGGCACATGAGACTGAACTATAAGGAAAAGAACCATGATAAACTAATTTGAAATAAGGGGCTGAGTCTCAGCCAAGTTCAGGATACTGCCCAACTCTCCAGAAATGTTTGTCAAATGAATGAATGCATGATACAAAGAGGCAGAGAATGAGAGAGACAGGGACAGAAAGAAAGATACAGAGAGACAGAGAGAGAGAGACAGAGACAGACAGCATGCACATGAGAGACAAACATAGATAGGAAAAGAGAGGAGAAAAGAGAAAAAGGGAGAGAGAGGCATACACAAAGAGACAGAGAGATCTAGCCAAAGATCTATATATAGAGCAAAGAGAAGAGTGGGGCACGAGACAGGACAAAGTTGTTCTTCAGAGGTTTGTTATGTGGGGAAAGGGAGGCATTCCCAGAAACTGGCTCTTGTTGTCTGTTCTGAGGTCGGGTGCTTGGTGCTCCCTTGTGGTGAAGTTTGACACCTACACCTACCATCCTTGTCCAAAGATAGATAGCACTCATATCCTCAGCCTTGCCCAGCAAAAGAGCAAAGGGGTGGAGTACAGCACAGTTGATTCAGGGCTGGGAGGGCCTTTAGAACACAGGATGTCAGGGATGGGAGGGCCCTTACAACACAGAATATTGGTGGTGGGGCTTAGAGACCCTTCTCAATATATAGATGGAGAATGAAATTCAGTGTTGGGAAAGTGCTTTAAAGTGGTTCTGCCAAGGAATGTTCGATCCATTGCAGCCCTAGACTCTTGTCCTTTGAGAATGACCAAATGAGGAAAGATCTGGACACCTCTGAGGTTTCAGTGGGAGGGAGCCAGGGGCCCAGGGGGCACCTGCTATGGAGATGCAAAAGAAATCCTGGTGTGCTCTGGCACAGTATCACAAAGTGGAAAAGTTTGTATTAGCCAGAATGGTCTTATGGGTCATAACTAGGAGTGATCTGATTGAGGTTTTACTTGACAGCCAGGCCCTTACAATCCTTCAACCACCCAGAAACTATTGAGGTTAGGACTCAGCAAGAGTAAGTAATTTTTAAACAAGAGGTTGCCAGGTGGCAAGCCTGGAGTGCAATACTGGGGCACTTGTGTTGGCCAAGTCACCTTGGCAGGGGTCTGGTGCTTAGAGTCCTGGTGCTCTATCCCTCCCCACAAGGTGACGTTCATTCCTGAGCATTAACCTCATGCCACTTATCCCGAACAGAGTTTGAAGGGCACAAAAATTCTTAGTTATGGCTCTGTGCTATTGTCCAGTCATTTTAGTCCTGTCTGACTCTTCATGACCCCATGTGGGGTTTTTGTGGTAAAGACACTGGAGAGGTTTGCCATTTCCTTCTCCAGCTCATTTTACAGATGAGAAAAGGAGGCAAACGGGGTTAAATGACTTGCCCAGAATCATCCAGCTAGTAAGTATCTAAGGCTGGATTTGAACATGGGTTTTCTTGACTTCAGGTCCATCGCCCTATCCACTTCTCCACATAGCTGCCCTGTTATGGGCTTTGTACCCAGTTAAGTGGAGATTTCCCCTACACAAAAGGATGCTTCAGGTAGTCTAAGTAAAATTCAGTTACATTTAGCAGATTTAGCAGATTATTCAGTCCATCCTTGTGGATTTTATAGAATGCCCTTCCCCTCCTTAAGACATTTCAATGGCTCCCTATTGCCCCTAGGATAAAATACAAATGCTTCTGTGGGGCATTTGAAGCCCTTTACCATTTGGTGCCAACCTGTCTTTTCCAAATCTATCTACGTTACTCCCAAGTTATGCATTCTACATTCCAGCAAAACTGACCTGCTTTATCTTCCCCACTGACTCAGAATGCGTAGAGATGGGTGTCAGAGTGCACTGCATTCCAGGACTCTGTCCATCTCTTACCTCTGAATATTTGCACAGGCCATTCATTCCCTTCCCTACCCCAACCCTCCACCAAGGCTCACCTAAAGAGTTACCTCCTGCATAATAAGACTTTTCCCCATTCCCCCAATTGTTTGCTCTACCCTTTGGCAAAGATCTTGGAGTGGTTTACAATTTCCTTCACCAGCTTATTTTACAGACAAATAAGGTAAAGTGACTTGCCCAGAGTCACTCAGCTAGTAAGTGTCTGAGGCTGGATTTCAACTCAGGTCTTCCTGATTCCAGACCTATCACTCTATCCCCTGCACCCCCTAGCTGCCCTGTTATAGTTCTTTGAAATTACTAAGTGTATTTACTTGGCATATGTTTTTATTTATATCTCTGAACCTGTTGTTGCTCCCATTAGATTGTGAACTTCTGAAGGGATGTGCTGATACTTATTTCTCCCTTGCACTTAGCATGGTGCCTGGCCAGTGGCAGCTGCTTAAAGATATGCTTCAATTGGATGTCAGGGCCTATAATGGGCAAGAAGATGCCCCATTAAGCTGGGAATTAAGGAGACTTGGGTTTGCCTTCCAATGCTGCCAAATATTCCTTTATGACCTTGGGTAAGTCATTTCCCCTCCATGGACCCCTAGTCTTCTCTTTATAAATAGGGAAATGTTAGAATGATGGGTCTCTAACATTCCATTCTTCTGTTGCATCATTCCTATCCAAGGGGAGAGGCGTGGATCGTGGATGGAGGGCATGCAGCCTCTGTGAAGGAGCCACTGGAGTGCTCACTGAAGTCTAGGAAGCCACCCACCCACAACTTGGATGACTCAAAGCCTGGAGGGGCTGTTAGTCTGACTTCCATAATCTTGCCTGGCTCAGCTCCACCATCTAGTGAGCTTTTGGAGGTACTTGTCCAGCTCAACCACCAGCCTTGAAGTTCTCTGTCCAGAGTACTGGTAAATTCTCAGTTCTGACCTGGGGAGGCTGTTAATAGGTCAAAAATCTCATGAGAGAAGCTTGCAGGGCAGCTTAGAACAAGACCGGGGGTTTTAGGTTGGTCACAGTTCAGCCAGGGACAAGGATCAATTTCTAATTCAAAAAAATATCTCCACATTCAGGCTACCCTGGTCAGACTCTGATGCAGGTAGGTTCAGTATTGCTGTGTCCCAAGAAAGTGAATGTGGAAACCTCACAGTTCAGACATTCTGCAGTCCCTGGTTATCGCAGTTCAAGATCTTGTGTTTTTGTAGACAACGATTGTGGCTCATGCCCAAGGAAAGGAGGACAGAGTTCTGGAATGCAATGCATTCTGATGCCCATTTCTATGCATTCTGAGTCAATGGAAATTGCTATGGTCATGTGGAGGACTTGTTGCCATTTTTTGAAGGGTGAAATTTTGTGAGTGTGTGTGTGTGTGTGTGTGTGTGTGTGTATAGGGGGAAAGGGGTGCAGGTGTGAGGTCAGGAGAGCTTGTATTCATGTGAGTACATCTGTCCTCAGTTACTCTTTTCCAGTCCTACAAGGGCTTGTCCTCTGTCTGTGGGAGACATCTTAAAGGTAGATTAAAAGAGAAGGCCCAGCTTTGAAATGATACAGGACTGCATACAGTTAGTCAGTCAATAAGTACTTATTAAGTATTTACTGTGTACCAGGCACTGTGCCAAGCCCTGGGAATACAAAGAAAGACATTGTACCTGATCTCAAAGAGAGGCAAAATATAAATATATCCAAGATCTATGTCATTTCAGTTATGTCTGACTCTTTGTGACTCCATTTGGGTTTTTGGTTTTTTTGTTTCGTTTTGTTTGTTTGTTTTTGGTAAAGATCCTAGAGTGGTTTGTCACTTCCTTCTCCAGCTCATTTTCCAGATGAGAAAACGGAAGCAAACAGGGTTAAGTGACTTGCCTAGGATCACACCGCTAGGAAGTGCCTGAGCCCGGATTTGAACTCAGGAAGATGAGTCTTCCTGTCTTCAAGCCTGGTACTGAGCCACCACCCAAGATGTATGCATCTGTCTATCTGTCTCTCAATCTATCTATCTAGTCTCAGCCAGAAGACACTAGTAGTGGGGGGAGGACCAGGAAATATCTCTTGTGGTAGGCAGGATTTGGGCTGTTCTTGAAGTGGGAGGCCAGGAGGAGGAAAGAGGATTCCAGGCATGGCATGGGGGCCATCCAGTGAGAATGCCCTCAGAGATGGAGTGTCTTGGGTGAGGAACAGCACATAAATCTGCCTTTGTAACTAGACTGTAGAGGATGTGGAAAGAAGTAAAAAGAAGATTGGAAGGGGCCAGGCTGTCAAAAGGAGTTACTATTGAATCCTCATTTTTATCTGAAAAATGAGTTGGGGAGAGGCAGGGCTTGAAAAGGGTGACCTCCAAAGTCTCTTCTGCCTTTTCATCTCATTCTCTGCTTCTCCTACTCCCACCCCTCCCCTTGCCCCTCTCTATGCATGTTCACCTCGTTAACTCATTGATTTTCCCTATTTCCATTCCACATCTGTAAGTACTGAACCCACAGTTAAGTGCAGGCTACAGACCTCTCAGTGCCAAAGTCTCCTCCACAGAGCTTTCCCTGGATTATTCAACTCAGTTCTATTCAGATGCCCAGTGGAGAGCGGCCAGCCGAGGTTCTCTCTGGATCCTGTAGATGCCTGTCAAGTGTTTGATTCTCCTTGCTACAGCCTTTCAGAGGGGGAAATCAATATGCTGCATTTGTCACGTCCACGAAATCCTGGTGACTCAGAAACCATTAGGCAACCCCACGAGCATCACTCCCACACATCTGACCTCCTTTCACACTGGAAGGAAAATAATTTGGCAGAAAGCGTCTACTCACCACGAAATAGGATCTCTCCTTTCTTCCTCTGGCCTCTCTTCTCCCTTCATCCCCTCTCTCTTCCCCTGCTCCTCTCCTTTCCTCCTCTCTCTCCCCACTATCCCCTTTTTTTTCTTCTGCCTTTCCTTTCCTCTTCTCCCCTGCCCCATACACATGCACAGAAACCAAACAGATTCATTTTTAAGAAGTTTAGGGTGGAAAGGGAACAAACAGTACAATCCCTTTTGTCACAAATAAGGAAAGTGAGGCCCAGAGAAGGGAAATGATCCACTCAAGGACACAAAGAATTAGTTGGCAGAGCCAGGATAGAAACCAGGGGGACTTCTGACTCCTAGCCTCACAAAATGCCAACCATCATACTCTATCCCACATGAATCTGGGATGAAACATGTTCCTGGTTCATTTTAAGTGTATAGCAGTGGTTAAAAAAGAGACTTCAGAATGGCAAATGTTCCATACATTCAATTCCAGAAATATTTATTAAGCACCTACTGTGTTCCTGGCACTGGGAATACAACGATGAAAAACAAGATGGTACCTGGCTTCCCGGACAGCCAGGGGCACCCTAGTGCACATCAGGAAGACCTGAGTTCAATTCTGTCTTGACACTTACTAGCTAGGTGACCCTGAGCAAGTCACTTCACTCTGTTTGCCTCAGTTTCCTCATCTGTAAAATGAGCTGGTGAAGGAAATGGTGAAGTGCTTCAGTGTCTTTGCCAAGAAAACCCCAAATAGGATCATGAAGAACTGGACATGAGTGAAATGACTGAAACCTGGCTTCAAGGAGTTCCTAGTCTAATAGAGGGTGGGGAGTAGGGATAACACTTGTACGTAAATTAGTAGGATGCAGTCAATAATGTAATAAATCAAAGGGAAGGTCCAGATTAAGGGCAATGGAAAATTCTAGGAGAGCGGAATCAGTGGATGAAGGGAACTCAGTTACAAGAAATCTAATGGGGGCCTGAGGTAGGGTGGTCACCATGTGAAGTGCACGGAAGGGGACAAGTGTGGAAACAGAACTGGATCAGGACTTAGCAATTAATTAGATGTTGTGGGGTCAGGAAAAGGGAAGAGTCAAAGATGTTCGTTGCTGTTCAGTCATTTTCAGTTGTGTATGACCCTTTGTGAGTCCATTTGGGATTTTCTTGGTGAAGGTATTGGGAAGGTTTGCCATTTCCTTCTGAGACTCATTTTACAGATGAGGAAACTGAGGCAAATAGGGTTAAGTGACTTGCCCAAGGTCACCCAGCTAGTAAGTGTCTGAGGCCAGATTTGAGCTCAGGTCTTTTTGACTCCAGGCCCAGCGCTCTGTCCACTGTGCCACCTACCCGCTCTGTGGTCAAAGCTGAGTATACTGAGTAAAACATAGGTGCCTGGGAAGATGGCAATATCTTCAACAGGAACAGGGGAGAGTGAAGATGACGAGTTCAGTTTTAGAAAATATTGATATTGAAACATCAACTAGATATGCCA
Source organism: Potorous gilbertii (assembly GCA_028658325.1). Taxonomy (NCBI): domain Eukaryota; kingdom Metazoa; phylum Chordata; class Mammalia; order Diprotodontia; family Potoroidae; genus Potorous; species Potorous gilbertii. The sequence continues at coordinate 292,896 of JAQQSK010003622.1, read as the reverse complement.
GTGAAGCTATCTGGCATCGTCATAATTGTGGAGCTAGAAGAGACTGTGAAGGCCATCCAGCAGGTCCACTCCCCTTATTTTGCCCATGGGAAAACTGAGGCCCAGGGAGGTTAAGAATGTAATTTGTCCCAGATCACCTAATAAGTGGCAGAGACTCCAGATTTGCTGCCGTTTCCGTCGCATCACAAAGCAGAGTGAGGAGTCAGGGAAGACATTGGCATTAGAGACACAGATCCCTGGTAGAAAGCGAGGCTGAAGCGTTGTGTTCTGGGGGGATCCTTAGGACACTGACTCTCTACCAGTTCAAAGCGAGGTCATTTTGAGAGGCCCTAGGGTGGATTTAAAGGACTTTGGTTCAGGGGTGTGGTGAGGCTCAAAGGCGAGTTAATGCACTTTGTAAGCCTTAAAATGCTATATAAATGACAATGATTACCGTTAGTGTCTGGTCTGATCTTCATTCCTTCAGCCTTCTCTTGCTGAATTTGAGTTTATAGTGGTGTGCTAGTAAAGTGTTTAACAACCAGGTTGGGAAGCAGGGCTAAGCACAGAAACTTTTAAATTTAATCTGCATTATCAATGCTTCTTTAAGCCTAGATAATCCACAAAACAAGAAATCAGGTCCCAACTTGTACTGATTTCTGAGGTGTAAATGCTCATACTGAAAATTTGCACACTCCCTGCCTGGGTTCAATACTGGCTTACGCTGCTGTGTGATAGGCAAATCCTTTAACTTTTCAAGTTTCCATTTTCACATCTATAAAATGAAGACTTCATGGAGCCTAGGTTGAGGGTCCCTTTCAGCTTTAAATATTCTCCGATTTTGTAAGAACGCTATTTTTACATACTCACTTTTAACATTGATTTATCTCTGTCTTTGGGCATTGGCTGTGCCCTCCCTATATGGAGGGCATTCCCTCCTTATGGAATAGATTCTTTTCTCTAATACACAGTATGAATGTCAGGATAGGACCTAGCCTACCTGCCCCTGAAGCTAGGGGCCACTGGAAATTAATTTCTTTTTGCCTTGGGTGCATTTGGCATTTCTCTATGTATGTGTTCTTTTCCCTGAAAGAATATAAGGATCTTTAGCATGGAGACTCTCATTTTTATCTTTGTCACTTCATTGCCCAGCACAGTAAACAGTAGTCACTTAATAAATGCACACGATGAATTTCACTGTGTAGATGAACAAAGATTAAAAGACTCATACAGTTAAGATTCTCCCCTGCCCCATCATAGGAACATACATTTAGAAGGGGAAGGGAGCAAGCATTTATTAAGCACCTGCTATGTGCTAGGCACTATGCTAAGCACTTTACAAATATTATCCCAGGGGTCTTAAGAGACCTCATTAGAGATGAAGAAACTGAGACCCAGAACTACCAGAACTGACCAACATCACAGAAGTATTTGGTGATGGTGTTTTATACGGAATTAGAGAATTTCTAAATTGAAAGAGATCTCAGAGACTATCTGGTTCAACTTGAACCTGCAAAAAGGCAATTCCGCGATGGCAAGTGGTCATTCTGGTCTGATTGAAGGTTTTTGATGAAAGGAAAGACATTCAATGGAATTTTCTGATCCTAGGAGGAAAGATCTGCTAGCCCACCATGATGGAATCTAACATAAACCTTCCCACCACAGGTGGGCTTAGTTGTCTACAGGTGAGGTAATTAATCAGTGCTGGAAACTGGAGAGATTTTACTGCTTTGATTAAGGTGTCTTCCATCTTCTGGAAAATAATCAACTTCCAAAGTAATCAATGAAAAAGAACCTGATTTCTTTAACCACGGGAATAATAACATGGTAGAGACGCTTTCCGTGATACAGGGGGCCACTGTGAGAGTTGGTAAGAATTTGTTGATATCTCCAGGGCTGCTCAGGACAAAGGGTGTTCCCGTCATCAATGGCTTCTTTAGAAGAGCTATCACCAAGGTGCAGAAAGGCAATAATCCACCACTGTCATATCTGGATAGAAATAGACTTTAAGGTTCAACTCTCTTGATGTAGATTCAGCGGATGGCTTTCTCATCTTTGAGTTGGTCTGCCAAGAGAAGCCACCTCCCTGGTGGGGGAGAGTGCCCTGGGCTGATTAGAGGTCTTAGTTCTTGGTTCATACCTATTTCCTACTCTAACCCAATGGAATACTTTAGAATGTTAGCTGAGGGCGGGGCCTGTCTCGATTTTGTCTTTGCGTTATTCTCAGCACCTTGCTGGTGCCTCTGAGGACCGGACTCTAAAGATTTTGTGTTCACGTAACTCGCTGTTCATGCAGCGTCTCTCCAGGAATGCCCTGCCGTCCTCTCAAAGCCTCTGTCTTTCGAAACCATATTCATCTCTCAAGGCTTCCGTGATCCTCCCTACTGAAATATTTCTTTCTCCTGACCTCTCATAGCACTTTATCACGAGTGGATGTTTTTATGTCTGTTGTGTGCTGAGTCTTGTGTTAGGTATTAAGAAGATAGAAAATGTGACTAAGATAGAGTCCCTGCCCTTAAGTTTAGAGTTTAATAGCTGTGGGGGAGGGGAAAACAAGACACAAATACTGCTGTGATTTACAATATCATATAAATGCATTAGTGTTATGAAAGTCTTAGGACTTAGTCAAATGGGGGACAGTCTTCCTGGAGGAGGTGGCATTTGGGTTGGGCTTTAATGAATAGTTAGGAATTCAATGGAGAGAACATTCCAGGCAGAGGGAACAGCCTTAACAAAAAAGCATAGAGTATTTGAGACTGTGGCTTGGGAAGAAGTTACCCAGTTTATGTGAAATATTGGACAGTCTAGAGGCTACCTTCAGGCTGCAAAGATGGCATCAGACTATGGAGGGCCCCAAAATGCCAGGCAGGGGATTTGCAACTTTACTTGATGGGCAATAGTATTTTTGAGCACAGAAGTAATGATGACTGAATATTCATAAGAATTATTTTAATAATTTAAAGGAAGTTTCAGAAAGAGTGAAACCTCCTATGTAAAGCTGTCTCAAAAGTTCAGGTGGGTGGCAATAGTTGACCCCTAGTAGGGCAAAGAGGAGGAAAGGAGGACAGAGAAATTACCAAAGTCATTGGCTATGAGAGGTGAGGGACAGAGAAGCCTCGAAGATATTCCCAAAGAGCTGAAGATGGGAGACTAAGTGGCATGACTATGGACAGTTAAAAAGAGAAGCAGGATCAAGGGGCCAAGATGAGTAGTTGCATCTTGGATATGTTAAGAGGCAGGAGAAAACTTAAAAATAAATAAAAAGAAAAAAAGTAGAAGGTGTATATAACTTATATAAAATTAATATTTTTACGTTACAGATTACTCTCACTTCGTGAGGTCTTCTGTAACAAATCGAAGTAAAACTAATGAGTGACTTTATCTGAAAGTAAATGCAACATTTCCTAACAATAGAATTCTCAATTTTGTATTAAAAATTTACTCCCACTACCTCCAGTGAAATGATCAAGTGTGTTCTAACAAATAAAACAAGTGACTATGTATGTATATGTAAGATACATAGACATACACACAGGTACAAGCTTCATTCTGCACCCTAAAAATCCTGAAGCTCTCTGTAATGTCTGCTATTGTACAACACTTTTTCAAGGAGTTGGGGGTGTGGCAGGTAGCTGGATGAATTAGAAGGGTCAAAGATATGAGAAAAAAAAATGAGGTTGGAACATGGGATGGTGACGGAGATGATGAAGGTGCCTGCAAAGATTCCTGCTGGGGAGAAGGTCCCAGGAGGGTAATGACACTGAGAATGTTTGAGGAAATTAAGGGAAATTTATCACAGTGGAGTTCTTTTCCAGCCTCATTTCACATTACTCCCCTTCATGTACTTCTATGTGAAACTACTTTGGGATGTAGTGTTATAGTGGAAAGAAATCTGGAGCCAGTGGACTCAAACACTGGCCCTCCTAAATAACTTCTGATATTGGGGAAATCATTTGACCTCACTGTGTCTGCTTCCTCATCTACCAAATGAGGGAGGGGGTATTGAACTAGATCATGGGTTTTTCCCCCCACTTAATAGTATTTTATTTTTCCAATTACATGTAAAGACAGTTTTAGACAGTCACTTTTATATGACTTTGACTTAAATTTTTTTCTGTGCCCTCTCCACAAGACAAGCAATTTGATGTTATACGTGTACAAACATGAGATCATAGGTTCTTAACCTGGGGTCAACGAATTCTTTAAATCCTGTGGTTTAGTTGTCTGTTTTGCAGGCAGCAGGGACAGGTCAAGCAATGTATCTGTGCGAAGAATACACTTGGGGGTGTGGTGGGGGAGAGGACGAAGGGGAGTCAGTGATTACTTTGTATGTTACTATAATGGCCTTGTAAAGATAAACATCATAATCCAAGGGGGAGAACAACGGTCTATGGATGGTGGTGGTCCATGGTTAGACCATGTTGAGAATTGCCACGGTAACTCTAGCCTTCATTTTACAGATGAGAAGATCTGTGGACTTTGGTGTTCTTCATTTTCTAATGGAGATATTGCCTAAGAAGGCTCTCCAGAGAGTGTAAATGTGAAAATGCTTTAGATATAAGGACAGGGAACTGGACTAGACATGCCCCAGTACTGAATTCCATGAATGATCACTTAATTCTACTCCCCAACCCCAGAAACCACTGCACTTTTTGAATTTCTTTTTACCTTTATTTCACACTTATCACAGTATGTCTTGTAATGTAAAATAATTTGTGTACGTGTCACATTCTTGGCCAGATTATCAACTGAGGAAGAGTAGGCAAATTACGCCCATTTTTCTTTGCCATCTGTTGCTTAGCACAGTAACTGTGCACACTAGGCGCTTTACAAATGTGTAATGAATTGAAATGACAAGAGTAATCTCAAGAAATTGTCATCATAATCAAGAGGAGACGACTGAATCCAAAGCTGGCCAGGTGCTCCAGCTGGGGCATATTGTGAGCAAGAAAGTGAGGCAAAGGGAGTCTTGTTTCCGGAAATGCAAAACAATCCAATTTTGTCAAGCAAAAATAGTCTTTATTCAAATTTAATGGAAACAGGGATCACTGTACTTTGCAAGATGGGGAAAAATAAAATTAAAAAAAAATCTTTTTTGTTTTTTTTTTTAATATAAAACAAGAGTATAGTCACAATACCAGAATATGGAACTCTACAGTGGATTTCCTATGGATTACTGCAGGAATCAGTTTTCTTGACTGTGCTATTCACAACTTTGTTAAAGTCCAAAAATATGAAACCAAAGTAGTATGAAACTTAAGACTTAGCACTTTCACTAAATGGCATACATCAAAGGTTATCAATCCAAGGGCAGAAATGGTTGAAGTCATCATACCTACCTATGTCATCATTCCAGCCTCCAAGCCAGTGGCACCAAGCTCCCTGTCTGTAAAGCCAGGCCTGAAGGGTGAGGCGTTTGGGATGGTCTAGTGAGGGCGTCTTTCATTCGAGCAGAAAAGCCTGGCCCCAGGAGGCCTCACGGAGAGGGAGCGGGCACTGAGATTTCACAATTACAGACACACCATTAGGGGAGTTAAAAATGTACAGCATTGACGTGGGTTCTACCTCAATCACTTGTGCTACAGCTACCCAACATGTACAAAAGACTCTTCTCTGGAGTTCCCTCCGCCTGTGCTGGCAGCGACGTTAGGACCTCGAGCGGGATCTAGACCGAGACCTAGAAGGTGATCTGGAGGCAGATCTGGATTTGGACCGGGACCTGGTTTTTGAGGCTGATTTTGATCTGGAACGAGATTCTGACTGAATGTTTGGTTTTGATTGGGAGTTGGATCGGGACCTGGACTGGGCTTCCTGGCTCACCTGTGCATCCTCCCCTTCACCCCTGCCTTCTTTTGGGCCAGCCTCAAGCTTTGGGTGCTCCTTTCCCTTGGATGGGGAGCGGGATGGTGACCTGGACAGGGAGCGCTCTGGGCCCTCTCTGCTCTTCTTCCTGCTGCTGCTTGCCTTGCCCTCCCTCCTGCTGTGCCTCTTGCTCTTGGAGCTCTTGCTGCGGCTGCGGCTGCGACTTCGGCTCTCGTCCAGGCTCCTTTTCCTGCCTTTCCTCTTGTCCTTGCTCTGGCTGCGGCTGCGGCTCCTGGTCTTGCCCGTGCTGGTCTCCTGGCTGCGGCTTCGGCTTCCCCTCCTCTCCTCCTTCTCTGCCCGCTCTCGGCTCCGGCTCCGATCCCGGCTGCCGCTGCGGCTCTTGGCTTTGCTGTCCTCTTCGTTGTTCTGGATTTTCTCTTCTGTTTTGTCTTGACTTTTGCTCCGGCCTTTGTCTATGCTGCGGCTGCGGCTGCGGCTCTTGTCCTCCTTGCTTGGGCTCCGGCTCTTTTCCTTCTTGCCTCGACTGCGACTCTTGCTGCGGCTGCGGCTTTTGCTCCTGGAGCGGGAGCCAGACCTGGAAAGTGTGAGCATGAGCCATTAGAAACTGGACAACTGCCACAGAAGGGATCATCATTTAAATATCAAAGGATGTGAACAATTTCAAGGGACATTCCAGGATCAGGCTAACTTCAGTGCAGAAAACCTCCCTTACCAAAGCCTGGGCTAGATGAGGGAAAACTGGCCCAAGAGGGGATGGGAAAGTCAGTAGCAAAAACCAGATGGAGCAGAGGCTCCTAGCACACACCTGGAGCGGGACCGACTCTTAGAATGACTGCTCTTGCTGCTGCCACTGCGACTTCGGCTCTTACGGGAATGTCTGCTTCGAGAGCGAGACCTGAGAAAGAAAACCAAGTGTTGAGAGCGCTTTGTGGTGGGAATAATAATGCCTCGTTGGTGGAGGGCCAACGAAATCGCCGGGACACAGGTGGGAGGGAGTCGGATGCCTTCCCTCCACCCCAGAGGCCACAGCTTCTCTGTGCAGCTCCCTTTCAAAGCCTTGTGATAAAGGAGGGGCAGAGCCTATAACTCTGCAGAGGACACCAGCATAGAAGCAACGGCACACTCTCAAGAATGAAATTTTAAGGATACAAAGAAAAACAATTTCCATGAGAAGGAAAAAGGGGGAGTGATTTAAAGAGACAGGTGAGGACATACAGGAAATTCACCAATATATTTAAAAATCTAACGCAAAGAAAATGGAAGGACAGTCAACGAAGGACAGAAATAAAAGCCTGACAGAGCTGTGTGACACTAATGATGGTGATGGTATTTATACAGTGCTTACTAAGTGCCAGGCCCTGTGCTGAGAGCACTTTCCACGTACTGTCTCATCTGATCCACACAACCACCCTCGGAGGCAGGTATCACCCCCATTTGACAGATGAGGAGGCTGAGGTAAACAGTGGTTAAGTGACTTGCCTAGGGTTGTACAGCTTATAAGTGTCTGAGGCTGGATTAGAACTCAGGTTTTCCTGCCTCCAGGCTCATGGCTCTACCCACTGCATCACCTAGTTGCCTCTCTATTAGAGGAGTGTAAAGCTCATTAAACTAAAACTAAGGAAAACAAAAAGTCTTTAAAATATTAGCTTTACTAGAGAAAAGGAAGATTAAAAAAAAAAAAGCACAGGCCCACTGCTTGGGATGAACAAGGCTCTGGTAACAAGCAAGCCCCTATTGCTACTCTCAATAAACTTGACTCAGTGGGCCCAGGTAAGCCCTCTCTACCTTACTCACACCCAGGCGCTGTCCCCGCTGGGCCAGACTGCTGCCCAGAAAGGCGAGGGGAGATCATGAAGTCTGCCGGCAGGAGGCTAGTGAGCTCAACTTTCATTCCTGGCAAAAATCTTGAATATATAATTAAAAGGCAGACTAGGGAAGGGTTAGGAGTGATCAGAGATCTGTCATGTCAACATCTAGAGCAGGCTTCTTCAAACTAATCTTATTTCCTCTTCTGACAAATTTATTGAACTGAAAGTTACAGAAATCACTTAAATTTTAGCCAAGAAACCTGGTAAAGTGTAGATAAGGCTGAGATAATAGATGGATTTAGCACTGGCTGAAAATCCATCCTGAAGTCATCAATGCTTCAAAGTCAACCTGAAAGGTCTCCAGTGAAGTAACTCAAGCATCTGTACCTGGCAGTATGCTGTTTATATGAGAAAGAACTTTTAAAAAGTCTGAAGGCAACACAAAACTAGGAAACAAGTAATGTGCTGGGGGAAATGGTTAGAATTCATTCAAAAAGAATGTTTTGGGCTAGAACATTTGGCCAGATTTAATAAGTGAGGGGGAGAGAATCAGAAGAGAGTGTTGTCATGAGACCCTAGAGAAGAGATAGATATGCAGGGGCATATCCATTAAGTGCTGCAGAGGTCAAGAAGGAAGAGGACTGAGAAAATGCCAATAAGTAATCCTCAGTAACTTTGGAGGGAAGTTTTCCTTGGATGATGTAGCAAGAGGGTTTAGATAAAGTGAAAAGAGAAGTGAAGGCACCTACTGTAGACAGCTTTTTCAAAGATGAAGAGAGGTAGGAAAATAATTAATGGGGAAGATAGGGTCAAACAATTTTTTTTAAACAATGGCAGAGACATGAGCATGTTTATAGGTAACAAGGGGAGCTGCTAGACAGAGAGATTGTAGATAAAAGAGAAAACAGGGACACTCTACTGGAGAAGACAGGGGATGGGGATCAAAGGTACAAATGATTAGCTATATGGAATGAACACTTTGTATTATTCAGCTGTATCTGATTCACTGTGACCTTGTATGGGGCTTTCTTAGCAAAGATACTGGAATGGTTTGCCATTTCCTTCTCCAGCTTGCTGTACAGAGGAGGAAACTGAGGAAAACAGGGTTAAGTGATTTGTCCAGGTTTGCACAGCTAGTGTGTGAGGCCAGGTTTGAACTCAGGTCCTCCTGCCTCCAGGCTCAGCACTCTATTGCCTTAGCCTCCCACCCTCATTTGGAATGAATACAAGAATTTTTGAGGATGAGACAGAAGTTGTGAAACTGGATGAGTGGAAGGACAGTGGACAGCGATGCCTCCAATAGCAAGAGGAAAGTTTTTGAGAGGAGTAGGTTTTTTTGGGGAAAGAGAATGAGTTCTGTTTTGGACATGTTGAGTCTGAGGTGCCTGTGAGCCATCCAGTTTGCAGTGACCAAGCACTGAAACTGTTGGTCAGCAAGAGGGGCAGTGAGAGGGAGGGAGAAGGAAAGGGAGAGGGAGAAAGAGCAAGCACATGCTCTGAAAGGAACTAGGTGGAAGTTATAAATACTCATAGTTCAGCTTGATGCAAAGAAACCTTGTTAACAACTGGAGCTCTCAAACAGTAAAATGGGCTGCCTCAAGAGGTTATGTTCTGGTTCCTTCTCTCTGGAGAATTTTTAAAGCCAACTAGGGATGACCTTTTTCTGGAGTGAAAGAGAAGGATTTCTTTGATGTGTCTAGGTTCGATGAGATTTCTCAGTTCCTTTCTGAGCTAAAATTACATGATTCTTGGGGTACACAGGGGAGGTAGGTAACAGATAAATTCTAAGCCTATTGGGAAAGGCTCACATGGGGTACTAAAAGTCACCTAAACCTAGTAAAAAGTTGCTCAATTATGCTTTTTTCTACTTGTAATAAAGATATAAGATCAACAATCTTAAGATCTGAATAAGCACTTACATCTAAACTATGTGAGCAAAAGTTCAGTATGACAGGTTTTTGGTTGGAGGTTATTAATATTGTTAATGAATGCCTTTTCTCATTCAATTGGAAGAAAGACTGCTAATGTTTATCCAATAGCAATAGAAGGGAGAGTATTTTGTGTCTGTGATCTCTACACAGGTCTTTAGCTACAGTAAAAAGTTACCTTGAGTGACTCCGACTTCTGGAATAGGAGCGTCGCCGCCGAGAGCCAGGTCTGTCTTCAACAAGTCTAATTTTTCTGCCATTAACTTCAGTTCCATCCAGCTTTTCAAGAGCTCTTTTCATGTCCGAATAGGACACAAATTCAATTACACCTTCATTTTTGCGCCCTTTGTGAGCATCTGCATATGTTACTTCTCCTGCTTGACGCATATAATCCTATAGGGAAGAAAAAATTGTTCTGAACGGACAGATTAGGGGACCTCACATTAAAATGCAGAAAGTAGTCATTACATTAGGAAGTGTAACTGGTTTATTTTATTTTTTTTAATAAAGACTTAAAAAAAACTGTAGAGAGTGAAGCTAAGTCTCTTAGAATTAAAAGCTCAGATTTTAAATGTACCTTTAGATAAAATCAATATATTACTTTCTACACCTTACAGTAATAAATTCTATTACTGTGGTATGTAGAATTTTAAGAGCAGGAAGGAACACAGTCCAGTCCTCCACTGTCATGTTTACTTCAGCAATTTCGTCATCATTATTCATTTGGAAACTCTAATCCCTGATCCTCTCATCATTCTCATATATAAAAGTGAAGTCATATTGTCTCGTCTGCCTTCTTCAAAGAGTTGTTGTGAGGTCCAAATGAGACATCTATGAGAAGGGTTTTAAAAAATTATCAAGTACCATAGCAATGAAACATTACTATTTAAAATAAATCTAAAAACTTGAGTAATATTAAGATGAACTTATCCTGTTTTCTCCATTTATCTGCTATTCAATTATTTGCTTACATATATATAGTCTCACTCAAGAGAATGGAAGCTCCTTGAGAGCAGGACCTGTTTTTCATTGTTATCTTTTCATGGTCCGTGTCCTGCACATGGTCATCTAGGAATCTCCCTGCCCCAGCTATGTCTTGGACCCCTTTCTCTTCTCCCTCTATAGCATTTCTCTTGCTCTTTCCTTCCATGGATTCAATTGTCTCTATGCTGATGATTCTCAGAGCTACCTTGCAGCCCTCATCTCTCTGCTCACTCCCTTGCATCCCCACTGCCTACCGGACAACTCAAACTGGATGTCCCATAGACATCTCAGACTCAACATGTCTCCAAGTGAACTCATGCTTTTCCCCCTCTTCCTAACTTCTCTATCACTGTGAAGGGCACCACCCTTCAGCCCCCAGGCTCACAACCATGGTATCAATCCTGGACTGCTCACTGTCACAATGCAATCTGTTGTCAAGTCCTGTGGATTCTGCCTTGGTGATCTCTTTCATGTGCCCCACCCGCTCTGACACAGCCACCATTGTGGGGAAGATTCTCAATCACTTCATCTCCACTACTGCAACAGCCTTCTAATTGGTCTTCTAGCCTCTCGTCTTCCCTCAACCCCAGTCCATCTTTCCACTCAGCTGTGAAATAGATCTTCTAAAAATACAGTGCAGGTCTGACTATGTCACTCCTCATTCAACAGTGGCTCCCTATCACCTCCATATAGAAAATCTTAGGTGAGATTCAGAGCCATTTTTAGCCTGGACCCTTGTTTCTGTTATATACTTTTCACACCTTACTCCATATACTCTAGGATCTAGGGATACTGGCCATTCCTTGAAAAGATACTCCCACCTCCTGGCTCTGAACATTTTCACGAGTTATCCTCCATGCCCAGAATTCTCCCCCTCCTTGTCTCTACTGTCTCCTCTGACCTCCATCAAATCCCAGCTAAACCCCACTTCTCTAAGAAGCCCTTTCCACCCCCTTAATGCTAGCACCCTTCTTCCTCTTTTGATGACTTTCAATTTATACTGTCTATCTCATTTACATGTTTGCATGTTTTCCTTGCCTCCCTTGCCCCTCTTCCCTAGACTGTGAGTTCCTTGAGAACAGGGATTTTTTTGGTCATTCTTTGCAGCACAGTGCCTGGCACATAGTAGGTGCTTAATAAATGTTTCTTGACTGAATGAATGGCTTAATTTTGCTGAATGAACTGAGGTAAGGGTAACTAAATTAATCTTTAGAAAATGTTTTTATTACTGGAAATTAAAGAAGAAATTCAAATTTTTAAACATATAAAAATGATAGACCCAACAAAAGACTACATTCTAATGGGAACTTAGCAAAATTTGTTAAGTTGTGGGTTTTCTCAGTGAAATATGGTTCTGACTTTTGGTCTTGCCCACCCTCAAACTCATGGAAAGGTCTCACCAGCCCTGCGAGGGCCTCCTGGAAAGGCTCTCTCCCTCACTTATCTCCCAGCATTTCATTCTCCTCTTGTGCCTTCACTGCCTCTTACTTTCTACTGTACTGGAGGGCAAGTCTCATCACTTACTCAACCATGAGTTCCTTTAGGGCAACAACTATCCCTCATTTATTTTTATTCCTGCACTACCATCTACACAGTAATAAAAACAATAAAGTATTTGCAACAATCCTGTAAAACAGGACTATTATCCCCATTTTACAGGTGAAGAAACTAAGAATGTGAGAGAGGTTTACTAGGAGGGATACCAATGCAGACCTTCCTCACTCCATGTCCAATGCTCTATATCCATTTTGCCACACTTCCTCTGTAGGAGCCTGGTGTTTGTTGATACCTTTTTTCTTAAGTTTTAACCCAAATTCAAAGAATAGGGGAATGATTTCTTTACTATGTCCAATTAATCTGACAAGATTCATTTTCCGTGATGTCCCGAATAAATGTCTACTACACTGACACCCTTCAGCTAAGAATACTGGTCAGGAAGCATGGTGTCTGAACCTGACCTGCCATTAACAAATGAAGGTCTCCTACTGCATCCAGTTAAGAATAGTTTTAAAAAGTAAGGTATGATCAATTCAGAACTTTAGATATTAAGGTTATAGGCTCTAAAATTCTTTTAGCCAAACATTTCAGGAATAGAGGTAAAACCTGCAAAAGCTGGGAGAAATATCTACTTTTGCCAAATGAATATTGAACTACAAAGTTAGATCAGCTCCTAAATACTACATTTTATAGGGTACAAGATACTATCTATCCCTCTGGATTTTGAAGCTTAACTCTAAGAAGCAGATGGTAGCTTTATTCTGAAAAGAAATACACGAACACCTTATTTGTCACTAACTAGCAGCTGAATACAATGTCTTGAAAGACTACTGAAAGTGAAAGGTTAATGGAGTTCCAAAGGGTTTTCATTTTTAGGGTGAACATGGGTGTGAGGATGGTATTAATGTTGTGAACTTAAAAGTCTTCACACTTGTACATATCCTTTCATTAGAGAAATCTCAAAGGCTACAAAGTAATACCAATAAACTTACTATTTAACCTCTCAGGGTGCCCTTGGCAACTTTCTCAAACTCTAAGTTGTAGCTAATCTGTTGATCTGCAATCCATGATGGTAATTTCTATACCAAGAGATTTCCTACAATGATAAAGTCCTTTGACTTTATCTGGACAAATGCAAGCCTGCCTAAACAATCACAATGAATCCTACCATATTAATGTTCAGTTGTCTTCCATCCCTTGAAACTGGATGGCCAATGATTCTCTAAGCTGACAAGTATGCCTAGCGATTGCTTCTTCACTGGGGGCAGCACATCTCCAATAGTTGCCTCCTCTCCTAAGCCCTGGTTCCTGCTCATCCCCATCCCTCCCAGCTTGTCACAGAGCATTCATGGTTCTCAAACCTTTAAATCTTGCCAACTGCAGCGGCTGGACAGATTTTCCACAATCAATCTGTATTCTGTACGAGTTGGAGGACCATATTTATCTCTTCCACTTCTTCTATAACCATATCCACCTTTGGGAGGTTCAAGCAGATACCAATACTTCAGTTGTGGAATAGGAAAAAATGGCTTAGTAGATATCTCATATAAAATAGCAGCATACAGATTTATCCTTACCCCCACCCAATTACAAACTATATATATTTTTTTAAAAAAAGCAACCACAGATATAAACACTAAAATTAACTTTAATTTACTTAATAAATGAATGCATTCATTAACGAGTTTAAAATTAACATGCAAATTTTACAAAAAATTAGACATAGCATTCAAATCATTAAAACCAGTTTATTGATATTACTTACATTGATTGGGGGTTGTGAATATGTGATAGGAACAAAGATGTTCAGGTACCTAGTTCAGTTTAATCTCATCTGTGTCTAACCCATGAGATCTTCACCACCCACATCTAATAGGAATAGGTTTTGGTTGTCACAGGGCTTCCTTTTTTGGGTCAGCCAAGGGTTACAATGGTCAAAGAGCCTCATGGAAAGGCATCACAGGGTAAGCCAATGGAACAGGCAGTCATCTTAGCCTCAAAGGAGTCTTTTATTTAAAACACTGAGGTCTTTGTTAAGTCTATGTTAAACAATCACATTACAAAAAACATTATTCAAAACATTTATAAAAATGTTAACACAAAATATTCCACTTATTTAAATAAGAATCAAAATTAAACTGAAACATTTGCAAAGACATGCTCAAATTTCCAAATCTAGGTTTGCTTTAAAATGTTATAAATTATTCATAAATAACTTAAATATTATAACAATTTAACAATAACATTAAATAATTTACTCTCTAGCAACAAAATTGAATAAATAACTGATACAAATGCATAGTAATGCTTACTGCGTCCAGAACCATAACTGCCGTCTCGACGAGGACCCCGGGCATGCTCAACAATTACTCGCTCACCACAGAGGTCTTTGCCATTCAATTCATAAACAGCATCATCTGCATCACGGAGGTCATCAAATTCAACAAAACCATACCTGAAAGAGAGGTCAGAATCACAATTGGGGTGGGGGAATTGGGGATCACACTGACATACAACTTCACAGTTATCAAAGAAAAATAACAAAGCTTCATGCTCTAGTAGAAGTGCAAAGTAAAGGTCAGTTAGGGTCACCTATACTATTAAGCAAGGAAACACTATGCCCCAAAAACTGCAAAAAAAAAGGTTGGTGTTGGGGTTTTCTCAAAGGATAGAGAGATATGGACCAGAAAATTACACAAGAAAACCTAGTTGAGGATTAGAACATGGAAGGGCTCTGCTTGCAGGTTGCTTCCCACCTTTACCTTGCAATAGTTACATCTGCTTCCTGAACAAAGGTTATACTCAAGTCCTCAGAAACATGGGGAAGGTGGGAGTGAGGACTCCTTCCGCAAAAATGGAGGTATACCTTCATGCAAGGCCAGACGGGATTGATTTTCAAGAAATCATAAAGTTCATCTTCAATTCCAAAGTAAAAATATGGGGTACCCATCAGACCTAAATTCAGACATTATCTGATATTTAACGTTATGTTCTGGGATGTTTACCTAAAAAAACCCATGAGTACCTTACACTGTGTACCAGGGAACTCATACAATCTTTAAAATCTATGCTTTTCCCCCACTTAAGAAAAAAATGAAAAAGCTTGATTAAAAAAGTAACACATGAGATAACTTATCTAGAAATTCCTAGTAAACATCTATAAAATTTTTTAAGAGACAGCATGGTGTAATGAAAGATGCACAAGATCTGTGAATTGAGAGCCCTGGGTTCAGACATTTATTTGCTAGATATATGCCCTGGTCAAGTCGCTTAAAACTCTGCACCTCAGTTTTCTTATCTGCAAAATAGTAATAATACCTGCACTAGCCACCTCACAAGGTTAGAAGAAAAGTGTTTTACAAAACTCTAAAGAGCACAGAAATTTGAGCTTACTTTCTCTATACAATTCTTTGTGGGATTATGAGTTCTATTTCCTTAGTATTTTAAATAAGAATTTTAGATTGGCTGGTATTCTTTTAAAAACTCATGCAATTACTTAGGCTTCTTTCTGGGAGCCCTGTTGGGAATCTTCTAGTGAAAAGGTTGGTCACACACTCACACACACGCATTCACGCATACACAAAATAAAAAAGTGAACCAAAAACCACTAAATGTATGTTAGATAAGTGCAAATTTATATGCACAAAACTCAAGTATTTAAAAAACTAATACATTTCAGGTATGCCTTATTATTCACAATTATGTTATCACTGCCTTTAATTTCACAATTTGAAGCTACTGATTTTAATATCACATTAAGTGGAAAAGAAAGCAACAAAATTAGTTCTGCTGGATTGGGACCCTAAAATAGCTATGTGATACTTTGTATCTAGAAGCAGCCTGGAATGGTAGAGAGAGCCCTAGACTTCCAAGTTTGGAACTTCAGCTGTCAATGGGCACTGGGCAAGTAACTGAACCTCTCTGAGCCTCCATATCTTCATTGATAAAGTGGGGATAATCTATGCTTTGCCTATTTCAGAGAACTGTGCTATGAACCACAATTCCTGGCACACAGAAGGCACTTAATAAATGCTTGCTGCTTGATTCTGCAGTTCCTTGCTTTTAAATAACCTCTTCCTGCGGTTTTTATGCAGCTTTTAAAAATAAAACATCTTGGTGATTCCTTTAAAATGTGCTAAATTTGCTGATTTCCCCTCTTTATTAAATATTTCAAAAGTCCTTCAAGTTGATGGCTCTATTAACTATATTAGAATACAGTGTAGCTATATAATGTCAGATTTTTTTCAATGTACTAAGTGGTTTGCTGATTTATTTTCTCTTCTCTATCTTTTTTAACTTCTTTGTTGCAAAGGGATGGCTCTCTTGGAGGGACACAGGGATAACATGCTTATGTAAAAACAAAAGATAATAAATCTATTAAGTTAAAAAAAATAAAAGTATAGCTATCAAATGCTGGAATATCCCTTATATGTAACTTATAGAAATTTAAACTTCCTTGAAGTTCATTTATCTCCAGCTATATTTTACAACTATAACGGCTGCTCCTGATATTCACAGTTTGTGAACCCCTTAAAGCAGGGCTTCTTAATCTTTTCTGTATTATGACTACTCATGGGCAGTTTGATGGAGTCTATGGACTTATTCCTAGAATAATTTCTTTAAATATGTAAAATAATGTAGGATTACAAAATAAAGCAAATGCACTCAAACAGTTACCAAAATATTAAAACAAAACAATTCATGGACCCTAGGTTAAGAAACTCTGCCTTAAAGCAGTGCTTCACAAATCCTGTCTATTACTGTTGAAAAGACTAGTGCATGTGACTACTTAACTATTCAACTCCTATGCTTTTTGAAGATTGTGGCAAACAATAGAGGTACAATAAGACAGAGGACAAATGTCCTGTTGAGAGTGTGTGTAAGAGAGAGAGAGAGAGAGAGCAAAGTTTGCAAATCACAGGTCAGTGAGCTTGATTTTGATTCCTGGCAAGCTTCTAGAATAAATTACTAAAGAAATTGTTAATGAATGCCTAGAAAGAAAATAGTGATAACAGTATGGCTTCATTAAGAACAGGTCATGCCAGGCTAATCTTACTTCCATTTTTTTTTTTGACAGGACCAACAGAATAACAAATCAGGGCAATGCTGTAAATTTCAGTTTACTTAGATTTTAGCAAAGAATCTCATGCTATTCTTGTAGATAAGATGGAAAAAAGTAAGCGACATAAAATTAGGTAGATGTGGATCTGTTTGAATGGGCAGCCCCTCAAAGGGCTCGTTCATATTTCAATGTCAATTTGGGATGGTTCTCCTGTGAAATGTCCCAGGCAATTGTGCCTATGTTGTTAACTATTTTAATCAGTAACTTAATGGCATATCAAACTTGCCAAATCAAAGGTAGAAGGAATAACTGAACATGAGATGTCAAAGTTATGATTCAAATAGATCTTAAATAGGCTAGAACATTGAACCTCATCTAATGAGATAAAATTTAATAATAACCAGCAAATTCTTACACTTAAGAGGGGAGATATGGCTTGATAGCAGCTCTGTTTGATACCATATTTTAGGAAGGGCACTGATAAAAATAGTTTGTTCAGAGAAAAGTAACCAGGATGAAGAAATATGATTACTCCATGAGGACTGGTTGAGAGAACTGGAGGTGTTTAGCTTGGTGCAGAGAAGACTGGAGGGAGTAGGTGTGAGGAACATGAGAGATGCCTCCAAAACCTTGAAGGGTTGCTTTTGCTACCTGGCTCCAGGGATTAGAATGAGGAACAATCAAAATGCAATGGGGTAAAGATTAGAAAGAGGCAAACTTTGGCTTGAATAAGAGAAAAACTTCCTACCAAATAAGAGCTGCCTTGATATGGTATGGGCTGCCTTGGGAGGCAGAAGATTCTTGTTTTTCTGGAAGCCTTTAAGCCAAGACTGAATGACGGCTGGTTGGCTACATATGAGTCTTCATATGAGCTCAACTAGGAGAGCTCTAAGGCCTTTTCCAATTCAGAAACCTCTAATTCTGTGTCTCTTAAGAGGACACAAACATTCTGTTGCATTTGACAAAGCAAGTTATGTTTAGTGTACAGTTACCAGAATGAAATGTGATTAAGTCACTTAATTAAAATCTATGAAAATTTACCAACATTAATTACCAGATTCCATGAATCCTCACTTGTCATCTCATAGTAATTTCCATTAAAATTATAGGTATAACGCTGCTTCCCCTGTATGACTTTGAGTCATATAATACCATTACCTCTGGAGAATTAAAATAGTGAGTTACCCAAAGGGCAATGGAAAGGTGCATGGAGTACATGACTTGGCTGTAAAATATTCCCAGTGAAGAACTATATGGGACAAGTAGCATAAAGGATATTGCCAGAAAGACTGATGACCTGAAAAGAATGTGGGTTAGTTACAGTATCTGGTGCAAGGCATAACCTGGTGGAAATAAGAGCCTGAATCCTCCATGGCTCAGTATACAATGTCAAGAGATCTAAAGGAAGACAGACCCCAGGTTCACAAAGCATAGGCCCCTGTGGTGAATCTATCAGATTGACATGAAGAAGAGTCATACCAGATGAGAAGGCAAGAATGGTCTACAGGATCTGTGTTCCTGGAGGGGCTGCCCATATCGATAAGATCATAGTCCTAAAGTTTCAATGCCCTATTACTACCTTCTATTTGATTTCATGTATGGTAATGTATTTTACATAGAGACATATACAAACAGTCTGCTTTCTCATTTGCTCATTATGACTTGTCACAAGATGATATCACAATATTACCTAGCATTGAGTGCCAGTTTGGACTAACAGCAGTTATACTCTCTCTGACTGTCAGAGTGGGGCTTTCGTTACTTCTAAATGATTAACAATTCTGCGCAGGAGAATTTAACACCACGATTCATCCAAATGGGAGCTATCAGAATGTATATGTTATATACATTAAAAAAGAAAACTTCCTGCTACTTTCCTGGACTAAACTATATAGTGTGCAATCACTAGAGAGGCCTTTAAGCTTTCAAATTCAATCCTCTCATTTTACAGATGAGCAAACTGAGGTCTACAGATGCTGCTTGCCCAAGGCTGGAATTGGAACTAGAACTTAAAATCCAGTTTTCTGCTTCCAGGCTAGCATATTTTCCATTACATCATGCTGCCTTTCCCTCTGACTCACAAGTTAAAACCTACCTCATTAGAACATTACCTGAAATCACACACACTAGGGAAAACCCCCAGCAGACTCCTTTTCAAACTAGTTATCATGGAGTTAAGGGTCACTGTAAACATGGCCCAAAGTTATAATATATAAGCAACAAACGATACTAATTCTTAAAAAAATCTGATGCTTTAATCACATCTAGACTGTAATGCATTTTCTACAGCTACTGATCATCTTGTGTATGTCATCCCAATTCTCCTAAAGAAAACCCAACAGAACTCTCAATGACTTTTTCTGAAAAGCAAATGATAATCTGGCAAACAGAATATTTAGGTTTCTTCAATACTTCTAGAATCTGGGATTTTAATCAGTGTATCTTTTCCATCTCAACAAATCACTAGACCTTTGTACTTTAGTATCTGGTGTTTGAAGGTTATAGTGTCTAACTGTGTGGAGGTTCTTCAAATTTAGTTGGGTAGGGCTTTAAACAAGAGACCTATAGTTTGTCATCAGAGCCATCCTTGAAGCTTTTCCAACGTGGTAGGTATGTGCTCTGTTAATATGGCCAGTGTTACCTCCACATCATGATGAATTTTCCAATTAGGACTTTAAAGGACACATGAATTTACTCTATTCTAGTTAGCAGCAATATCTCTTATGCAATATCTCTTATGAAGAAAAGTACTCTTATGGAGTGGAAAAGAATGCTGGACCAGAAGTTAGAAAAACTGACTTCAAATCCTTATCTCTGCCATTTACTAATCGGGACGCTGAGAAAATCACATTTCTTTGAGTCTCAATTTCTTAAGATATAAATTGAGGAGAGAAAAACTTCTATTACTTTCCTCACAAGGTCTGGTTGTGGGAATCAAATGAGGCAGTGATTCATATAAAATGCTACATTCATGTTATCTGTTAATGATGATGACAGATGAACATGGTTTCTGAATTTGCCTCCTTTTTATTTTCTAGAGACTGCTGACAGTGGGCCCCTTAATGTTCATATATTAATTTAACTTTATTGTTGTTAAGCAAGAACCTAACCTTAAAAGTCTGCATCACCTATGCTGATATCAGCATTTCACTTGTGACTTGACTCAGGTGTCAAATTTCACTAGGCCTAATTTAGTAGATGCAGGTACAGCTATATTTTAAAAATACTAATAAAAACATAGGTGGAAGCGAATCCCAGAGACTTCTTCCTTAAATCCCTACATTTTGGAGTTAGAAAGACTGAAGTTTGAATCGTCCGATATTTATTATTT
Organism: Potorous gilbertii; assembly: GCA_028658325.1. Taxonomy (NCBI): domain Eukaryota; kingdom Metazoa; phylum Chordata; class Mammalia; order Diprotodontia; family Potoroidae; genus Potorous; species Potorous gilbertii. The sequence continues at coordinate 272,484 of JAQQSK010003622.1, read as the reverse complement.
CCTGTTATTACGGGCAAGTCACTTATCTTCTCTGTGTAAAATGGGGATAAGAGTGAGCATCTCAAAGGGTTGGCAAAGACATAAATGAGGTGTCCCAAAAGTCTTGGGGCAAATTGGAGCTTATTAAAGCTCAAAATTACACCAAAATTTTTGGGACACCACATTAAGGTTTAATACCTGAATACCTTAGTGAAGTTTTAAGCTACTAAGGCTTAAGAGCTATTAAAAAAAACAACTACACTAAGGCTTTTAGCACATCTCATTTACATGTTTTTACAAGCTTTAAAGTGTTAATAATAGTATTATCATTGCTAGCTCGCACAATGAAGTGCCTGCCTTGATACTATTATAGGGACCAGTTTAATTTGACTGCTTCAGTTTATTTAGTAAGCTTGCAAAAGTTGTTTCTATGCTTTTATGGATAGCTTTTGGAGGAAAAAACACTTTGTTTACAAAATAGAATAGGAAGGCTTCTGGGAACTCTTTTGCTCTGATGACAAAAAAGAGAAAAAAAACCAAATGCAAAAAGCCTATTAAAAACTTGTTTGCACAGGACTCTACTGTGCATACTTTCTACACCACCAACTCTGAAATGTATTAGTTTCTTTTCAAACAGGAAGGTGGTATTTAAAATCTTAAAAGTTTAAATTTGAATGAAAAATTCACCAAGATATGTTTTTAGCTGCTTACCTCAAAGGTCTTAAAGAAAAGTTTCTTGGAGCAGAAAATACTTTAACAATCGTAGCACTGTCCTTTAGGGTCCAGAGAATGGGGTCTCCCAGGTAACCCAGATACTAGAGACTCTGGCCCCAGTTTAAACTAAACTTAACATGTTCTGGGCTGTCAAACTCTAGGGATAATGGTAAATAAATAGTATGGAAGCCCATTTCTCCTTCATTACCTGTTCTCTATTTTCCAGCAATCAGAGACCTATGCTCTCCTTTTGAATTCTTAGATATAGTGAAGAGAAAAAAGGGATTTAATCTTAAGAATTGTTTGGTGTTTAAATTAGAACAGAGTCTGAGGACAGACACACACACAATACAAAAAAAATTCAAAAGAAACATCTGGTATCCCCTATGAATACCTTCCATAATAAACAAACCCAAACTGGAACTTTCTTTAATCTACCTGCAGACAATGAATCTCCTCTGTTCTCTAAGAACAAAAGTCAATCTTTTCCATTTAGAAGGGGGAGGGGGATGCAGGAAAATCATGGCTCTAAGACAAACTGAAACTCTACTAAGAGAGGTGTCCTATACCCTTCTTCCCCAAACCTTTCAGAATGGACAGAGAGCATGGCTTCACTGTTCAATGTGGGCAGTATGATCTAGTGGAGCTAGCAGTAAATGGGTAGGCAGATCAGGGTTCCAATCTTGTTACCCTTCTTCCCAGTTGTATGACAAGCCATAAACAGTTAAAAGGGCCCTCACAGGTCATCTAGTCTAACACCTAACTAAATAGAAATCTATGTTCTCATACAGCCTCTGCCTGAAGATCTCCAGTGAAGGGTAATCTGTTACCTCTCAAGGCAGCCAAGTACTATCTAAACCACCTAATCTGTAAAACAGAAGTTATATTTCAACTGAATGCTTCACATGGTTGTTGTTAGGAAAGCACTTTGTAAGTCATAAAGCATTACCTAAATTTGGGTTATTATTTTCAACTGGATAGAAATGTTTTGTCTTCAAAGATTCTTCCACTATCCTGTCACAAATATATTTGGGAAAATTTGAACAAGAAAGGGGATATCTAGAGCCATTATTGATAGCCTCCTAGAAATATTCAGTATCATGGCTCTTAAATATGGCACCTATATACCAAAGATGGACATTTGACATTTTGGAACTGAGAGTTTTCTTTCTGGGCCTCAACCTTATTATGACTTTGCCAATGTTTCATAATGCTCTGAGCTTTTTATGCATTTTTTTTTGCTCTCAGCTAGAATGATGAAACACTGGCATTAGAATGATTTAGAAAAAATAAAAATAAAAAAACAACAAACCAAAGTACTCCAAAGGCTCACAGTAAACCTAAGAACTATTTAACTAAGTTCTTATTATTGCTTAGCAGGCTTTTTCTGATCCCAAATGTCTTCATTTCAAAGCTGTAAATCAACGGGACTTGTCCTTTTTTCCTTGTATGCAAAAAACACTACTTGAAGAACATGATACAGAGGTTCTCTCACCCCTTCCAGAACGTCTTAGGGTCATCTCTGCCCTCCAAACATCTTCACGGGACCAGGGAGGCTGGAGGCAAGTCCTGTCTGGAAAACGATGAGCATGACTTACTCTGGGGTATGCTGATCAGTGGCCTAAAATAGTATGCTTTACTGCCATGTGCCTAATGGATGCTCAAGAGCACTCTAAGTGATGGTGCCTGTATGGAAGAGAAACAAAGTAAAACACCACCATCTTCCTCTGGGCTTATGCTGTTCACAGGCACCCACTATTATCTCTCTCAAATGAGATCATGTGTTAAAGAACTTTGCAGATTGGAAAGTTCTTTTAAAAACACAAATTCTAAGAGCCCTGGACTCAGTGAGGAGCAGATTTAGCTGTGAGTCTCAGCTCTGCCACTGGGTGAAGTTGGGTAAGTCACTTAACCATTTGGGACCTCTTTCCTCATCTATGAAACTCCACCCCCCACCCCAACAAACTAGTGACTATCACCACCCTCAAAATGGAGTTTCAAAAGTTGAGATTTTCCTTTTAATAGTGGCTCTCAAAATGGGATGCATCTTCTTGCACAGCTGGTCTCTCCTTCCTTTGCCCTGAATCTAAAAGCACATCAATGTAATATGCTGTTCTGTCTATATGGCCATGACACTCCTGAATCACTGGAATAAGAATGTGAGTTTTAATTTCCCCTCCCTGTAGATGTGAGGGATAGGTTGTATGCTCCCCCATTTATCCTTGTTATGCCAATAGGGTTGCCCAAGATTGGGAATATCATCTGGGGCCAGAGAGTTTTTTTAATCCATGTATAGTCAACTATAGAGGGACTGAACACCTAATTTTGGTCTTATTCATACTCTATTCTAACCACCAAAGATAATCAAGCTCAAAATTTAAGCTGGGATAAAAGGCAGAGGCCTTGTATCTACTATATGGCAAAAAAAGGCAGTAAGTGACAGAGGAAAGGAATTACATCCTCTCACAGTACCCAGTGCTAAACCTATACTCCAGAATATTCTGACCCTGCTGCTTGAAAAATAGCTGGGGGAAATGGCTAACATGATAGCCTGAATCATTCATGCTCCCTAATAAAAAGTGATAATGGGAAAACTCCTGGAACAAGTTTCACTTTTGTCACCAATGGTTTGAGTTGTCCAGGAGAGATCACAACAAAAAAAGAAAAATAGAAAAAAAGGGCAGGGAATGAGAATTCTGCAAAGTGACTTTGTCTAGGCCTTAACATGATAAAGTACTAAAGACTAGCAAGCCCTACAGGAGAGTCAGTCATTCTGCCACATGAACAGTTTTGGGTGGGCAGTGTTGCTGTGAATGGTGGAATGGCACATGAACAGCTCCAACCTGATTTCACTATAGAGTTGATCACAATTCAGTTTCCATGACTTCTCTTTAATCCAATCCACCCTACATCATGAAGCAGATCATTCAGACTCTTTCCATCCAGAGAAGTGAAGTCACCAAGATCCCCTTGCTTACTGAGAAGTACCACCTTGGTTGTGAAGAACATCTGTTACTGAATTTTCTTTCCAAAGTCTCTGTGAAGTAACAATGCAATAATGATACCTTATACTTGCAGAGTGCTTTACAGTTTTCAAAGTATTTGCATATGCATTTATTTGATTCTCACAAACACCTGGTGAGATAGGCAAGGCAGGGATTAGGACTACCCCTTTACAGATGGAGAAACAAGCTCCAAGAAGCTGGGACTTGTCTAAGGTCACACTCCTTAGAGACAGTGAGCAGATCTTGACTCCATCTCAGGCTCCTGACTCCTACCCTAGTCTTTACTTCAGTGCCTTAAAGAAAACTTGAGAAGACTTATCCAGGGTCACCCAGGAAAAGACTTCAGGCCCAGACTAATTAATATTCTAGCCTCTACTGCCAAATGTCAGCTCTCTGACCTTAAAAGCTTTCTGCCTCAGTCTAACAGCTATAAAATCTGGTGCTGAATCCAGAGGTCTGCCACTTCTGGTTATGGCTTCTAGCCTAGGATTCATCTTCTCCCACCTTTCAAAGCAGAAGCCTACCCTGATTTGTCACTCATTGACTATACCCAAGGGGCCTCTTCACTCCAGATAATGAATAACAATGGTACCATTCTACTGAATCACTTCCGCTTATAACTTTTAAGCTGCCTTAGCTCATTTCTTTGTAGTTCTGATACTAAGTAGGTTGTAGCTCCTGCTTTAGTCTTCTAAAACATCCCAAAGTTTTGCCCACTGTTCCCACTATCAAGGCTTTACTACCTTAATTTGAGATTACTATAGAAGTCTTTCTACCTGGAAATCAGTTTCTTTTTTCTGTCAAAAACAAATTATTTTACATAGAGAATCAAAACATTTTTTTTCCCCAAGCACTATTTTGGTTATCTAATTCTATTTTGCAGAAGGCTACAGTGGAACCCCCAAGTCCTTTCTTTATATCATTCTCTACAGCAGGGGAACTCTACCCACTTGATGTGGCAAATCATATCCTTTCTCAGAAATCTTTTAAAGAATTAAGCTTTCTTCAGAAACCTGGAAACCGCTATTAGTCACTTCAACAAGTTCCTTAGCACTTGTCAGTAACCGACTAGGTCAAAGGATTTAGAACAGGATAGCAACATATAAGGTTATTTAGCCCAACTTCCTCATTTTTACAGACAGACAACAGGTTGAGAAGTTAAGCGATTTGTTTGAGGTCATCTGAGTAGTAAGTTGTAGAACTTGGTTTTAAACCCAGATCCTCTGATTCCAAAATTGGTGCTTTTTGACACTATACTGATCATGTAGATGGTTATACTTCTGTTGCTCTCTCGTTTGTTGAGCTTACTTTTATGCGTTTCCTCTCTTCTTTATTACAGAACTGGGAGTTGTGTAAATTCTCAGAGGGCAGGGATTATATCTTCCACAGTGCCCAGCCTTCTGAACTGATGAGGGATGGAGGCCTCATGTGACGATAATATGACTGTGAGGGTGGACAAGACAGAATTCTTTTAGAGGCAGTAGACCTGTCTCCTTTGGCAGTACTTACACAGAGACTGAATGTGCACGAACAGATGGCATTCATATTTCGAGTTACAGGAGTTGGAGTTAATTGTCTTTCATTCTGTTTCCAGGAAAAAAAAATCTGTCCTGGGGTAGAACAAAGTTCTGGGTATGTGGAAGTAGTCCTATATTGAGGCATACACAGCTGGGTGACTGTCACCTTGTCCTATTTTTTTTTCAAAGGTAATAAAAACCTGAGTAGAATGGTTCAGGGAAATAGAGGTTTATTCCTGGGAATTTTCATTCTGAAGGCCTCCCAGAACCTAATATGAAACAATGGAGGCTGATGTTAAACTTAGTTCCCTGGCTTTGCCTTTGGACTTAGGAGGGGGAGGGAATAAGCATTTGTATAGCACCTACTATGTTCTAGGCACAGCTTTAAACGCTTCTAACAAATATCTCATTTGATCCTCATAACAACCTTGTAAAATGGGTGCTGTTATTTCCCCCATTTATAGTTGAGGAAACTGAGGCATATGGTGGTTAAGTGACTTGCCCAGGGTCACACAGCTAGTGTCTGAGATTTTAACTGAGGTCTTCCTGACTCCAGGCCAAGTTCTCTATCTACTGTGCCACCAGCTGCCTCTAATGATTCAGGGCTGAGTGTGAATGAAACTATCATATGGATTGTGAGTGACGGTGATTGTGATCACAATAAAAGAATGACAAGGGTGACAAAAAAGATCTTTGTAAATAGAGGAGCTGGATCAGAAAAAAGAGGGGAATGAGGTATATGTATTTTAAAATCTTACAATGGTCAAGATGATACCTACAGTGTTCATAGTATGGCAACTTTTAAATTTTGAGCTAGATAATATAGAAGCATACGATTTTTAGACCATCATCAAAGGCATGTATGACACCATCAAAGGAGGTGGGCTGTTCATGTAATGAGATGGCCTCATGGCCATATTGTCCGCCCAGAGATATGGAAAGACCTATACAAAGGCTTCCAGTGCAATGGGATGGAGAGGTTTATTTTATGTATACGTTGGCACACAAACTGATTCCCTTCATGTACTGACACTCAACATTAAACTGGGATTATAGCTAAATGATAAGTATCAGAAGCAAAGAACTCAATCTGTACTTGTTTGTCAGTTAAGAGATTGAAGATTCCTCCAAATATTTAAGTAAAACAGAGGTATCATTAACACCACTAACCTATATAATATCAATGGATCTAGAGTTAGAAAACAGGGCTTGGACAGCTAATCAAATGGCTTGTCTTTTCTAAAGGAGCAGTTGTCTTTTTTCTAGCAGGAATTTTTTGTGATACCCTCTACTGGTGTTGCATTAAATGCAGTGCCTTTCCTTCCATTCGCTGTAGATGATCTTTCCACCCTTCAATGCCAAGTGGGTAGAAAGGAATTACAATGGACCAAACAAATCTGAGTGCAAAAAACCTCAATGTATCGACTGAAATTTTGCCAATGAGACAATTATGGCACAGAAGTAAAAATCCTGGATTTAGAATCGGAGGACCTGGGTTTGAATTCTACTGCTGCTCTTTATCACACGTGTGATGGTGGCTAAGTGATCTGATCTCTTTGTGTTCACTGCCAGAATAATAAACTAATCAAGAAAAATGCAGCGGCTCATGAATAAAATAATAAAATCCCATATTGCAGCTATAGAGCTGCCATTTTACCACAAGATCAGACAACTCTTTCCTCCATTCTTTCCAAGCAAAATATGGCAAAGACTTCACTTCATGACTGAACTTGGGGTATAAAAAATATAATCTAGGGTTTCATGAGTGTCAAAGGGTCAGGATCACACACCACTTTAAAAAAAGTAGGTATGAGGATATTTGAACATCAAAAGAGATTTTGAATTGATTATAGTCAAAACTAGTCTCATTTTGTGGGTGTGCACTCTCATTTACTGTTTAGCTGTTGTCTCTGTGTCTGAAGTCACTCTACTGCTCCGAGCCTCAGTTTCTTCCTCCGTAAAATACGAATAGTAAACTTATACTGCCTATACTTCAGAGCGCTGCTGTGACCTTTGGGTTTGTAAACCATGCGGCACTGCAGGAACAGCAGTTATTACAGTGACGATGATAATGGGTTATTCACTACGCCTTCACTTAGGCCCTGGTTCTATTTTTAGCCCATAAAGCAATTCTCTTCTCGATTCATTGCATGAATCTTCTCTCATCTTAACTCCAATCATGTGAAATATGAATAACAAATTTTAACCTAGGTGATTATACTTCTCTGTCAATACTAAAACTATTATTTTGGTTTGTATAAGTTGGAATCAAACCTGTTTCCCTCCATGGAATAAGCAGTCTTCAAGGATTTGAGGGGGGAGGGGAGGCAGTGTTTGGGAAAAACATGTCCACATCTGTGTCCATTTCAATTTACTGACACTTAATAACATTAAATTGAGCTTAAAGGTAAATGAGACAGAAGGTGTCATAAGAAAAGGGACTGAATATTCCCTGATGTCATAATGAAGTTCATGCAAACTTCATTAGGAATTAAAAACAATTCCCCAAACACAAGACTTGGAAGGCTTAAAAAAACACACTACTTGGTAATAAAAAACATTCCCCCTCCAAAATGATCAGGACTAGCGAATGAATTAAAACACCTAAATGGCCCAACTTCCTCACTCCAGCAAGAGCTTTCTCTTATCAGTACTACCTACCACCAGCACTGAAAATGTAAATTAGTTTATATTCAACACATGAACAAGTATGACATGCCAGGCTATGGAGATCCTATGGAAGAGCCCATGTTTGGTCCCTCACCTGCAGGATCCTTTTTGACTGGATGATTCTGGGAATTGATACTGGGACATCAAGCATTTTATGTCTTACTCTTGTTGGTGTAAATCCTACCCAGGTCAGCCACAACAAAATCATTACCATCTTACAGCTCTTCAGAGAATGGTGTGATGAGCACTGCTGGTCTCAGTCCAGGGTCAACATCATAAAAATCACCGTCTCACTTGGCAGTTACTGGTCCCCTTGCTGGCAGTCTCAGCAGAGAGACCAAAGACTGAATGGGCTGTGGAACCTGAACTACCCTCTCACTCTTAGAGGCAGCCCCTGGAGGTTAGGGCTGAGCCACCCTGGAAAGGTGTGAGTGAGGGAAGCTTTGACTGCCACTGCCCATGCTGTACCTGGTCTGTGAATAAATAGGTCTTCAGTCTCCAGGGTTGTCAATGACTCATTTTGTAACCTTGGGCAAGCCACTTAACCTCTCTGTGCCTCAGTTTCCCCATCTGTAAAAAATAGGGACAACACTTGTTTGTAAAGCACTTTGATATCCTCAGTTGAAAAAAAACATACAAATGCATGCTATTATAAAAAAAATTCCAACGATTTTACCTTACAAATATACAAAATACCACCACCACCACCATCAATATCACCTTGGCTGTTCAGAGCACCTTTCTTCTGAGGAGCTCAAAGTACTGTCTATATGTTATCTCAATCTTCTGCTGTGGTTACCTGGAGGTATCCCATAATACTGGATCCAAAAATCAAATAATATCTTGGATTTATCCAGCACTTGTCTTCTAAGGAGTGATAAAAGCTTCATGTATCCCATTTATTCATATGACAGATAAAGCTTCATGTATCCCATTTATTCATATGACACCCCTGTGAGGTAGAGAGGGGGAGGGGAGCACATATTATCCTCATGTTACAGATGGTTAAGCTGAGGCAGTTAGTGCTTAAAAATGACTTGCCCAAAAATCACATTGCAAGTCAATGGATACACCAGGTCCAAGCTGCAAGTGTCTCAATTCAGTCCTTTATCCACAATGCTTGATATTTTAAATATCTTAATGTTTTAATTTGGTACTTGACTCCTGGAATTACTTACTTATTTATTTATTTTTGCAATGGAAATAAGAGAAACTAAAAATATTTTAAGCAGCAAGAATATTTTAATAGTGATTTTTAAAAAGTCACTAGGTCCAAAAACATATCCACATTTGGAATATTTATACTATGACAACAACTTGAAGAAAGACTGCTCTACAAGTCTTAGGAGACGTCACCTAAAAATGACAGAAAGATATACTAACAGACTAGCAGCTTGTCATTGACTTCATGACGAGCTATTCTTTTACCTATTAATGATACAAGATAAAGTGCCTGAGTATTCTATGGCCCCTACACTAGAAGCAGGGCTTCCAAGACAGTACAGTCAGGTCAGATTTGAATGAGCTTATCTTCCTCTATTAAAATACCAATGAACCATCCAAAATACACCTTCAGGAATCTAGCTTCAATTTTAACTCTAAACAACAGAACTGGCCAAACCCTTCATTAAGTGAAAAATTTCAAAGTGGTTCTTAGGTATTATAATAAAATTACAGAGAACCAAACACCCTAATTTTTCCGCGCACACAACCACGTCATTTCTGCTCATGTTGGCTCAGAATGACATCCTAAGCTACTCCTTAGGATGAAGTAACATGCGAGCAACATGAAAAGGAGTACAAGGACCCCACTGGCAAGTCCTTGCATTCCCCTTGGACATTGCTTCTGTCCCACATCAACTTATTGTATCACTGCCATAAAAAAAAAGAATCAATTATTAAGTTATCTGTTATTTTCAGGGAAGTCATGATTAATCACATCATATAACTTGAGTTAACCAAAAATCAAACTAACTTGATTGCTCAATCATAATTTTGCTTTTGTTGAACCTGCCCTGTAGGACAAAGGAGCAAAATAACAAAAACTAGGTCACATTAGGGATTATACACACATAAGCAAACCCCTCCAACGTATCCTGGCCTTGAGGCCAGCAGATTCAGACCACTCTCTTATACATTCTCTCTCTCTCTCTCTATATATATATATATAGTACATACAATGGATTGTTGCTCAAGGTGACCCTAAGGTATGGCAAAATCCTCAATGAAAAGTTATACTCTACTTAGTAAGGGCAGGAAAGTGCACTAAAACATTTAAGATAAATTCTTAACGTGGGTTTGCTAACTAATTCTCAGTTAAAAGGAAAAGTTAATGAAACAAAACACTGTACTCTCTGAGAATTCTTGGTTAATCAAGGATCATGGCAGTATGAAACGGATCCTCAAAGTGCTGGCTAAATCTCTTCCTTGAGAAACATACTGAAAATTCTTTAGTTCGCGTCTCCAGTTGGTGAACAATGAAAACCCACTCATTTTCAGGTTTACTCTTTTCCAGCTGCCAGGTAGTTAAGATAATCGGTAAACATTGAGAAAAAACAGAAAAAAGCCCTGTAGACACACATTCCAGTCACTATTAATTTGCTAAGGGCTACTAAAAATATTGCATCAAGTTTAAAATAAAGATGTAACAGCTATCTTGGAGACTACTCTGGTACTAAAGTTGTCTATACATGTCACCACAACCTATTGACTAGAAAAATGCTGGCACTTTGTGAAGATATTTTAAACTGTTGTTTAGTTTGTGGCAAATTCACTCATAAACACACTAGGTAATGGTAGATGTCATTGTATTTCATTAACTGAATTTAAGCACAACATTTAGAAGGTAGCCCAGCCACAGAATTCAGGTTTTTCATTCAGAGGACACTCCAAAGTTTTACAATAGTGATCCAACTTTTGAAGAGCAGGCTGAGTTTCGTCTGCTCCTTGGTCAACAGAAGTTCTCCATTCTATCAGTAAAAAGGATAATTAAAAACTAACAACAAAAACTGCAGCAAACAAGCCAATCTCACCTCTTTCCCCTCCCAGCACTACAAAAACAAATTCTGCTAAATGCTGGAAAAGAAAGCTACGTTTGCTGTTAGTATTCAGTTTTCCTGATGTACACACCAGTCATAACAGATACAGTTCTGGACATGGAATAAGGAAGATCTGGGTTCAAATCCTGCCTCTGACACTGAGTAGCTGGTTTTTAGCCTCAGTTCCCTCACCTGTAAAATGGGGGCAATACCTGTAGTACCTAATTCACAGAGTTATTTGTGAGGCTTCAATAAACCCATTTAAATAAAAGATTTTGCCAACTTTAAAGTGTTACAGAAATGTCAACTATTATTATTTTTAAGACTCACAACCCATGAGCACAGAGCATCGGGTACCACCTTGGAGGAGCTGGTACAAATGGATGAGACTCCAAGGAACCTGGTAGGGTCTAGAATGGTTTTGCCTGAAAGGAGAATGTACCCACAAGCTCAGAGGCACTCCACAACAGGGCCAATCTAATACTAGATATCTCACAGGTTTTGTCTTCAAATGGAGAACTTTTCTGAGTGCAGGGTGGGAGGTATCAAATGGTTCAGCATAGCATAAACTAAAATATGCTGTTGCCCAGGTCTGCTGGTATACCAAAATGGCAGGCACAGAGCTGCTTCGATCCTCCTCCTACTCCCCTTCAACACTAATTAAAATAGCCCTGACCTCTACTTCCTAAGTTTTGTATACCTTTTGTAAAACGAAAATTTCCATGCTTCCTTAGTACTAAATTTTCCCCTAGTCTTCAAAATTAATTTCCTAATGCCACCCAAAATTTGAGATGGTGAAGATGGAATTTCTCTCTTTCAAAATTAATTTTCTCCTTACTACCCATAATCCTCCTGCTAGGAAGCCCTCCTTTTCCTGGTACCCACACTTATAAACTTGCAATTTAAGGTTCTCTTTTCAGTCGATTGTGCAGAGGCAGCGTACACAGTACAATGGGAAAAAGCACTAAGGAAATGTAGGTTAGAAACCTGGTTCTACCTCCAACTACGTAACTCTGGGCAAGTCACACCACCTCAAATACAAACTGAGGGTAATACCTGCAATCAGAAGCCAGCAGACCAAAATTGTTGTGAAGAGGAAAGCACTTGAAACTTTGTAACCTTAGAGTGCTATGCTAAGATGATATTTTATTACTAGTTACTAATCATGCCATTTCTTCCTTTCATACTAACTTTTTCCTTGCTGACTTGACTGCTATGTTTACCCCCTAAACTAGGGTCAACTCTTGCCTAAACTATGTCCCTACTGTTGGTCTCATCAAGTTCTCCTTTCCTCTGTGTTCCTCAGTCAATATGGCTCTTGTTCTATATACTCGCTGATGGCTTTCTGGTTTTTCAACGAATATTAATTTCAATTACAAAGATGACTAGTTCTTCCTTAGATCACCCTTCATTTACTTTTAAATTTCTGGGGATTTAATTCTTACCTCTCCCCAATCACCAAAGTTTTCTCATGGAATAGGGAGTGCCTATGTAATGACAAGGATGAGAGACCAGAAGACTTGGAAGCCCACAGTGAGAGAGACTTCTAGAACCAGATCCATTCTTTTTGAATTTACTTTCTTAACATCTCTACTCTGGAATGAATGCCTTTAGATTCCTATGTATTACTGTTTTTAGTAAAGCCTAAAATAACAGAGTTTAAGGTTTGCATTCATTCATCATTTTGATGTCCAAATCCTCTACAGATTTATTCCAACAAATTCTGCTCTATTGGTATCCAAAATTACTCTTATCAAGCTATTTTATTGGCTGTCTCAGATCTGGCTCCTTTTTGATACATGCTCAGTGAAATCGCCCCCAATTTCTCAAACTAAAAGTGATCTCTTCCTTTTCAGATCTCCAGGTACACTGTGAATGTGTCCTCTCTCCCCTCCTGCATTACTGGCATAGCCCATATCTTATTTATTTTATCTCTTTCTACACTGAACACAATGCATTGAACAAAGCAGATGTGTAAAGAAATGTTTGCTCTTGTTCTCATCTCACCTAAGGATTGCTGATCAGAGAATCCAACATGCCCAGGATAGAGCATATTTCTCACACCACCTCCTCCTCTCCAAGTCAGTAGTACATAATGTTTACCTCTGCATTATAACAATGTTCACATCTTAACTCTTAAGAGGCAGCTTGATGTAGTAGATAAAATGCTCTGGATAAGGTGAAAAAGACCCAGATTTGATTCTAGTCTAACATACTTAACAGCTTTATGATCATGGACATGTCATTTATCCCTTCAGAGCCTCAGTTTCCCTATCTGTAAAATGGGGATAATACTTGCCTCACCTACCTCACAGGATTGTTGTGAGAAAAAGTGCTTTACAAACCTTAAATGCTATGTAATTGTGAGTTATTATTATTATCTGAACTATAGAATGAGCTCTATATGAAAGAAGAGTCATCCCTCATTGTTCTATGCTCCCATATAATACTCTATCAGTGTTGTATATATCCCTGTTGTATAACATCAACAAAACCGATCAGAGGAATGGTCTGAACAGTGTACTACCAACTCACACGCTATATCATTGTATAAGCTCAAAAAAGTATCCTGACCAAAAATTATGTATGTTTTTTTTCAGCTACTTGAAAGTAAGGGGAAGACCTATGACCTGATCCCAGTTAAATCTCCTTAATGTTACTCACTCAACTTAGCTGAACTCTGTAAAAAGCATTAAAACATTAACCTTATATCTGAAGTGTATGTGATGCATCAGCCCAATTCAAACAAAGAAATATTCATTAGCCTGACCAAGAACACACATGCGATAAGTCTTCAATCCTCAAAGTCCTTCTCTATATAAAAGGGCAATTTTATTTAATTACGTATGTATGAAGAGAAATGAACAATATTTTGCCAATGAATTTTCTCCCAGATGATTCCTTTTCATTATCATCTCCCAGTAAACTTTTAAACTCACAACTATTTTGTAGTATCTAAGAGCAACCAATTTTTTCCACAATATACAATCTATATTTAACTACCTTTCGGAATCTATCAAGTAACAGCTGCTAGTATTACATGAAGGAATAAACTGCAGGCACATCAGACTCATAGCAAAGGAATTGTTCATTCTCTGCCCTTTTTCCCCACCCTTATCTAGGTATCTCTGGAAAGCTAACTTTTAGAAACTAAAGAAGTCAAGTTTGTCTTTTCATTTTTATATAGTTTCCCTCATTTCCAAGTCCTACCATTCACATAGTCTTACATAAATGTTCGAAGTCCCTGTTTTTTCCCCTCCGTTCTCACTTCAGTAAATTCAATCCCTGTACGCTTCACATAGCCTCTTCACATTTTAATTCCTGATCTAATAAACTTTCTTCTAGATCAGTTTTGCCAGAACAACCATTAAAAATATCCTTTCAGGCAGCTCTTTGGGGGCCAGTAAGTTTAAAAAATATTCAAAAGCGTGCCCCTTAGTCCCATGACAGACAACAGCCGAGTTGGTTATTTAAAAGCAAATCATCTAAGCATAAGCACTCTTCAGTAACACTGGAGAATTCAAACACAGGTAGCAAGGAGACTCTGAATGGAGCTTTTAAAGAGAAGGAGTTAAGATGATGAATTACCCTGGGAAGGGAATGGTGAGGGCTTTCGTCACAGAAGGGCCATACTTTGGTAAAGTGTCACTAGACTAACTGGACACGAGTCTCCCGCCCAAATGAGCGTGGCACATGGCAGGTCTACTAGGGCCTCCCTGTCAGAGGTCGCTTGCCCCGGGATGATGCGTGGTGACCCGTCTGATCCGTTATTCTGGGGGCAGTTGAAAAGGGGACAGGAAATCCTAGCTGTGGATTTCCAGCGCGCCTCAGGGCGCAGGGAGCTAGCGCTCATCTACTCCCCGGCAAACGAAACACTACGGTCCCCCCACCCTGGTGCTCCCCTCCTCTGCTCTCCTCCGCCCCTGCCCCCCCAGCCAGCTTCCTTTCATCCCCATCCCACCCAGATCCCAGGTCCTCCGGACCGCTCCCCATCCCCTCCCCCGCCCGCCCCGAGCCTCCGCTCCGCGCAGGCGCAGTCGGAACCCGGGGCCTACTCCGGCCCCCCGAGGCGCCGCGGCGGTGGCGGCGGCAGCGACGGGGCCAGGCGGTCCAGCGGCCGGCCCCTCGCGCGATCCGCCCCGAGGCCTCCCCGGCGTTCTGGGGCCCGACTCCCCCGCCGGCTCTCTCCCGCCATTTCGCCGCCCGCCTCACCCGTTCTTCAGATCCACCTCCAGGATCTTCCCGTAGCCCTTGAAGAACCGCTCCACGTCCCGCTCCCGAGCCTGGTAGCTCAGGCGGCCAATGTAGACCCGCGGCATCCCGGCGGCGGCGGCGGCTTCACCCACCCCCACCCCCTCAGGCGGCGGCCGGCTGGCTGTCCGCGACGAGGCTGGAGCGCGGCGACGGCGACAGCGACCGCGGGGCGACGACGGCGGCAACGGGCGGGCGGGCGGACGCAGCCGAATCCGGGAGACGCACGCGAGCACGCAGCGCGCGCGCCGCCGCGAGCCCTCCCGGCCCCGCCCCTCGCCGTTCCGAAGGGGAGCGAGGAGAGAGGGCCGGAAGGGACGCGCGCGTGCCCGCGCCGGCCTTCCGCTCGGGTCAGAGAGCGGAGGGAGGGACGGAGGCGAGGCCGAGGCCACGTGACTGTCAGCCCTCCCTGCCCCTCCCCTCCTCCTCCCGGTCACTTCCGCGAGCGGGCTTGGGCCGCCGCTCCTGCCAGCTCTCCGCGGCAGGGTTGAGCCTTGCCGCCGGGGTGCGGGGTGCTCACTCCGCCTCTGCTCCAATACTTCCGCCGATGGGGAGCTCGCCCCCGCCGCAGGGGCCCGTCCTCGGGCCCTCGGACCAGGGCTCGGTTCAGATTCCTCGTAGTTACTTAAGGATTAAAACTGGAGACGGTTCCCTTGGAGTCAGAGGGTACGGTGGGAAGAGCAGTGCAGCGCCCGGAGGGGCAGCGTTGGAGCTCAGGTCCTCGGATGGGCTGCCCTGGCACTCAGCTTCCTTCCCAGTAAATCGAGGGGCTGGTCTTGCATGCCCTCTGGGGCTCCTTGGCCCCCGGATTTAGGGGAACCCGGTTAATGGCGTTGAAGGGACGCCCGCAGTGTCCTGCCGCTGTGGATCGAACCCAGGGCCCGGTGTCAGGAAGGCACTGGCTGTCTGTGGGGCCGGGTCTGTCGTAGTGTCCTCGTCCGTAAAATAGTGATAACGATAGCGCCTACCTCCCACGGTTGTTGTCAGCATTAAGCCTTAAAGGACGAGCTATTATTAATTTAAGGGTTGCAAAGGACTTTACCACATCTCATTATCTTCATTCCGGAAGTGCCTCTATTTTACAGATAAGGAAAGTGAGTCAAGCAGAAATTAAATGACTTGGCAAGAGTCAGGCATCTAGGGCTGGGCAGGATTTGAACTCAGGTCTTGCTGTCTCTGGGCCAAACTCTCTCAGCCAGCAGTCCCTAGTGAGGCTTTACCTGAAATATTGTGCTCAGTCGGTGCCATTACATTTTGGGGTGCACAGTGAGAAGCTGACTGAGGGAGGATAGCCATGTAGCTCAGTGGAAACAGTGCCCAACTTGGGGTCACTGGATCTTAGTTTGCAACCTGGATCTGCCACTTACTACTTGTGTGATCTTGGGCAAGCTACTGACCTCTCTGGACCTAAATTTCCTAATCTGACAAATGAAGGTTTTGAACTAGTTGACCTGTAAGGGTGATTAATTAATTAGTCAACAGTTTACCTTGTTCAGTCAGTCCTGTCCAATTCCAAAACCCATTTTGGTTTTTTTGGCAGAGATACTGGAGTGAGTTTGCCTTTTTCTTCTCCAACTCATTTAATAGTTGAGGAAGCTGAGGCAGATGGAGGTGAAGTGATTGACCAGGATCACCCAGCTAGGAAGTGTCTGAGGCTGAGTTTGAACTCAGGTCCTGACATCAGGGTTGGTTCTCTATTCACTTCGAGCCCTCGATAAGGCAGTTAGGTGGTGGAATGGATAGAGCACTGGCAATCTAGCAGAGGCTAGATCCCCACCTATATGTGAGACTTTGTAATGAAACTCTGAGCCTCTGTGAACATTCCTCATGTCTCTCTTCTGCTCCCAAGTGTCTCTTTCACCTCCTCTCCCACATGTCCTTTCCCATCTTTAGAAACCCTGCCCCCTGCTCACCTCCAGGGAGCATTCCTTGATTTCCAGTTTGGGCTCCCTTTCATCATTATCGGTCCTTTTCTTCATTCTCCTTTACCTACCTCCCCAATCACCTGCCTTTTTTTCTATTTTGTGTTGGTCTGGTGAGCATGTACACGTAGAAGCTTGTCTTCAACCTGCCTGTCAGGATCTAGCATCTCTTCCTCGTTAGACATGAAGAGAAAAATCTCTATTCAGTATACACCTAAGTATGTCTTTGTCTCCCTCAGGAAGCTCTTTGTGAGTTAGGATGTTTTATTCGTTCTGTTGGTACTTGGCACGTAGTAGGTGTTGGATATGATAGAGACTTTGTCAAGACCATACAGAACGTGGCCAATTAGGATTCATATCCAGGTCCTTTGATTTTAAATCCAGCCCAAGGCAGAGCTGTGGGGTGACAGTCTATCCTAGTGGAATAGGAGTCAGGAGCCCAATCTTTCACTTTAGGAGAAAGGTCTCCTTGATCTTTCTGTGGCCTTGGACATTGTTGATCACCTTTCTTCTAAGTTTTGCTGACACTCTCCTGGTTCTCCTCCTACTCTCTGCTCCTCAGTCTCTTTTGCTGGTCATGCCCACTAACCCTGGGGTCCCCAAAGGCTCTGTCCTGGCCCCTCTTCTCTTCTCCCTGGATATGATGTCACTCAGTGATCTTACAACCTGTCATGGATTTATCTCTGTGTTGACCATTCTCAAGTCTGTTTGTAAAAGCCCCAGTTTCTCTCTCGACCCTCAGTCTGGAATCTCCAACTGCTTATTAGATATCTCTAATTGGATGTCCAGGAGACATCTTAAACTCACTGTGTCCAAAACAAAGGTTTTACTTCTTAAATTCCCCTCCCTTCTTGTTATTGTGGAGGGCAATGCCTTTCTCCCATCCCTCAAGCTCTTGGACTTCTCACTAACTCTCCCCTCCCATTGTCCACTCTGTTGCCAAGGCCTGTCCATGTCACCTTTGCCCCTTTTCTGCTTCGACACTGCACCAACTGTGGGTGCAGGCCCCTATCACCTCAGACTCCTCTCCAGTTCCATGCTCCATTCAGCTAAGTGTTCTTCCTAAAATATGTCACCCCCCTATTCACTTAACCTCAGCGGGTCCCAGGATCAAACAGAACATTCTCTGTTTGGTTTTTAAAGCCCATCATGACCTGACTCCTTCCTGCCTCTCTCATTCCTTCATGTCTTAATCCCTTTCACATTCTCTACAGTCCAGTGACATTGGTGTCCTTACTGTTCCTTGAACAAGACATTCTACTGGGCATTTCCATTGGCTGTCCCTAAGACCTGGAATATTGTCCCTTCTCATCTCTAACCCTAGGTTTCCGACTGCCTTTGAGCCTCAGCTACAGTCCCATGTTCTACAAGCAGGCTTTGCTAGACCTCGTTAAGCTCTGTGTGTTCTCCCTGAGACTTCCCCACCCCATTTATCTTGTACAGTATGTAGTTTGTTTGCACAGTTTTTTGTATGTTGCCCCCTCCCATTAGACAATGTGCTCTTGAAAAAGGGGCTGTATGCAGTTCTCTTTTTGTTGGGGGATGACTGACAGGGCAGGGAAGGGAGCAGTCTAACTATATCCTAGAGATTAGGTGCTGTGAGCTTATTCCTGAATCCTCTCCTGACTCACCACCTCAATCTGAATGCCAAGCTGGAGCCATTCAAAGCCAGAAGCCCTGGAGGGAGTGGAGATCTCATCCCTCTGCCCTTGCTCTCAGGTGCTGGCCTTCTGAGACCAAACAAGCCATATGGAACAGTGGAGTGGGAGTGTCAGAAGGTCACTCAACAAAACCAATCTTCTCCCTTCTCAAGTGCCTGAAACTTAAAAAAAAAGTACTACAACGTCAGAGTTTGGACATAAGATGCCCATCTAGTCCAATCCCCTTACTTTAAAGAAGAGGAAATCTAGTTCTTGAGAGGGGGAGTGAGGGCATTATAGTGTTAGAGTGGACATGTTGAGCTGGGCAAGACTTCTGATCCCCAGGTATGTGACCATGGACAAATCACTTATCTCTCTCAGCGTCCAGGCTGCCTGTGCAACACTACTTGGTGCTGGAGTGCCTAGTGCCCTGGACGCAGAGTCAGGGAGACCTGAGTTCAAATATGACCTCAGAGACTTGCTAGTTGGATGATCCTGGGCAAGTCACTTAATCCCTGTATGCCTCAGTTTCCTCAACTGTAAAATGGGATAATCATAGCATCTACCTTCCAGGGTTGTTGTAGGGACCAAATAACATTTGAAAACAGCCTAGCATAGTGCAGACACTATATAAATGTTAGCTATTATTATAGAAATGAACAGTTCTAAAGACTTTTATAAAATGAACGAAATGAGAACCAGAACAATTAGAATAAAACACCATGAAGACAAACAACTTGGAACAATACCATGCCCATCTACGAGTCTTTTCCACCTCCTCACAGAGGTGCAGAAATTCATGTATATATATCTATAAAATATACATGTGTATATATATTTACACGTAAACAACAAGGGATTTTGTTTAGCTTGGCTATAATTGTTACAAGGATTTTTTCTTTTTCTCTTTTGTTCCAGTGGAGTGGGGAAGGCAAGGGAGAGAGAAAATGGATTTCTCTTGATTAAAATAAGACATTTAAATATAGAGAGATTGGGGGTACCGGTGTGGAATGTTGCAGGCACTTTCAGATGAGGCCACAGTATTGTCAGTTTGATTGATTTTACTTTTTTTTTTTTTAAATAACTCTCATGGGTGTGTATGTGTGTGTGTGGGGGGGATGATCTGGAAAGGGCTGTAATGTGAAAACAATTTTTTATTAATACAACTTTAAAAAAAAAAGATAAGTTGCAGGGCCCGAATTCAAACTCAGATTGTTTGGCTTCAAATGTAAGATTCATTCCACTATTCTGCCCTGCTGTGAATAATATTAAGAACACACAATAGGCAGAAGTAGGGGACTGTTGATGAGCAACACTGCGTAGACAGGCAGACTTAGTTGAGGTGTTATTTGCTGAACTTACTTTCTCCCTCCATTCTTTCCTCCCTTTCTTCTTCTCTCTCCCTCCCTCCTTCCCTTCCTTCCTGTTGTGTAGGTAAATGGAAGTCATACAGAGGTACTCCAGATTTGTCAGACTACTACAGTTAGCTTAGCTATAAGGGATGGCTCTCTGGGTAAGGGTGAAAGAAGGGATACATTTGGAAGTGAATGACACAAAAACGAAAGGTATCAGTAATATTTAAAAAAATAAAATAGTAGAAGCAGACTGTTAAATAGTTTCCTCTGTCTGCTCCTTCCCCCCTCACTGGTATCATTCTAGGCTGAGGTGGAATGTGATGATTGTGGGAAGGCTGACCCCACTGGGCCCTTCAACTCTCCTCTCTTCTCTGCCATCAGACCTGAAACCCTGCATTTACAGCTTCATTCTTTCGTTTCACAGACAGGTCAAGGGAGGAGATTCTGAAAGGGGAAGGTGGGTGGGACTAACACCAGATATATGCAACCTCACTGACTCTTAAAATTGTTCCTGTGACTCACCCCAGGTTATTCTGGGGAAGAACCTTTTCCCTCTCCCTGCCCGTCATGCCTCAGGGGTGGAGCTGAATCCCTGGCCCTACCTCAGAACTGCATGCATTCTATCATTCATTATATTAAGGGGTCCTATCCTAGGATTTGAGTGGTATGAGTCTGTAGTGAAGGGAAGAGAACATGAGTCTCTAACTGTTGCTGCTGCCAACCCTGTCATCATAGAATCTGAGTCTGAGAGGACATCTGGCAGTCACAAGTCTCCCCAGAGGTAATCGCAAATATGAAGTAGGGCCTGGCAGGGCTCAGGTGCATCCCTCCCTTTGTGCTGTTTACTCAGTGGTCTAGGAAGAGCCTGGGGAACCATTGTCACTGAGAGGGTCCAAGTGTCAGAAAAAGTATCTTTTAGCCTGGGAAGTTGGGGTTGGTCCCATCAAACCAAGTCATCAGGATTGGAGCTGGGGTCAAAGAGCCAGCCAGTTGGCCAGGCTCAAGTTCTGTTTTCTTAGCATCACTCCAGCCTGAGTCCAGGTTAGGATCTCCCGATCTCGTTTAGTCCTGCTCCAAGAAGGAATCTCCCAAGGCTCCTTGACTTGGGCTGTTTTCTCTAGGCTCAGGGTCTTTCAGCCCTCTTGTCCTCATCTCAGTGCAGAAATGGGCATTAAAGTAGCTGAAACATCCAGTAATCTATGTATCATTTCAAGCTCATCTGAGGTCTCATAATAATACTGGCAGGTAGAGAGTGCAAGCATTAGCCCTCTAAAGGCTAATGAAGCTCTGATGATGAAAACCCCTCAAAGCCCAATCCATCATCCAAATCTCATGATGAGGGAGAAAAGGCAAAGTCAGCAATGCCATCTAGGATGATGCACAACCTCTGTGAACTCGGAGACTGCTATAACATTTGGGGAGGCCTGAAAATCTCTGGCAATAGACTAGGTTGACCCACTCGGCATGCCAGTATTCAGTATGTGATGAAACTTGGACAAATCTAAGAAATATACAGGACAAATGAGGATAGTAAGCAGACTCTATTTGAAATCACTGTGATGATCAGCTTGACCAGAACACAGCTGTGTCAATAGTGTTCTTTCACATTCAGGTCCCCCGAAGGCAAGATACAGAGGAACAAATCAGAAGTACCAATACCTGACTCATTGGAAATGCTTTGGTGCAGATGGCGCTGATGAGGTCAGCTGAAAGCATGAATGCTTTTACTATGTTCCAATGCTATGTCAGAAGGAAAGTGAAAATAGATCTTATCAGCTGTTAAGTCAAGGGTTTCCTCCTGCTTTTTGTCCCCAGTGTCCTCGGCTTCAATGGACTGCAAACCAGTATGGGGTAGTTTAAAAAAAGCCTCATCCTTGAACTTTCTCCAAACAGGATTATGTAATCAAGGAACTACTAACTCTCGAGGAAGGAAAACAATGTAGACCTTCAGGTCAATGAAAATCTTTACTTAATGCCGACTGAAGAAATTGCCACTAATTGTACCCAGTAATGAAACAGACAAAGACAAGCAACATCTCAAAGATTTAGAAAAGGAGATGGGCAAACTTACACTGGAATTCCAAAAAGCCCTTCTGGAGTTTGACAGCATGAATCTAAGTAGCAGACCAATTATAGATCCACATATCAATTTAAAAGAAGCTGGTATCTGCAATAACCACCATCAAGAAATCATCCTCAAAATATTTGATGGAAAATGTAAAGACATTTTAGAATTTATGCCCAGTGGTGTATGTGGCAGTCACTGCCACAGTAAGAGCCATAGGAGGAAAGGTAGAGATATATAGGAATACCTCTAACGGCAGACATCACCCATCACCATGGTGGAAACAACTGGAAAGAGTAATCAAGGATCTGTGGAAAAGCCCACTGCTGGGGTATGTCAATACTGTATCTAAATGGCATATGTAAAAGAAAACCCGAGTGCCACATTGTCCAATTAAAACCTATGGAAGGGAATCTGCGAAAGAAAGGCACATTAGAAATGAGAACTTACCTTGACCAGTAATGGAAAGCAATCGTTAAGGTGACACAAAGGGTTAACATGGAGCAGAGAACAAAATAAACAATTTAATATTAATTGAAAACTTTACAGCATCAATTCCAAAATTGTGGACCATAGATCTCTAGTATTCCTGAGGTCAAAATTATTCTCCATAATAAGATGTTATTTGTTCATTAAAAATACTCCTCCCTTTTCTAAATACATGTCTGTGTGAGACCATTTTTTTCGAAGACTTTAATCCCAACAACATATTGAATGCAGAAATATATGAGAATTTGAATCTCTTCAAAGATTATCTAAAATATATAAAACAATGTCATTCTTCCCACTTAATTTTTTGGATACTTATTTTGCATAAAAATATATTTTATTATCATGTGATAGATTTAGTATTTTAAAATGAATTTATATTTTTAAATTTTATCAGTTTTAATTTCTAATGTTGGTAAATATCAATGGATGTAATCAGCAAAAACAAAAGTTCTTCATTATGAACTTTTAAGAGTATAAAAGGAGAGGGGGTTCTGAGGTTAAAAAATGTCCCACACCATGAATTTGAAAATTTTATCAAATAAGAAACAGAAAACTTTACGTGCATCACAAATGTGATGAATGACAAATGATGTAAAAACAAGAGATCAATTAAGAATGTTTTGCAAATGGAATAGTGCTTTATTTAAGGTATTGTAAACTCAGCAGGGTAGGGGTTAACGGGCACATGAGGAAAGGTGGTCCCTTAGTTCAGGTAGGAGAACAGCCAGGTTTGAAAGTGACCAGGAGTCAATGAAGGGCTGGCTGACAGAACCATGCCTGTTAGTCCCCTGCTGAAGACGAGTTCCCTTGTCTGCTACTTTGCTACCCCACACCTCCCTTAACCTGCTTTGCTGAGGGCAAGTCTGAAGGGGCAGGCCTTCCCAGGCTAAGGCTACCTTGCCCTTTTCCCCTGTTTGCCATGGTATCTGGAACTCCACCGTCACAGTTTCACAGCATCATAAATCTGATGCTGGAAGGGTACTTAGAAGCTATTTGGTCCAATTTCCTTCTTTTACAGATGTGGAAACTGAGGCCTAGAGAGGTTAAGGGTCTCTTAAGGTCACAGGTAATACGCAGGGATTTGAATCCAGTTTCCTGACTATGGATGTAGCATTCTTTTCATGGTTCCACACTGCCTTTATTCCTTTCGACCTGAGAAGCTGGCCCAGGAGGAGGAAGAAGAGATTCTGAAAAGAGGCAGGGGGCAGTCTCAGAAACAAAATTAACTTAACTCCTGCAAAATTCCTCTCCTAGTCCCAACTCACGCTGAGTTAGTAGCAATCCTGATGGCCTGGGGACAAACCCTGCCTTTCGCCCAGCTTCAACTACCCTAGGGTTTGAAGGAGGGGGAGGTCGGGAGGGACAGAGCACTACTTGTTGCTGTGAATTCCAATCTCTTCTTAAATCACCTGGCCAATCCACAGCCAAGCAAGACCCCCCACCTACAACACTCCTGACAATCCTGCTTCTGTACGAACAACTCCAGGGATGGCAAACTCAGTATCTCACTAGGTAGCTCATTCCACTTCTGAAAAGTTCTAATGGTTTATAGTAACTGACATTTATATAGTACTTTAGAGACATAATCTCGTTTGATTTTCACAGCTCTTGAGGTGGGTATAACAGTATTGTGAAATACTTCGTTTTATAGAGAAGGAAACTGAGGCAGATTGACTTTTATCACTCATAGTGATACTACTAGGTAGTAAGATATGATGCCAGGGCTTCCTGATTCCAAGCTCACTGCTGTACCAACCAAGATAGGTCGCCTCTTTTTGGGGGGGCATTTTTCCCCAAATATGGGCTCAAAATCTATCTCCTTGCTCCTTCCACCCAATTGGTTGTAGCGGGAACAACTCTCTGGGGGTCAAGTGTAAGTTTAATTATTTCAGGGAACAAGCCAACTTGATTGCATCTTTCTCCCATCCTCAGTGCTGCCAGGGCCCAATCACTGGGACTGTGGCACCTGGCTTGAGCTTTCATTGCCTTCCCTACTGCTCCTTTCTGTCAGCACCCGCAGGAACCTCAAGGCACTATGTTGATGAACTTCTCAAACACACTGGCCTCATCATTTGTGTCTTCCTAACTCTAGTGACCTCCATCTTCACCCATTATGTCCACCCATCTGGCATGGCAAGGCCACACTTTGCAATTCCCCATCCTTTGGGGGAATGTTCAAGGTCTGCTTCTGAGCACAGATTAGAAACTTGTATTCCTGAGAGTGGATTTTCTTAGCTCAAGAGAAAGTCCCCACTGGAACAGAGAGCGATCCCACAGAAGCTTATAGCAGAAACAGGGTTGTACTCACTCGGCTCAAGTTCAAGCATTCAGAAATTATACCTAGAAAAAGGAGGGTATTTCCTGGTAGATATTTCATGGGAGAAAGAAAAAAGGCTGCCCTCATAGTTGCTGCGTAGTAAGCATACTCTTGGGATAATGACACAGGAGTATAGGTCTCACAGGGAGGGGAATATTTGTTCAGAAGCTCTTAAGGGACTTTCCAAGGAAAATCCAAACCACAGGCTGGCACCAGGTGTCTCTGAGAAGAATGAGGGACTTAACTTTGGTGGACCTCAGTTTCCTTATTTGTAAAATTAGGGAGTCTGGCCTAAGGCTGATGACCCCTAAGGTCTTATCCACCTTTAGATTGATGATTTTCAACTCACCTAAGTGGCACACTGAACATCATGCTGGATTTGAGGTCAAGAAGACAAGTTCAAATGGTGCCACAGAAACTTATTTAGCTGTTAAGCAGGCAAGTCACTTAACCTCAGCCTCAGTTTCCTCCTCCGTAAAATGGAGACAATTAGCATTGACTCCACAGGACTGCTGGATTGAATTTCTCAAATGTTCCTCACCGCTCTGATCCTTCACTGTGATTCCCTAGACAGGCTGTTTCCTGAACTTAACTTTGTCACGAAACAACTCAAGGCTTGAAATGTGTTGTTCTCTTTAAATAAATGCTTGTCTGAAATATCGGGAGTGGCTCAGGACAGAGGTGCTTCACTTGGGCTCTGTGATTTTTTTTTTTTTTTTTAGTATTTTGATAATTGTACATTAGTACAATTGGTTTCCGTTGTAATTCTATGTATCTCATTCTATTCATTTTTTAAAAAATCTCATTCTACAAAGGGATCCAGATTGTCAAGGGGGTTGATGTCACAAAAGGAAAAGGATTAAAGTCTAGTCAGGGCAAATGTGAAGAGAAATGAGAGGATATTCAGATATGTTCTGCAAACTGCCATATGTAATAGGCATTTAGATACACACATCATTCCAGGTTTTGAAGGGGAAAATATCACCAGAAGTCTTGCAGAAGTCTCATTAAAATTTCATGGAATGCTGGAATCCCGTGCTGTGATTGGAGAAATGTTTGGATGTTATGAAGGCTCCTCTGACCTTCTCTCCTTTTCACTTCTTCCCCTTGGCTCTTATATGCCCAAGGCTTCAGGACTCCAAATTAGCATTCCAACTGGGATCACTCTCCCTGGCCCTGCCTTCCATTTCCAAGAATCTAAGGGGTAGCTCCAGATGGATGTCTCACTGACATTTGAAACACCAAATTCATCATCTTTCTCTCCAAATTTGATTTTTCTAGTCATTAACTTAGTTCCCCTCCCATGCCACCTGAGGATATTCTGCCAATTCTGCCTCCGCCTCCCTTCCTTCCCATCATGACCGCCCACACCTTAGTCTAGGTCTCTAATACCTCTTGCCCAGTGTCTGCAAAAGAATTGTAACTATTTTCTTCACCTTCAGTCTCTCTCTTCCTATCTATCCAATGTATACAGCTGGATGAATTTTCCTAAAGCAAAACTCTAATCAGGTTGTCTATTCAAAAACCTTCAATGGTGCCCACACAAATTCCAAGCATAGCATTTAACACCCATTATGGTCTTACCCCAGCATACTTTCTGAGCTACATGTATCCTGACATTCCAACTAAACTGAGCATGAATGCAGAATTTCAAGAGTTGGAAGACACCTTGGTCACGACTGAAAGTCCAATCTGTACCCAGACAAGAGGCCCTTCCCCTCAGAGCAGCCCTCTCTAATGCTGCAAAGGTAATGATTAGATGCTTCCAAGCCTAAAGCAAGACTCCCCTTCTCCAGGTGAACACCCTGCCCCACCTTACCTTCAGATGCCATGACTCTGACTTGTTTCATCATCCTGGCCACCCTTTGGCTTATCAGTGTCTCCCTGAAACTAAACAAGATTCTTTATCTGTTCTTCCCAGAGCAGGGGACAGCAGGTCTAACACCTATCTCCTTAGTCCTGGTTACTGTACCTCTTAATATGGTCAGCTTTTTTGGCTGTGTACTGAGGTCAGAGCCCACTAAGACCCTTGGATCTTTTTCAGCCAATCATGCTGACTGACCATGCCTCTCCTACCTCACACACATGAATGTGGTTTTGGAACACAAGCACCAGACTTTACATTCACTTCCATTAAATTCTTTTTAAAGATCTGTCCAAGCATTCTTGTTCAAAACCCTCCTGCCAAGAACCTTTCATCTCTTTCCTGAGAACTCACAGCAGTTTTTTACCTCTGATGGTGTCATCCACTTTGTATTCTGGAGATCTGTGTGTGTACTTTGCCTCCCTAGTAGACAAGGAACTCCTGGAGGGCAGCTCCAGCTCACTTCTCAGTGAACTCCCCTCTGGGCACCTGATACAAGGTTCTTCACACATCAAGACATTTCTTCAGTGTTTGTTGTTGGGGAGATGCAAGCACCTGGTGGGGAGGACTTTCCTGCTGTCAGTTCTAAAATGTAACTTTTCAGACAAGATGTTGCCTCCAGAGCTCTAGGGAAGGTGTTCTGTGAAGCCTTGGTGCCACTTTCAGCTTTTGTTGCTAAGACTCTGTGGATACTCCATTATACCCCCATGCTCAGACCACACTCTGGCAGATGTCCCTGGAGCTCACCACATGAAGAAAGATGGGAAGCTGCCTTGCTTGTGGCATAGCAGGTGAGGACCCTTCTGGTCAGTCTTGATAACCACCTGAATCCTTCTGGGTTGATTTCACATACAACCTCTCCCCCAAGTGAAGGTACTGAACTTAGGGCTGTACTTATGTCCTCAAAAGGGCAGGCATGGCTGAGGGGAGAGCAGAGGGAGTGGCCTCCTAATTCTAGCAAAAACTGACTCCCCTTCCACTTGGCCTATAAGAATGTTCTTTCCCCCTAAGGCTTGGAGGGGGCTAGAGGCTAGGTTTCAGGGGAACAAGTGCTGACCTGGCTGGGCAGGGCTTTACAGAAAACCCAGCAGCAATGCTACCAGGTTCAGTGCACTGAAGGAATTCTAACCAGGCAGCCCTGAGTCTGAGAGAGGTCACATAGGTCATGATGTTAGAAAACTGAGGAAGGTGGAAGGAGGTGAGGCAGACCCAGGGTTGCCTCTCCCCATCAAGACCGAGGCAGGGAACTCTAATCCCTAACTTTTTACCCACCCTCAGAGGGTGGACCAGCATCTAGGCTCTAGAGGACATATACTGAGGCCTGACCACCTCTGACTTCCAAGATTATGTCCTAGCCCTCAGCACAGCATACACATCCCCCACAGGTCATATGCCCATCTTGCTCCTAACTACAAAGTGCAGAGTTGGGTCACACAGTGTCCTCCTCTGCAGATCAAACTTCTGGTACTTTTAAGACTCTCCATGCTGGGCAGTAAGTGGTGAAAAGCAAAGTGAGAACATGTGGATGCCTCCATATGACCAGCAAGGAAAGGATAGCTTCCTGTTAAAGACAAGGGCAATCACACTTTATTAGTGAACCCCAGGGCTGGTGCCCAGGCAATGGCTGAAAGGTCTGTTTCCTGATTTCAGAACCAGGCCTGCCTTGGGGGGCAGCAACATTCTGGAGAGAGGCTGTGGCAGAGACAGCACCTGGCCAAGGGCTGCCATAAGACATGAGAGGCCTGCTGTGTCCCTCTACCACTGGTTCATGATACCGGTTACTCATCGTCCTGGCTCATTACATGGTGAGAATCTGCTTTGAAGAAATGAAAGGCTTCATGGTGTTCCCCAGAGCTACCTGGTAATCCTGCAGTGGGATCTCTGAGCAGTTTGGAGCCGTAAGCTGCCCTCGGTGGATGAAGTCACACAGGGTGAGGATCATCTCCTTCAACTTCTCTGTGAGAGGAGGAGAGAGGATGCAGGAAGGGTCACCGGGCTCTGTAATGCAGAGCTAATTGTATGGGAAACTTGAGACTGAAAGAAGGGAAGGAACTGGCTCACGATCACACAAGAATACAATAACTGAGGCAGGTTGGGAGCCCAGGCCCTCTCCTCTAAATCCAACGCTCCTTCAATTCCCCTACACTCAGATCTTCATCATTTTTTTGTGTCAACTCTGGGGGAAAATTTAATGAAAAATTAGTACTGTCTTCAAATGACCTTCGAGGAAACTAGAAATTCCTTTAATTTGCCTACCTCTTCACTGTTTTTTTTTTAAATCTAGTTTTCCACCTTAAGACAAAGTCAATATGTAAATTTATTTTGTTTTGACTAAATTTGTTATAGGGGAGGACTTTTATTTTTTTGTGGGGAGAAAATGGTGGAGGAGAAATAAAGAAAAAAGAAAAGAAAGCAAAGAACTTCGATGAAACATGTAAAAACAATCCAAAAGAAAGGGGAAGGAAGTTCAGGAGGGAACAGAGACAAGCAGGGCAGTGAGGGCATCACTGTGTTAGATGCGACAGACTATTAAGGTTTGAAACTGCACTCAGACTTTTGGGGTCCAGCTCTGTTTACTTAAAACAATAAGCTGTAGGTAATGTTCATGGTTAGAATTCTGTCTTCCTGCTCTTTATATATGGAAATACCTATGGTTTTTAGGTTTGTTAAGTTCACAATAACTTAAAATATTGGCTCATTTGCTTCTAAGGCATTAGTCATTTTCTAAACCTTGCCACGTCCACAGTGCCCTCCCCCCAGATAAACAGAAGCAACTGAGGGGGTGGCAGCTGCCCAGGTTTTTCTGCAGTGGGTGGCTGCCCCCTCGCCTGGCCAGGCCCTCCTGGGCTCCAGAGATGGTCTGCATTTGTGATGGTTTGTGATGTTGGCATGAATTTGCCTGCTCTTCCTTCCTTGCAGTTTCAGGAGGGACATCTCCTCTCTATAAAGCCTCATCCCTCCCCATCTCCTGAGAGATCTCAATGGGGAAGAGACAAATAAAACAGAAAGGATCAGCTGGACCAGCAGGGCTCTCGGGAGAAGGTTCTAAACGTAGTGGTTGCCAATAGGACCTAGGCAAAACAACTTTGATAATGATGTGGACGGGAATGCAGCCTAGCAGGAGGTAGAGATTCAGGACACAGAGGAGGGAGGGGAATAAAGCATTTATACAGTGCCTACTGTGTGCCAGGCACTGGGCTAAGTGCTTCTACAAATGTCACAACATTTTACAGTTGAGGAAACTGAGGCAAAAAGAGGTGAAGTTACTTGCCCAGGATCATTCAGTCAGGAAGTGCCCAAGGCCAGTGTCCTTGGCTCCAGGCCCAGTGCTCTATCCACTGTGGAAGCCTCAGGCTTGCCAGTGGGGTACACTGCCTGGGCACCCCTCCCCCCTGAAAGGCAGCATGCAGTAACAGATTAGAATACCAGATGGCAGTAACAGATCTGGATTCACAATGAGGCAAGTTTTTGCCCTCTATGAGCCTCAGTTTCCTCATCTGGAAAATGGAGAGAATTGCCTGTGAAGTCCTTATACTCTATACCTTCCAGAGTCACTGGGAGGAGCAGCTGAGACGGCACACAGAGCTCTTTGTCTCCAGGACAGGCAGAGTGAATGGCACTGTTATCAGCACCATGCATGATGCCAGGCGCATTGGCCGGGTCAGACCACAGGAAACCAAACCCAGATCAGGGCAGGATGCCTCCAACAGAGCAGGGAGGGGAGGAAGGAAGAACCATGGGCCTGGGGCTATGCTAGCTACCTTCCTGGAGCACCTAAGGCCCTCCCGTGACCATAGGAACTAAGCCCCCCAGTCCACAGCCCCAAGTCTGCTTTCCTCTGTACATCTTTCCCTTGCACTTGAGGTTTTTAGGGTTAGCCTTGGGTGTTAGGAAGAGACAGGAGGAGGGCAAGCAAAGGCCAGCTGGGTACACATTTCCCTTAGATCTAATGCTTGGGTGTAAGTTCAAGCTCACTTGTTGGGGAACCTAACAATCTCAGGTTCTGGTCTAGGGTGCTTCCTATGTGGTAGGTTCATTCTGCTCTTGAAGAATGGAAGGAGTTTTTGTCTTTGCATCTCCAGCACCTGGTACAGAGGAAATGGGGATGAGAAATGGCCCTGTGATTCTGGTTATAGGGAACTCTCAGGTGAGGAAAGGTCCTCTACTGATGCTGTAAATACCATCCTCTCTGCCATCTCATGGTTTTAAAGCACTGCCTAGGACAAGGAGATGATGAGTGTTTTGCTTAGGGTTACATATCCAGTATGACAGAAGTGGGACTTGAACTGAGGTCTTCTTGCCTTTACACCAATGTTTTCTTCTCTCTACCAGGCCTCCTTGTTAGCTGGCAACACAGTAGGTACTAAATGTTGACTGAACAACAGCAAAGAGTCATGTTTCCTTGGGGTCCAGCAGGCCTCCTTGGGCTTCCCCAGACATGCCCAGTCATCCTATCAGCCCCTTGGCCTTAGCTCGGGTCATTCACCACTCACCTGTACCTTGGTCTTTCTTCCACTGAGTCATCCAAAAGCCCCGGAGCTTGAGGTTCTTAAAAATGAACGAGCTCTGTGGACACACGGAAGAGAGACTGAGGGCTCAGAAAAGAGCGAGCATTAGAGTGAAAGATGGAAATGCTGAGGCCTGGTCTGAGGTGTCAGGGAGGGAGCCCAGTTCTTCCCTGATACCTTTTCCACCTCAGGATGGCAAGGAAGCCCTGTGCCCACTTACCACTGAGGCTGTGACTGGCTGCTTGGCCATCCCTCCATAGGTCACCATGGTGCCGCCATGCCTGGAGAAACATCAGAGATAAGGGGCTGGTGGGGAGGCCTTCTCTAAGCGTGTCTGCTTTGGGGGCAGTGGAACAGCCCTGGGAGAAATGGACTCCACTCCTGGCTCTGCTACCAATGAGGTACATGACTTCAGGCAACACTCTTTGGGACACTGTTTCCTCTGCAGTAAAAGGAAGCTCTCCCCAGCTCAGTTTATGCTAACATTCTGTGCTCTGTATTCTAAAGTCCCTTCTAGCTCTGACATTCGATGTCTGAGTCACACAATAAAGCATTTGGCTAGTACCCTACAAATGATGCTCTAGACAGTACTTCTTCATTTCTGCCACAGACTGGCCCTATTGTGCAGTGGGGTCTGACTCTCCGTGACCCCATTGGGAGTTTTCTTGGCAGAGATACCAGAGCAGTTTGCCATTTCCTTCTCTAGATTGTTTCAGATGAGGAAACTGAGGAAAACAGGGTGACTCGCCCAGGGTCACACAGAAAGTGTCTTAAGGCTGGATTTGAGCTCATGAAGAAGACTCTTCTTGACTCCAGACCCAGCACTCTATCCATGGCGCCACCTAGCTGCCCCAACAGGCTAGTTCAATTTCTCTTAAAGCATACCTCCTCACACACAAAAACTGCTCATCTTTAATCCAACAACTTTCCTCACCCCTCTCCAGTTGAAAATTTTCTTTTTCTTCCAAAGTTACTTTACATTCTGTGTGTACATGTCGTATTCCCCAGTAGAATGCAATTTCTTTGAGGCAAGGGGGAATATTATGGTCTTTGTCCACTGACCAGCACAGTGATCCTTGTACACAGTAGGTACTTCATGTTTGCTGAATTCAACTAGGTTACTAAGCGCCAACTATGTTGAAGGTGCTGTTGTTATACAGCATCCCATAATTAATACCTGACTGGTAGATTATCACACACATAAGAACAGTCAAATATTCCCAGAATCGGAGGTGACACTGAGCTCCATCACTCAACTCTACCTAGACTCCCAGTCCCTGGTTCTTGGTATCGCAGAAACTGAAGGAATTCGATAGGCCCTGAGGAAGGGACCTTAGGACACAGTGTTAAACCCTTAACTAAGGATTTCCTCTACAGAATCTCCAGTGAGTCATCATCTGGCCTCCACCTGAAGAACCTTCATGAACAGGGAGCCCTTGAGGCAGCCTATCCAGCCACAACTGCCAGCAATCTTCCCCTTACATTTCCCTAAATCTGTCTCCCTTCTATGGTCAAGCTTCATCCTAGTTTTCTTTGGAGGCCAAGCCAATAGCCCTTCAAATATGGCAGGATAGAAAGCTATAATCCTCCTTCTAAGTCTTCTCTTCTCTGGGTTCCTCCCACAGATCCTGGTACAGCCTGGTCTCCAGGCCTCAATATCCATGTTGGCTTACTGGTCAACAAGACCAACATGGCTGATAGATCCCAGGTGAACAGAAGGGAGGAGGATGATATGGGAAGAACATTGGGACATCAAACACAAGCCTTGGTTCTGCTATACCAGGAACCTGCATGGCCTGAAGCAGGCTCCTTCCCACCTCTTGGGCACCTGTAAAACGAGGGAGCTCAATGAGGGTGGTCTAAGACACCACTCTGGCCACATCTCGGGTCTAAAAATTCTCTCTCCAAGACCTCTTCAAAACCGTAAGACTGAAAAACAAAGGGAAAGTGATTATTCTGTTTTTCATACATTCCTAAAAAACTGGAACTCTGAAGAAATTACTGCGATTTCATCAGTGCTGGGAACTTCAGGTGATGTAACTCACCCAGGGTGATACAGTTAGTTAAGTATCAGAGATGGACTGAACTCAACCCTTCCTGACTCTCTGTGGAGCTCACCATCCATTAAGCCATACTGCCTCTCGAGAAAATGATAAGCTAATAGTTCTGACACTCTGCCTGTTACATCAAATTGGCAAACAATAAAAAAGATAGTAAGATTGCAGGTGCAGCTGTGGCAAAACAGGCACCTTATTTGGTAGAATCTTGAACTGGTCCAACATTTCTAGAAAGCAATACAGAATTACAAAATTAGTGACAGAAATGTGCAGACATTTGCCTTTACCACTACTGGGATGTTGTCTCAAGGTGAATATGACTGAAAAAAGAGACATGTTCAGAGGAACTAATTGCAAAACACTGGAAATAAACTCGGTCTCCATGGACTGGAGTGGCTGAACAAATCCTTATGGCAGGTTAATACAGCGGAATATCACTGTGCCATAAGAGATGACAAATAATCCAAGGAATAATAGGGTGACTAATGTGAAGTAGAACGGAAGAAAAAAATAACTAAGACAATAATACGCACTCCGAGATTTGTAATTAAAGCCAACAACAAATCCCCATTTTGTACAGGGCAAAGGGACACAGCAGGGGAACGATGGGAGAATAGTGTATTTCAGCCATACTTTGATGTTGTGCTTTTACCATGCATGACTACTTTTCTTGTGCTCCTGATAATACATCTGAATACAAATCCATGTGCACTTGGCTAATAGAACTCAAAATAAAACTTTTTAAACAAGAACCCTGGCTCATTAGCTAAGGATGGACAGGTCTTACAAGGCAGCATGTGAATGCCTCTTATGGGAAACATTCAACCCATGGCTGGATGACTGTCAGGCATGTTACTGAGGTCATTGAGGTGGAGGTGAAATCAGATGACCTCTAAAATGAGGAAATCAGGCTGAGGCAGGGCAACCAGAAAGGGATGTTCCAGAGATACCTTGCTAGAGTCGGTCAATTAACTAGCATTTATTAAGTAGTTACTCTGTGTTATTTGTTACTGTCCAGTCATCTCTGACTCTCCATGACCCCATTTGGGGTCTTCTTGGTCAATATACTAGAATGGCTTGGCATTTTCTTCTCCAGTTCATTTTACAGATGAGGCAAGTGAGGTGAACAGGGTGAAGTAACTTGCCCAGGGTCACACAGCTGGATTTGAACTCGAGAAGATGAGTCTTCCTGACTCCAAGAGTAGCACTCTCTCTGCTGCCCTTCCTCTGTGAGGTATAGTGCTAGTGAAGGAGTCAGTGTTGTGAAGTTGATAAGGCACAGATGTTGGAGTTAGGGAGAGCTTACTAGTTTATTTTCTCTCAGCCACTGTTTTGTCATCTGTAAAATGGGGACAGTAATACTTACAGTATTTCACTACCTGGCTGTGAAGATTAAAATGAGGGGATATATACAAAGTACTCTCCAAACTTGAAGACAGCATGTACAAGGTAGACTCCTTGTTTTGGTCTATAGTTTGCACAGTTCAGGTCTGCCTTTAGCAAAACTTAAGACTAGTATATACATCCTATGAACTGCCAAATATCTGGCTGATAGGCTCTTGGTGCGGGATGGAACGTACCTCATAAAAGCTGGTAAAAACATATTTGGTAATAACCTGTCTTGCTGCCAAAGAAGAGATAAGGGTCCTTCTCTAG
The DNA here is from genome assembly GCA_028658325.1 of Potorous gilbertii. Taxonomy (NCBI): domain Eukaryota; kingdom Metazoa; phylum Chordata; class Mammalia; order Diprotodontia; family Potoroidae; genus Potorous; species Potorous gilbertii. The sequence continues at coordinate 237,434 of JAQQSK010003622.1, read as the reverse complement.
TGGGGAAGCTGGGCATGATGGGGAGAGCCCTTGCTCTGGAGTGAGAGAATTCAGGTTCTTTCATGCCTCTGACGTTTGCTACCTATGTGACCCTGGACTTACCCTATATGGTCTTGGTTTCCTCATTGGTCAAAAGAGGGGATGGCATTGGACTAATCACTGGAGTCAAAGTCAAATAAAAATGGATCTTTGCTGGTGTGTACTGACTTAGAAGACTCCCAGACAGTGAGTTAGACACCTCCAAACTAGACAACTGTTGAGGTACTTCCAACTCTCATATGATCATCCTATGATCCTGGAAGTCACTTAACCTCCCAGGATCTCAGCTTCCTCATCTGCAAAATGAGTGAAGAACAGATAATACACTAGTCATAGACAAGTTTGTATTTCATCCTAGAGGCATCAGGGAGATCCTGAAACTTCTGGAATTAGGATTCAAAAAAATTCCAAAAAGTTGGAACGTTGGGCTGAACTGAATAAGATGCAATACAGAGGAAAATGAAAGTCTTACACTGTAGTTCAAAAGGTCAACCAGACAAGATGGCCCAGTTGTGCCAGTCTGTCTAAAGAGCTCTGGGAGTTTTAATGGCCTACAAGCTCAGTGTGAGTCAACAGTGTGACATGGAAGCCAAGGGGGTTAAGGAAACCTTAAGCTACAGTAAGAGGCAGAACATCCATGGTTAGGGAGATGGTCACTTCACTGGGAATCCAGGAATGGAGCCTTGCATGCAGTCCTGAGTACCACATTTTAGGAAAGTCATAGAGAAGTGAGAGAACGTCCAGAGAAGGGTCTTCAGAAATAGGAAGAACCCCAAGTTCACAGCATATGACGTTCAGCAGAAGGAACCAAGAAGCTGAATATGGAAAAGACTTAGGGGAGAATGTACTTCCTGCTTTTAAATTTTTAAAGTGCATGGAAAAGAGAGTAGAATTATTTGATTTGGCCACAAAGGGCAGAATTAGGAGTGATGAGTAGAAGCTGCAGAGATGAAGATTCAGACAGGACAGAAGGAAAAAGTTCCTATCAATGAGAGCAATCCACAAATGGGATGGGCAGCCTAGGATGTGGTGCTGGTTTCTCTTTTCCACTCGGACTTGAAGTAGAAGACTCAAGCTGTCAGAGAACGGGTTGGGTCTGCTGGAGAGTAAGTTGGGTTACAAGGCCTCTGAGGTCCTTTCCAATGCTGAGGGGGCTGTGATTTACCTCTTCAGTGCTTCTGCCCGTGGTCTAGTCCTTGGGTGAGAGACCCCTTCCCTCACCAATGGTCCATAGCTGCGTTGATACTTAGAGGCCTCCAGCTACATGGGACTCAGTAGAGGCTCACCTTCATACACATGCTGATTGGGTATGAGGAGGACTTCAGAGGAACAATAACCAAGCTTACAAATCAGTAACAAGGAGTGGGAAGGAATTATTCACTGTTCAAAAGAACTTACCTTTCCTTTTGATACCTAGCTCCCATGGAAAATGTTTCAATTAGTCAAACTGTGATCCATGTGCACCTCTTTTTGATCATTCAGGGCACCAAGGGGAATCTGTTTTCATCTGCTCTTACCCACAGCTTCAGAAGCATTAGTCTTGTTAGTGTATCCTGCTCTTTTCTCCAGTTACATTTGGAGCCCTTCAAGAGAAAGATCAAAGCCTCTCGTTTGTTTGATACTGCCTGCCTAGATCAGCACTGCAGGGTGTGTGCTCCTCCATTCCATTCTCCAAAGGAGGGGGAGAGAGGGGGCCTAACAAATGATGATCTCTGCCAACACTAAGAGTGGCAACCTGGCTCACTGTTCCAAGAGGAGTTAGGTTCATTCACATCAAAAAGGGCACTGGGGGAAAGATTTGGAAAGCTCTTTTGGGCTCCAGATACACTGGAAGGCCTTATAGAGGAGAGAGGGAAGCAGAGGGCGTGTAGAAAATTCAAACAACTTATAATTACTTATCAACTATTACAATCCCATTAGTTCATTATTTGAGTTAATCCCATGTCACTGGCTTTCATGGGAAGTAAATCTTGCAACATTTGCAACATTTCCATGCGTCATTCAGTTCCCGTGAAATCTGAAAGAATTTTAAACCTCTTAAGAGGATTATCCTTCCCAAATTTAATACCAATCCTGCCTCATATTTGTTTAATACTTTATATTTTTCAATACTCTTTCACAAACTTCATGTAAGTCAATGTGTGGGGGGTGGAAGTGGTAAGTAGGTTATGTCAACTTTGTTTTATTGATGAAAAAACCCCAAAACACAGAGAGGATAAATACCAATCTAAATGAGGCCTCTTCCACTCAGCAAGTCCCAAACAATACATTCTCTTTTCTTCCAAAGTCCCCCTCCCTCTAAATTTGCTCTTCTGTTCCTAGCCTCCTTCCAGTCACTTAGGTTTGTAACCTGCTCTCATCCCCTGTATTCAATCTGCTGCCAAGTTCTGTGGATTTTACTTCCAAATCTCTCCCAACTGGTCTCAGGCCCATCATCCTTCCAACCCATCTTCTACATGGCTGCCAATGTGATATTTCTAAAACCCAGATCTGGTCACGTCACCCCTCCAGTTCAAAAAGCTTTCTGTGTCCTATTGCCTCTCAGGCAAAATGCAAATGCTTCTATTTGGCAAGTAAAGCCCTCCTACTCTGACACACCACTCCCTTTTGGGCACTCTCTGATCCAGCCAGACCACCCACATCTGTGCCTCTGTAAGGCTGTCCCCAGGCCTGGAACATACTCCTTCCTTACTTCAGTTTTTTAGAATTTTTAGTGTCCTTCCTTCAAAACTCAGCTCAAGCACTACCTCCTGTCTGAGGACTTTCCTCAATCCCTGACCTTTCATTCCCCCCATTACCTGGAGTCTACTTTGTATACCTTTCATATTTACTCATGTATGTACAAGTTGTTTCCCTTAAAAGGAATGTAAGCTGCTGGCGGATAGGGACTATTTCATTTTTTTGTCTTTTTCTCTTGAGTGCTCAGCACAATGCCTGGCATGCCCTATGCTTTGGCTGGATGGACTGACCTAAGTCACACCACTGGTCATCGCTGCCATCACTGACCTTGGCTCTCTTCTTACTAGATCCTTTTGGTATTTTCTAGCTGGCATCAATGGTTGAATTCTGAGGCTCACCAGAAAGAGGAATGAGAATTATACATGAAAGGGGCCTTCAAGACCATCCAAGGGTTCTTAACCTGAGGCTCCTGTGAACTTGGATGGGGAAAAAAAAATCTTAATTTTTACTAATCCCTAAATTAAATCCAGCATTTCCTTCAATTATATAAAAACAGAATCCTGAGAAGGAGTGTACACCTTCACTAGACTGCCAAATGGTTCTTGACAAAAAGAATTAAAAAAAAAAACCGAAACCAAAAGAATTAAGATCCCCTGGCCAGAGAAAGATGCTGAGAGAAGTGACTTGCACCAGGTCACACAGCAGGTTAATGGTAGGGCTGGTGCTTGAACTCAGGGGTCAAGCCTCTCCAAAAGAATTCTGTGTGTCTCAGCTGGCAGGATGCCTCAGATGCCTGCATCTAAGGTGGGGCTGCCTCCCTAGCCTTACTGTCCAGCTGGGCTCTGGGTTTCCCACTATAAACCTGCACGTATGGTTCAATGTGGTCTTCCTTTGCTACTATACTTACTGGACCACAAGAACTCCTTAAAGGCAAAGACTGTGTCTTACCCACCAGGGCTGTCATGGCACTATAATGCTATGGGTAGTCTGAGTCAGGTCACTCTAAGCTCAGACGCCAGTTGTTGGCAAGGCTCATCTACTTGCCAGGCTGGTTTTTTTCTGATCTGTGAGCAGCCAGGCACGCGCATGCATGCACGCACACACTCACTCACTCACCCCAGGTGTCGCATCAGTTCTGTGGAGCTCTTCCCACCAACACAATTGAGTGCAAGTTGAGGCCGAGGAAAGTTCTGAAAAACAAGGAACAGGCAGAGTGGGTCAACCGCTACTTATGTGAATTGGGGCTTAACCTCAACAGGGTTCTCACCCCTTCCCATGCCTGCAATGAAACTGGAACTACTTGGCCCAGATGCCATCTTCAGACAAATGCCCTGGCACTGCTCACAAGAACCTGTTCACCAGCCCACAGCCATCACCAACTTTGACACTCCGCCCTGTCCTTACTCTGCCTGGATCTCCCCTGGACCTTCTGGTCCTGAAGTCATGCCCTCAGTGCTTCTCTGTGGCTGTACATGTGCACTTTCTGATCTCCCCCACCTTGGGGCAGCACAGGGATAAATACCAGACCAGGAAGCAGGAACCTGGGCTCCAGCCCTGGCTCTACTGAGGACTTTGTGTAGAACACAGGACAGGTTGCTCCCCTTCTCTGTGCCTCAGTTTCCTCCACTGTAAAATGAGGGAACTGGATGACCTGAATGTCTCTTCCAGCTCTGAACCGCTAACTCCAGATTACAAGTTCACTGGAGGTAGGGATTACAGGAAGCCCTTGACATCTTCAAGGGACATGGATTAGGCTCCTATCAGAGAGAGAGAGAGATCAAGAATACTGTCCTGCACCTGGAGGAGGTGGAGAAAACTGTCATTTAACTAGCTGGAGATGAGAAGGCTCAGAGGAGAAATGAACTTTAGACTTGATATCCGAGTGATAACAATGAGAGGCATCTGAGAGTGGGAGGAGGACTGGGTTCCTCCCACTGCTGCTCTCCCTGGGCTTGGGCTGCACTGATGGCCGTTAAGATGTCCTGAGACTCTCAGGTTCTGTGATTCAGGGGAGGGCTGTCATGTAAAAAATGGAATCAGCTTTGTTCTGTTTGGTTCTGGAGAAGGACCAAGAGGCAAACTGAGACTATGACAGGAAAAAGTTCTAAAGGATCAAAGCTAAGTGGAATGGACTGACTTGGGAGGTGACTGATCCCTTGATAAGCATTTTCTGGCGCCCACCAGGGCACTCAGTTGGGCATTCTCTGTCATTGGAAGCCTGATTGTCAGGTATGTGGCAGGAAGGAATCCCTGAGAGGGATAAATTGGATGACCTGATCACTCCTTTCAATTCTAAAAATCTGTGAACAGTAGCTGACATGTGTAAGGCGGCTAGGTGGCAGCAGAATGCACAGAGTACCAGGCCTGGAGTCAGAAAGACCTGAACTCTTTAATTTGGCCTCAGACACTCATTAGCTGGATGACCCTGAGCAAGTCACTTAACCCTATTTGCCTCAGTTTCCTTATCTATAAAATGAGCTGGAGAAGGAAATGGCAAAGCGCTCCAGGATCTTTGCCAAGAAAACCCCAGATGGGGCCATAGAGAGTCGGACATGGCTGAAACAACTCAACAAAAATCAATGCAAAGGATGCCTTTATAAGGTTTGTGAAGCACTTTGCATAGACTGTTTTATTTGAACTTCTCAATGACCCAGGAAAGTAAGTTCTACAGACTTTATCTCCATTTTCAAGAGGGAAAGCCGGGGTTCAGGGAGGTCCCAGAGGAAGTGTCTGAAGGCTGCATGTTTGGTTTTGAATGCCCATTGCCTGGCACACAACAGCGAGCTAATAAGTGTTTGCTGAATGACTGGATTCAAACCCAGTTCTTCCCTTGATTCTTCCACCTCGGTGTTCCAGCCTCAAAGAGCATTATTTTCCTTCTTGTATTCTACAATCCAAGCTGGCCTTCTCTGTGATACTCCATCTCCCATCTCCAAGTCTTTGCACTGACTGTGCCCCATCCTTGCAATGCATCCCCCCTCCTCACCTCTGCCTCACATAAAACCTTTCAAGGCACAGCTAAAAATTACTACCTACATGAAACCTTTCCTGATCCCAGCCAAATGCCTTGAATTTAACTTCCTTGTACTTATTCTCTACTCTCCAAAGTATCAATTCTTTCTTAACTGATGAATATAAAGGCCTGTCTCAATCATCCTTACCCTAATTGACCTCTGTATGGCCTCTGACACCACTGAAGATGCTTCTGTCCTGAATAATCCTGCTGGCTCTCCTGTCAGAGCACCTCCTCTCAGTCCCCTTTGCTAGATTTTCATCCTGGTCATGCTTTCCATCCAATGGTGTCCCTACAAGGTTTTGTCCCAGACCAGGGGTGGAAAACATGTAGACTCAAGGCCACATGTGGCCCCCTAGGTCCTCGGGGGTGGCCTTTTGACTGAGTCTGAGTTTTACAGAACAAATCCTTTTATTAAGTGGATTTGTTCTGTGAAATTTGGATTCAGTCAGAGGCTACACCTGAGGACCTATAAGGCCACATGTGGTCTCAAGGCTGCAGATTCCCCACCCCTGTCCTGGACCCTCTTTTTTCCCTCTACACTATCTTTCTTGGTGATCCTGTGAGTTCTGATATAATCCTACCCAAAGTTCTGTTAAATCTTATTTCAGCCTTAACATCATCTCTAGTATGTATCTTCTCTGTACCAACATAGCCATGGCCCTGGTACAGACCTGTACCCCTTTTTACCTGCTCCATTGCAATATCTAATCTGCCTCTCGCCCCAAGTCTTTCCCTACTTCAATCCATCTTCCCCTCAGCTGTCAAAGTACTTTTTCTAAATTGTGGGTCTCACCTTGTCACTGCCCTACTTCGTAAGTCCCTCTGAGATCGAATATGCTCCATGTATGGCCTGTTGTTTCTCACACATCTTCCAACTCTTTGCCTTTGTGATGGCCATCATCTTCCACACCTAGAATCCTCTCTTTCAACTCCCTGGCCTCCTTCAAGACTTGGCTCAAGTCCTGCCTTCTGCAGGAGGCCTTTTCCTCCTGGCTGCTAGTGCTTTCCATTTGAGTACATATGTATTGCACATATATAGTTTGCATGATATCTCCCCATCAGACTGAAAGTTCCTCAAGGGCAGGGCCTATTTTTACCTTTATTTTCATTCCTGGTGCTTAGCATGGTGCCTTGAATAAAGTGCTTAACAGATACTTACCGAATGACTGATAAAGGTTTGTAGTTGATTCACTATATATATACTTGGTGTTTTTTCCATCACTGTTAATTCTTTGTGAGCAAGGATTGCTTCATTGTATTTATAATTCTGGCACCTAGCACAATGGCTGGCCTAGAGCAAGGGTCCACAAAACTGTTTTAAAAAATATTCTGATGCCTATATTTCAACAGAATTGGTTTTCTCTGCAATCTCATTTATTTCTTTTTATTTTTCATTTGTACTGAAAAACATGTTAATTTAATTTGCACTGAAAAATATGATTCTTCTCAGAATGGGGTCCCACAAACTTCACTAGTCTGCCCAAGGGGCCCAGGATACAGATAAGCAGAACCACCCTTGGTCTAGAGGCTTTCTCCCTGATAGAATCCAAGAATTTAAAATAACAGATTATAATTGTGCCCTGGCATAATGCCTTGGGCCCAGCAGGCAATGGAAAAATGCAGAGCACCTCAAGAAAGGGGAGCTCTGGTGAGGGTCCGCCTTGCAAGGGTGTTGGTCATCTGCAGTCTGGCCTATAGACTAATAGAAGACAGCATGTATGTTTATTTCAAAGGATCCATGACTTCACCGAGGAGGTTGAGGCAGCTCACAATCCACCCCTCTTTTTATGCCTTAGGAGTTTAATAAATTGCTGTGGCCCAAAGATTTCATCAGCTGGTGATGAGCTAGGTCCTGGGAACCTAGTGAGGCTAGGTAGTAGGTGTTTATTCCAAATGAGATAATGGATGTCAGTGTTCTGAAGACTATAGAGTGCTCTAGAAGCATGAGCTAGAGGGTTCTTGTTACTTGCAGCTTTTACGAATCCAGGGTGACTGCCGTGCTAGGGTAAGATCTGGGAGTCTGGCTGGGGATCAGACAATCTCAGGATGTTAGTGGATGGGGAAAAGGCCTTAGAGATTTTGTGGAACTAACCCCACTCCACTGTACAGATGGGGATAAAAGGTCTAGGGGGAAGTGACTGGCCCCAAGCCAGGCTTGAGTCTTCTCCTCAAGGCTTTGGGCTGCTCCTCTTACAGCATGCTGGCTCTTTATTGTGAATTTTTCCTCTATTTTGTCTTCCACTTTCTTTTAGTGTTTCACAGCTTCGGTAGCTAGGTAGTACAGTGGATAGAGTACCAGTGCAGGAGTCAGGAGGACCTGAGTTCAAATCTCTCCTCAGGCACTTTAGCTGTGTGACCTTGGGCAAGTCACTTAACCCCAACTGCCTCATCCTGGGTCATCTCCAGTCATCCTGATGAATAAGGTTGGTGACCTGCACAGCCCTCCCTCACTCAAAACAAAATCAAGTGCAAGTCACATCATTATTTCTCTGATGGCATGGTCTTCTTTGGCAATGAAGGACGAATATACATAGTCTTTCACAAGGTCTATGGGATTCTGCCCCAAGGGGTGTGTGTGCCGATTTGTTCTGTTAACTAATGACTGGAGAGATGCTTTCTCCAGGAAAGTAGAGAAGTTTCTATGTGAGGAAAGCTGGGGAAATTCTCCAAATTCAGGACTGGATGCTTTCAAGAATCATAGACTTCATGGCATCATAGAGCAGTAGTAAGAGATTTCAGAGGGTTTCTAGTCAACCCTTCTCTTTCCTTCCCCCTGCCCTCATTTTACTGACTGAGAAAGTGAGGCCCAGAGATGTTATGCTACAAGATCATGGTTCTAGTTAGAAGGAACTTCAAAGGTGATTCAGTCCAATCCTTTCCTTGTACACTTGAGGGAGCTGAGACCCAGGTAGGTTAGCTCTGGCATGCCCAAAGTCCTACAGACAGCAGATAGCAGAGCGGAACTTTGAACCCAGGTCTGCAGACTTCAAATTCAGGGCCCTCTTCACTATGCCATGCTATTTTTCAAAGTCACACACTGGCTCTTTGGCTTCTCTACCTCGTTTTATTTGGTCTAGAGAATACAATAGCCCAAGTACCTTGAAGAAGTCTTTCATCTCTGGCTTTCTCATTTCCTCCTCTGTGAAGACATGTTCAGCCCCCAGGGCCTTCAGTTCGTCTGTCAGCTTCTGGAGATCTGGCCTAGGCCCCAAACAGAACCAAAGGACCTGAGTCACACGGTTCTCACCAAGGCTCCCCATGTGGCTCAGGGCCCTAGAAGTCAGGACTCCAGGGCTCCTAATTCCCAACAGCCAGAGACTCTCCTTGAGACAAGCCAGGCTCTTTTCTCACTTTAAAAGGGTCATGACTCTGTCCTGCTCTCTTTCTCATGCTGTTATACTTTAGAACAAATCAGCTCACTCCCTTTATTCCTTCTACTGGAATGTCCATAGGACATCATGTTCCATTGCTTATTCTCTCACTCCCAAGATTATGGCAAGGGCCACCCAAGGGTGCTTGGGCAATCAGAACAAGCTGAGGACCAGGATCAGAAGCAGGGGCAACACTGTGGCTCTGGCCTTGGAGCCCACCTAGAGGGGCTGTACCACACTTCTGACATGCAAGGCTTGGGAAACTCTGCTCAAAGAACAAAGCATTTCAACATTCCCAAACAGCAGTGACTGTTCTGAAAATAGGACCTTAGTTCCTTCCCATGTGATGAGAGTACCAAATAAGAGTGGGTATCCAAAAAAGGGCATTCTCTCTTTAATTCCTGATGTTTTATACATCCAACTAAGCCACCTCCATTTCATTCTGTAAGGCTGACTCTTGAGTCTCTGGCATGGGAGAAATCAGGTCTGGTGCTTCACTGAGGTTTCTGTGATCTGGGGCCAGAGGTGGCTTTTCTCAAATCTACCTGAGCCACATTTGCATATACAGTTCTTAAGAACCTTCTTGAAGGTGGCCTCACTGTAATCCAGCTTCTTTCCCAGCTCCTGCTAGCTGCCTTGCCTGTCCTTTAGTCAGGGGTCCTGTAACAATCCTTGAGGGTATCCTGAAAGACCCCATAACAGACTCTGTGACAAAGCATATAAGCCACAGTCCAGCTCCTGCTTCCCTACCTGTCTCGGACAATGTTGATGGTCCTCAGGCCCAAGGCCGCAGCAATCTGAATGACTGCTTGTCCCACTGCACTGTTGGCTCCGTTCTGGATGACAGAGTCTCCTATAGTGGTGGAAAGAGAAATACAACTCAAAAGGCCATGCCTTCCCTGCCCAGGATCTCCCAGTGTGACTCCTAGGGCCAAAGTGGGTCTCATGTTGTCATTCAAGACCTGCCTAATGTCTTTAAAAAAATATTGCTCTCCATCAGTCAACAAGTATTTATTAAGGATCTACTATATGCCAGGTACTATGCTAGGCCCTGAGGATACAAAGAATGAAAGGATTCCTTACTTGAATGAGCTTATGCTTCAGTGACTTCTCCTCACTAGGATCACTTTGGGGGTAGGGTCCCAGGGTCCCACCCCTAGATCCATCTGTTGATTATTCAAAGATCTTCTGTCCTAATCACTGTGTAACAGAAAGAAGCAGTCACCCTCAACCCACTCTAGTTAGGTTGAGGGTTAGACAGATTCTGGGATATTAGCGAGGGTCCAGCCATGGAGGAGTTGGGTTCTGTCTAGAGGAGTGTTTTCTTCCTCCGGAGATAAAATTCCTGCTCCTTTGTCCCAACGATAACAGATAGAGAAGCCTTGGTATTCTGAGGATATGCTGCAAGGCCGTGAGCCTCTTGCTAAATGAGGGAGGGTGGGAGGCTGTTAGGGCTCTAATTTTAGGTGATGGCTGACAGGGGTCCTGCTTTAGCTCTAATTCACTGTGTGACTTTGGACAAATCACTTCTCCTTTATAAAAGGCCTAAATTCCATCCTCTAAAATGAAAGGTTCGGATGACAAGGCTACTGAGCTCCCTTCTAGTCCTGACGTTCTACAACTCCCTCTCCTAAGGACTTTGCTAGCTCTTACATGATAAGATCCCACTGGATTCTGATAGTCTATATTATATGTTCTAAGGGCCCTCCTAGTTGAGAGTTTGTGTTCTAAGGCCTCCTCTCAGCTCTGATGTTCTGTTCTGAGAATTTTCTAATTCTGAAATTCTAGGCTTCAAGTTCTCTTTCTGCTCTACCATTCTATGAGCAAAAGAAATTGGTTTAAATCTCAGTGAAGTCAAGAAATCCAAGCAAAATGGTGAGAAAGGCTCAAAGCATTAACTTATGTTTTTGCTGGTTTAAGAAATGATAAGGGAAATCAGCAGATCTCTAAGTGTGGTTATGAAAGATTTGAAAATAAAAATAGGAAGCATTTTTTCCTCCATCTTAGACAAACTATGCCTACCACAGTGAGGACTAGGAAATGGCTCCCATTTATGTCATTAACCGACAAAATATTTGGGTGTCACAGCCCCTAGAGACCAAGAAGCCATAGGTTTTAAGGAGCACAAGATTCGTCAAGCTAAATACACAGTCATGGCACACATAGGTTCTTCAGACTTAAGTCACTGTCAGGCGTCTGAGAAGCGCTCTCTATTTTAAGATTGTGATTCATAACCCTTTCCCTCAAACAAAACAAAAAGAAAAAACAGTAACACCAAGAACAAATATTCAGACAGGCTGCAGATTATCAGGCAGCTTCCCTTGACAATCAATAAAGAAATGATCCCAGGTAAAACCTGGACAAGAGCTCACACCTGTGCCCTAGGTGGAATCCTACCCAGGCCTCTGTTTTATTGTTCTCTAAGGCAAGTTAACCAATCAGTCATTAAGCACCTACTCTGAACCAAAGTCTGGGCCAGGCACTGATAATACAGAGATATCAAACAGTCCTTGCTTCACTTCTGATATACAGTTTACAGTCTACTGGAGAGACAACATGTACATATAGAAATATAATCAGATACAGATATATGTAAACACACACACACACACACACACACACACACACACACAAATCTATACAAAATTTATACAAGATCTCCATAGGGTAATTTTGATGAGATCAGCACTAGCAGCTGGGGAAGAGGAGGAAGGGAGATCAAGAACAGTCTCATGGCTAAGGTAGCCCTAGCTGGAGGTGAGGATGGAGTGAATTTTAGGCATGGGGGGGGGGCGGTGAGGGAGAGACAGACTGGAAAAGTATAGAGATGGAAAATGAGCATCTGATGGATGAAAAACAGCAGGATGGCCTGCAGTAGTGCAGGAGAGGGGTGATGTATAACAGGGATGGAGAAGCAAGGTGGAGCCAGACTGTGAAGCGCTTTAAATGTTATAGAAGGGAGTTTCTATTTAACTCTAGGTAAGAGGGAGCAGCTGGAATTTACTGAGTAGGGGAGTGACATGGTCAGACCTATGTTTTAGGAATATCACTGACAGATATACGGAGGATGAAGTGGAGAAGGGAGCTGCCTAAGGAATGGATACCGAGCAGGAGGCTCCTGGAATGGAACGGGGAGTGGTAGTTGTATGAGTAAAGACCATGGGATGGAGGCGGGGGGACAAGTCAGGATGAGTGAGGGAGGAGCCCAGGAAGTCACACTGCTTTGTCAGGTGAATTCCCCTGGTTGAACCAGGATTAGTGTCCTCCGGCCTTCCTGAAGACTCACAGAACACTCTGGACTGCTAGTGACCCCCCCCTCCTGGCTCATAGGCTAAGGTCATTCTGATGAGCTGCACTCCTCTCATCTCCCCAGGGGCCCCCATATTAGGACTGTGGACAGCTCCACTTCAGTCACTCACCAGGTTGTAGCTGCTCAAAGTCCAACAGCATCCTGTAGGCAGTGCCGGGGTTAATGCTCAGGGTGGCTGCACAATGCAGGGGAATGTTGCTTGGGATCCTAATCAGGAACTCTTCCTTGGCTACAACTTCAGCACGCCAGGTTCCTAGGTCAGAGAAGATCAGTGTTCACACACCAAAGAAGCTGCGTTGTTCCCCAAGGCCTGAAGCTCAGTCCCTGCCCTCTCCAAACCCTTCCTCTCTCCAGATTTTTACTCTGCTCAGCAAAGGTCTCAAAATCTGATGTTCTAAAACATCTGGAAATAATGAAGGATTTGAGGTCAGAAAAGAGAAAAATTATGTCTCCACTCCTCAGGTGCTCACCTCTGAGAGGGTTGATGTACAATACTGTGCTTGGTATACAAGCCTAAGAAGTGTTTGTTGACTTAAATATTCAGTCAGATGATCATAACATCCAAATCCAGAGAGCACAAAGGAGAGAGGACTGGTTTTGGAATCCAGAAGACTGGGGTCCAAGTCCTGTCTCTGACACAACCAGGCTGAATCTGAATGCAACTTTCTAATGTGTGTGATCCTGGGTACTTTCAGTTTCCTTATCAGCAAAATGAAGGACAAAAAAAGCCTCAACTTTCCAGGCTTGTTCTGAAGATCCAATGAGATAAAAGTAACATGCGCATGTGGGTTACTTACCCTCCTCGTGTTTCAGGAAGTTCTCTAAGGCTAATAGCCACCCTGCATCGCTATGGAGCTCTAGGGTCTGCCAAGTGTTTTATATGTGGTGTCTCTTTAGATCCTTAAAATCACCCTGGGAGGAAGATGCTATCATCACCCTCATTTGACAGGTGAAAAAACAGCTGAATGAGATGATGTGCTCAAGGTCAAGGGCTAGTCTGTGGTTGAGGCAGAATTCAACTGCAGCACTTAGCACCATGCTTGGCACACAGTTAAGTGCTTAATGAATGTTTATTGGTTGTCTGAACTCAGGTCTTGCTGATTCCAAGGCCAGAAGTTCACTTACTGCCTTCTCCAGCTCCTCTCCTAAGTGAGGGAGCAGCTGATGACCTTTTACATGAACCCTAATTCCTGAATTCCCGAGCTGCTCTGAGTGCCCAGCCCCCACTGCCTTGTATTGACTGTGCATATATTTAGATTATACATGCCTATGTACATACATGTAGTCTCCTCCTTTAGAGTATAAGCTCCGTGGAGGTAGGGAATGCTTAACTTTTGTCTTTTATATCCCCACTGCTTAGTTTCCCTATCTGTAAAATGAGTTGGAAAAGGAGATGGCGACCATGTTCCACGACTGGCAAGAAAACCCCAAATGGGTCACAAAGAGTCAGACAAGACCAAACTGCAACAAGCAATTAAGAAATGTTTTTTTCATTTGTTAACTGACTGAAGGAGTTTGGGGAATTTTTTGGGCAGTGACTTCACAGATATAGGGAACTTACAGTGAGCAAACTCCTTAGATGCAGACTGTTTACACCAGTCTCTCATGTGACAGATGAGGCTGAGACTCAAGAGAAGGGCAGTGACCAGCCCAAGGTCACGTAGCAGCAGAGTCCAGGCCTGCTGACTCTTGGACCAGTGCTTTGTACCACACAATGGGATGGCACAGACACTTTGGTTATGCAACTGTTCTAGGAAAGGGAAACAATTAGGAGGCCTCAATGAGAAGAGTCTCGGACAAGTAAAGGGTGGATGCAGAAACCTTAACCTCCCAGGGGTTCGCTGTCTACCTGCCTCTAACTTTATCCCAGGGTAGGCCACAAAAGCTTGGCAGCACCTGCCACTGCCCTGGAGGCTAGAGAGGAAAGTGAATGAAAGGGAAATGAAAGTAAATGGGAGTCTCTGCTCCATTCCATGTGTAAATGCCCAGACACTGACCCAGAGTGGAATCCAAAGTCACCCTCACTGACCTGGCACAGACCTGGGGATGACTTTGGGGCTTCCTTGTTAATCTGTGATCTGAAGAAAGTTCCCAAGCTGTTCTGGGATCAGAACTCTCCTCTCCCTTGTCCCCTCCCCTCCTCTAGCCTGAATGGCCACTTCTCAGATTGTCCAGAAGCCAACCATCCTCTGCTTGGCCCATGAGTGGGTGGCTGGTCTAGCTGTTTCAAATGGCCTACTTCCTTGGGTGGCTGAAGGGGAGGGTGACTTGACCTAGCCCCAGAAACCTTCATCAAGCTGCTAGATCACTAGCTCTAGCAGTTCTCCTGTGGGAAGCGGACAGTGAGCAGTAGCAGCCTGCTGATAAGCTGCAACAGGGTCTCCCCTGTTGCCTCCAGGAGCAAATATAAAATACTTTGGCCGGCATTCAAAGACCTACATATCTTGGCCACTCCTCCCTTTCCAGTCTTCTTACACTTTACTCCTCTCCATGTACTCCATGAGCCAGTGACAGTAACCTCCTGGCTGTTCCATGGATACTACACTATCTTTGAGCTCCAGGCCTGGAAGGTTCTCCCTCCTCTCTCTGGCTTCCTTTAAGACCCAACTAAAATCCCACCTTCTATAGAAACCTTTCCTCAACCTCTCAATTCCAGTGTCTTCCCTCTCTTAATTACTTCGTAGTTATTCTATATGGGGCAGCAAGGTGGCGCACTGCAGAGAGAGCCAGGTCTAGAGTCAGGAAGACACATCTGCCTGAGCTCACAGTCTCAGACATTAGCTGTGTGACCTTGGGCAAATCACTTCACCCTGCAAACTTCATGAAGAGTTGGATAGGATTGAAAAATGACTGAACAACAACGTACCCTACGTATAGCTGCAGCGTACAGATTTGTATGCTTGCTGTCTCCCTCTTAGATTGCGAGGTTCCGGAGGGTAGGGGCTGTCTTTAGCCTCTTTTTGTATCTCTATTGCTTAGTGCCTGGCACAGAGTAGGCACAAGTGTCTGATTGAGGGGAAATAGTGCAGCCATGGGCACTTCAGGGGAACAGTCCAGAAACAAATCTGAGGACACTGGAGCCAGAGAAAGGTCATTCTAATCCTCCAGGGCTCTTCCAAGATCCTCCTGACACTTTGCAATGTCAAGCAGGGGCCAAGGACAGATTTCCCTTGTGAAGTATCAGGATATGAATGGGAGCAAGTCTTCTGAATCTTTTTTTTTTAAATGTCATGGACTCCTTTGGCAGTGCAACAAAAGCTACAGGCCTCCTCAGAATAAGGGTTTTAAATGTATCAAATAGAATCCATAGGATTTTTGGACAGATGAAGGCACCGCACCTCAGTTTTCTGAGCAGGTGTACATAAACCTTGGTAAGGTTTTAATGACACAGAATGGGGGACAGATGAGCCCTAAGACTGGAATGACAATAACATCAATAACCAAACGCAGCCATTCACAGACAATGCACAACTGTTTTTAGAACACTAAATTATAAAAGCCACAGGATAACAGCCGCTTCTATCTGAACCTCACCAAAAACATAAGTGGGAGATAACATCAACAATAATTAAAGCCTGGAGAGGAGCTGAAAGACAGAGCCATGAAACAGGATTGAGTGAAGGGTGTGAGGGTGCTAAACTGCTTGATCTTGGGCAAAGCCCTTAACCTCAGTTTCCTCAATGGCCTCCAGGATTCCTTCTACTTCTGCATCTAGGACGCTATACTCCAAAGGTCAGGCTGAGAAAGAGAATCATTGAACTGTAGATGAAACCATGAAGACCATTTAGTCCAACGCCTTTGCTTACTAGAAGAGGAAATGGAAATCCAGAGACAAGGGGCAATGCGCTAAAGTCCCAGAGAAAGAGAACAGCTGTAGCCTCTTACCACAGATTTGGAAAGATTTCTCGTAAAGTTCTGACTTCCTCATGGCTCATTTTTTGTAACTCCCCATCAGCTTCCCTTTTGTGACTAGGGACTGAAAACTTCAAAAGGGCTTTCTCGTGTGCCTGCTGGAGTCAGGGTGGGCTGGGAGAGAACACTGGGAAACCAAGGCCTTCCCATTCAGCAGTAGACCTGGGAGTGGGTGGAATGAGGATGCTCCTTGGGGGATGGGCATGCTGTAACCCCAGAGAAAGGGAGCAGAGGGCTGATAGCTAAGACACAAGGGGAAATAATCAGGCCAAGCAGTTGACTGCTCAGCCTCTGACTTACTAAGCTGTGTGAGCCTGGGCAAGGCACTTAACTCCTCCTCAGGATCAGTTTCCTCCTTTGTGCCTTCCTGGGCTTATTAATGCTGGCCATTACTTGTTTGTACATGAATGTTTGCATGTTGTCTCCCCCATAGACCGGGAGCTCCTTGAGAGAGGGGACAGTCTTCTGACTGAACATCCTCAATGCCTGGCACACAGCAGGTGCTGAGTAAATTTGAGTGCACGGGCTGGCTGGTCCTAAGGTTCTTTCTGGCTCAGTATCTAAGCTCCAATAATTAGCATCCTCCAGCAGGCTCAGAATCATGCCTATCTCTGCATCCCTTCTGGTTTCTAGGACAGGGCATGATGCATAGTACCCCAGATTTGTTGGGATAGGGCTTCTTAGAATTTGTCCTGTGTTGTAGGAATCCTTGGGCAAGATCAACTGGAGCCTAGGGGCCCCTGCTCAGAATCATCTTTTTAAATGCATAGGATCAATTAGGATGAATAAAATACACAGGATTACAAAGGAAATCTAGTTCATGGAAACAGTTATCAAGATGCTAAAAATCCAACAAGTCTGTGGCTCCAGGTTAATGTGCCCTGCTCTGGTGGAGCTGTGAGCTCATGGATGTGGGAATTTACTGTAAAGATGTAGATTTCAACTCATCCAAGCTTGCCCACCCTCTGTGACTCTTACTTGCTCTTATCATGAGTTTGCCAAAAAGAGCAGGCCCTGACATTCTCTGCACATTATGTGGGTATCAGTTAGCTTTGTCACATGGGAGGTTCATCCCTATTTTTTTCCTTCCAGTTTTCTTCAAGGGAGTTCTTGACGCCTCTCCTCCTTCATTATTCCACGGTCAGGTTCTGTAGCCTGCTTCCACCCACCTGTGTCTCTCTGTGGATCTCTAGGTGACCCTCGGCTTCACTTCTTCAGAGGTTACTGGGGCTCACGGACTCCACATCCCTACAGCATCCCCAGAAGAATACTCATGTTCAAAAGAAGGCCTTTGTTTCAGAGAGAAGCTTGGCTCATTAAAGGAACTCTGGAATTTCCCAGAGCAGTAGGCACATGGTAAATATTTATGGAAGAATGCTAATGAGATTGTCAAGGTATACACAGGTTCCAAAAAGGCTGCCCCACGGAGGGAAAGATATCAGACCTGACCCAGCAGAGCCCTGGAGGAACTCACCAAGACCACCGTCAACTGGGATCACCCAGTCTCCAGGCTTTAATCCTGTCACTGCACTGCCCACTTCTACCACTTGGCCAACCCCTTCATGCCCTCCGACAGCAGGCAGCTCAGGAAGGATGGCATATCTCCCTGGGGACAGAAAAAAGCACAGACCATCATGGACTCTCCCTTTAACTCTTAAACCTTCAAACAGAGAAATGGCAGAGAGTCAGAGCATAAGGGCTGGAGGGGACCACAGGGGCCATCCAAGGTAACCCTTCTTTTTACAGATGAGGAAACTGAGACCCAGGGAGGCTAAGACCCATAGGCAGCATCAGAGACAAGCATGGAACTCAGGTCCTCTGACTCCATGGCAAACACTCCTTTTCTTATATCACAATAGTTTGCCCTCCATTCAAAGAGGCTTAACATGTCAGCTCAGTGATTCTCAACCACTTCCAGTATAAGGAACGCTTATAAATGTCACAGGCCCCCACAAAACATCAGTTGTACTATTAATACTGACAGAGAAAATGAATGATGACAAAAGCTACGATGAATTCAACGATACTTTTCCGAGCTAGTATCAGGCCTCAAACACTTACTGGCTGTGATGACCTTGGTTGAGTTACTTAACCTCCGTACGCCTCAATTTCTTCAACTGTAAAATGGGGATAACAACAGCACTGACCTCCCAAGGGTTGTTGTGAGGATCAGCTGACGTCACACTTGCAAAATGAGCTCAGCACCATCACAGGGCACTAGATGAATGATCCCTCCCTCCCCTTCTAAATGAATTTGTGTTTTGTTCATCATAATTACTTCCATACAGGGGACAAGCAGCCCCCACCATGTGAGGCCCTATTTGTTGAACTCACAGGTCATCCTGACTCACTGAAATAGATAGAGGGTCCCACCTTGGGCTAAATAAAAATAAAACTGAGCACTTTGGGTTTCCCTGTGGATTTTCAGACCATCGGACTAATCTGGCCTCCCAGATGGCTCATGGGCTGGCGATCATACATGACATAACTAACTTAAAAAACCCCAAAACTGTTATTTTGACACAAAGGAGTCCAGTTTCATTGCTGACTGGTCTAGAAACTTGATCGGCTCCATCTCTGACCAGTCCAGCCTGGTAGCCCCTGCCCCTGAAGGCTGCCATCTTGGTGTCTGACTTAGTGTGGGCGCCTGATTGGCTTTAGCACTGCTGCAGCTCTGAGGTCCTGAGCTTAGTGTGCACCATGAGTACAGATTACAGGTCTGAACCACCAGCTTGGCTGACATCATCTGTAACCCAGGATCAGAAACCCTACTCCCAACCCAGCAGAGGAAAGGAAATGAGCTGGCTTGAAGGTGGGATGCCAGTTAATATAAACCAAAGACCAAGGTTACCTTGGATCACATTTATGTCAGCTGGATTGACAGGGGCTGCCAGCATCTTCACCCGCGCGTCAGATTTGCCCAGAGGACTTGGCTCCAGGTTCTTCAGTCTAAACACAAAACCAAACTTGCATTAATGCCTCCAAGCCTGGACTGGGCACCTTTCACTCAAATTGTCTCCCCAGTGTCCCTTGAAGAAAAAATTCTCTGGACACTCCTGAGATAACAGTATAGGGAGTGGCCAGTGTCGCCTTGGAGTCAACAGACTGGTACTTGGGCCCCAACCTACCTGCCAATAGCATGGACCAGGGCAATTTGTTCCCTTTCTTCAGGTCTCATTTTGTTATCTATAAAATGGGGACAATACATGCTCCCCTTCTCAGCTAGGGCTAGGACCAAACTGGTATGTTCATACAGGGAATTGGCAGAGTGAGGGCACGAGTCAGCTCTCAGGTCCCCCTCTCAGTCCCCTGTGCAGAAAACTCCCAAGGCATCTGACTACTTCTGGGATAAAATGCAAACTCCACATTTAGAAACAAAGCAAATCTTCCCTGCCTGGCTCCACCCTCCCTATACAAGACAATCACTCATTCCTCTCCTTTATGCACTCTAGGTCCCAGTGATTGACCTTCACACACAAA
Source organism: Potorous gilbertii (assembly GCA_028658325.1). Taxonomy (NCBI): domain Eukaryota; kingdom Metazoa; phylum Chordata; class Mammalia; order Diprotodontia; family Potoroidae; genus Potorous; species Potorous gilbertii. The sequence continues at coordinate 217,627 of JAQQSK010003622.1, read as the reverse complement.
CATTCCATCTGTAACTCCTGATGGCCCCTTCTAAGTCAGCTCCATGGTCATCACCTGGATGAGGCCTTTCTTGGTCTTCCCAAAGCACTTCCTGTACATCTTGTGCTTATTTACATGTGCAAATATGGTTTCTCCCCAAGACAATGTACGTGAAGGCAGAAGCTATTTTGTATTGATCTTCAGAAATGCCTGTGACTGATTGGGATGGCCCTGAAGATACTCAGTGGTCTTCTCTTTCCTGCTCTGCCAGGGGAGGCCCAGGCTGCTGGTGGTAAGCTAGGCAGGAATCAAGGAGAGCTCTTACACCATGTTTGGCTATGCATAGCTGACTAATACAAAGAAATACTGCCTATCTTAAACAGCATTTCTAAAGCACCTAGTACATACCCTACTTCTCACTGGGAATACAATAACCCTACCCTAAATCCCAAGAACCTGCCCACCAAGAGCTCATTTTCTATGATCAATGTCTATAATCCCATTGGCTTTGGATTAGGTGTTGCTTTGGAGATTTTTTGCTGTTGCTTAATTGTTTATCTAAACCTTACACCAACCTGTGTATCATCAAACATTTAGTAAACATCTGCTATGTGACAAGTCCTGTGCTAAGTGCTATGGATACAAAGCAAGGCAAAAACCCAACTCCTGCCCTTAAGGAGCTCCCCTTCTAATGGGGGGACAGGGCACACGGCAGAGAACAACACGCAAACACCCAGGGCAGCTGAGTGGTGCAGTGGATAGAACGCTGGGCCTGGGGTCAGGAAGTCCAGATTTAGAAACCGCCTTCAGAGGTTTATTAGCTTTATAACCCTGGACAAGCCACTGAATCTCTGTCCGCCTCATTTTCCTCAGATGTAAAATGGAGATTATAATAGTACCTACCTCCCAGGGTTACTGTGTAGATTGAATGGGGTGATATTGGTAAGAGCTCAGCACAGTGTCTTGGCATATGGTAGATACTTAAATGATTGTTCCCTTCCCTTCTCCCATGCATGCAAGATTAAATACACACACACACACACACACACACACGTATATAGAGTAAATGGAAGGGGATCTCAGGTACTAGCAGTAGTAGCTGAGTCATTTCAATCATGTTCAACTCTTGTGACCCTATTTGGGGTTTTCTTGGCAAAGATATTGGAGTGGTTTGCCATTTTCTTCTCCAGCTCATTTTACAGATGAGGAAAATAAGGCAAACGGGTTAAGTGACTTGCCCAGGTTCACACAACTAGTTAAGTGCCTGAGGTCAGATTTGAACTCATGAAGAAGCATCTTCCTGACTTCAGGCCTAGTTCTCCATCCACTGTACCCTCAGATGCCCACTAGCACTGGAGGGAACCTAGAATGTGGGATCTGAATTGTCCAGAAGGAAGTCAAGAGATGGAGATTAAGGGGGAGAGTCATAGGAGAGAGCCTGTGGGAAGTCAAAGAGCTGGGATTTAGTGTGTCATGGGTAAGGAACAGCAGGGCCAGGGGAGAGGGACTCTAGAGCACTCAAAATCCCTAGAGCACTTGCTCAGAGGGAGCAAGGCTGTTAGAAGACCAGGATTGGTTGTGAAGGGCTTTCAAAGCCAACAGAGGATTTCCTATTGGCTCCTGGAGAGAAGAGGGAGCCTCCGAAGCTGGGAACAGTTGTGACATGGTCAGATGTGTGCTTTAGGAAGTTGGGAGAGATGGGAGGGTGGGAAGCCAACCAGCAAGAGACTGCAGCAGACCAGGACAAAGGAGGCAGTCCAGGTCAGAGGGGATGAGGGTCTGGACCAAAGTGTCTGTTGTGAGAGTGGAGAGTGAGGGACATATATGTACATACATGTGTGCATCTCACACAAACATACATGTACACACACATTCCATTTTTGCTACATTGAGTTTGAGATGTCTGTCCAAACACTGATACCACAAGATACAGGGAAGTGATGTTGTACAAGAGAAAGGCTAGATCTGTAGTCAGAGGGATGAATGGGATTTAAATCCTAGCTTGGCTGTTTAGTACTTAAATTACCTTGAACAAGTCCTTTCTCCTCTATGGGCCTCAGCTTCCTCATCTGAATTGCTATAAATCTGTGACCCAAGACTGTTTCTCGGTATAAAACACAAGAGATGTCACTAGTGAGGTACATGGCCAATGTTACTCCGGCCATCAGCGAGAAACTGTGACAGAAGAGGACCACTTTGCTCTGGGGAGGGCCAGAGCCCAGGCAATGATAGCAGGTAGAGATGGGACTCACAAACCAGGGAGTACTTAGCATGCTAGATTTATAGATAAGGAACCTCAGGCTCAGAGACTGCCTGGCCCAACGTCACACCTGGGCAAGCTAGTGATTGGCTGATGTGAGATTTGAACCCAGGTCTTCTTGGCAAGGCAGTACTGTAGAAGGAATCCTGGCTCCGGAGTCAGAGGCCCTGGATTCAAATTCCAATGAATGACACTATTTGACATTGGGCAAGTCATGTAAGCTCTCCAGGCCTCAGTTTCCTCACCTATAAAATGAAGAAGTTGGCAGCAATACTACTACCAAGACTCAAAGACAGAGAAAAAGCACTCACATGTACAAAAATATTTATAGCAACTCTTTTTGTGGTAGCAAAGAATGGGAAACTGAGGGGTACCCATGTACTGGGGAATGGCTGAACAAATAATGGTAAATAGTTTCAGTGAAACCTGGGAAGAATGGATAGAACGCAGTGAGTCCAGAAGAATAATTTACACAGTAACAACACTGTAAAAGCAGTCAGCTTTGAAAGATGTAAGAACTCTGGTCAATGCAAAGCAATGGTGAAACATCAAGAGGACCCATGATGAAGGACGCTGGCCATGTCTTGGCAAAGAGGTGATGGAGGATATATATGGAAGGAAATACACAGTTCTGGACATGGTCAACGGGGAAGTCTTTTGTGCTTGTCCATGGATATTTGTTACAAGGGCTGTTTTCTTTTTCCCAATAGGGAGGAGGGAGAGAAAATAGCATTTTGTTCAGTGAAAAAATTAAATAAAGAGGTCAGACTAGATCAGGGTTCTTAGCTTTGTGTGTCATAGACTTCTTTGGCAATCTGATGACCCCTTCTCAGAGTATATCAGATAAAAGAACCCCTGGACTAGGTCATCTCCAAGATCCCTACCAGCTCTTCACCATGACAGGTTCCTTCTTAAAGAACAGGGAGTGGATATCCCAGCACTTGCCAGCAGGGGGCAGACAGGAGCCAAGTCCTGCAGGCTTGTGGAAGTGTGTTTTCTCCTGCCCTTCCCAAGTCTCCCAGGGATGTCTGCCCAGGCCTGACCTCCAAGTTAATGTCATCAATATCACAGAAACTGCCAGGTCTCCTGGTTGCTGTTTCAGAGTTGCCAAGGAGACCACTGGGGCTGAATGGAGGGGAGAACGGTCACATCTGAATTCCTAAAGTTAGATCTACAGTGACCTAGCCACTGACAATGTTCCTGTGGCCTCGTTTTAAAAACTCACCCAAGAGACAAGTGCCTGTAATAAAGCACAAAGGAGAGCCTCCTGGATATATGCAGGATAGATCTCCAGCCCCTTTCAGGGGATTGTGAGCTTGCTTCTCTGGCAATGTCCCCAGGGTGCTCCACAGCTTGGATGGATGCCAAATGGTCTTCCATAGGGAGATTAGTGCTGGATAAGCCACAATGGCTCTTTGGAAGCTGAGACTATACATCTATAAGTGATACTGCCCAGCATTAAGAGAGACAAAAGCAAGCAGAAGAAAGAGTTTTCTGAGGAGGGGAGAAGAGGCTAGTGCCCTGGGGATTATTAAACCCTTAGTCTGGAAGTTTAGTGTCCAGTTTAACAGATGTTAAGGGCCTTCAGTTTTCCACGAATTCCTAGCTGTGCTATCTGGCGTCTTTTACTTGACAATCTCAAATGATTCACTGTTACTCTGGTTTTTGGAGGTGGAAAAGCATCAGGATCACCAAAGATCACAAATACTTTTTAAAAAATCCCCAACTTTTAAAAAAAGCATGTCTTTATATCCACAATCTCTTTTGTGAGAGAGGTGCAAGGCCTAGTAGATGCCAGCCAGCCTGTGGGCCATAAAGATGATGGAGGCTTAGGTTCTGCCTCTAATGACACATGCTGGCTGTGTAACCCTGGAGAGAGGGGAAGGGAAAAAACATTTACGCTGCACCTACCCCACTAAGCATGTTATTATCTCCTTTGATCCCCACCGTAATCCTGGGAGGTAGGTGTGGTTATTATCCCTATTACGCAGTTGAGGAAAACTGAGGCAGAGACGAAGTCACTTACTTGGGGACATAAAGTTGGTAAGTCTGAGGTCACATTTGAACTAAGGGGAACCTGTGACTTTGAGGCAGGTTCCCTACCTCTGAGAGGTCCTCCAGAATTCAGGCCCGGTGCTCTGTGCACTATGATACCACCTAGTGTCCCCAGTCACTTAATCTGTGGGTGGCCAGGTAGCTCTCCAAGCCTAGACTCTGCATGGGTGATGTTACTTCCTGAGTATTAAGTCTCCCTACAGTGAAATCATGGGTCTAATGCTTCCCTTCCCCCAAAGGCCCCCCAAAAGACTTATCTGTCTTACCAACATAACTGTGTAAGGGATAAGTAAAGTGACCACTGGGGAGGCTGAGTGGCTTGTCTATGGTCAGTCAACCTGGAAGATGTCTGAATTCAGGTCTCTGACTCTACATCTTCCATCCTATCCTCTGGACCATGACATAAAATAAGGGTTTTATTTTGTGTCATGTACCCCTCTATCATGCTCCTTTTTCACCCATACTTCAGAATTCAGTCAGGAAGTCTCACAGCATAAACTGAGATCTTGAGGTCAGAAAGACACTGAGCAGAGGAAACAGTAATGACTGGCCAGACTCTGCCTTACTGACCTAATTCCCCAGAAGTTTCTGATTTGGTCAAACAATCCAAAAGGTTCAAAACTCTGACTGCCTCATTCCCAAGCAGGGATTGATCACACGACACACAGATGTAAAAGCTTTAGCACATTATGTGGCTGTGTCACAAACCATCTTACCCCTTTCAATTCCCCCTCCCCAAAATGGGTCAAAAGGAAGTTATAAGAGGTGCATGGGAACCAGCCTCTATGCCCTTTAGTGTAGGAGAAGCCCAAACATTCCTTCTGAGACTCAGGACCCAGAGACCAAAGGGACAGAACTTCAAGTGTCAGGTTCAGGCCTCGAGCATTGGCTCTCTCCCTGTGTCATTGAGCAAAAGATAACTAGAAGCCTCTAAAGTCCACAGAACACCTGCCTGCAATACCAGCTTCAGTGAAACCCTTTAGGTTGGTATGAGGGTTACCCACTGGCAAATACCTGACATGTTGAGGTCTGTGTTTGTGGCTCAGGGAAGCAAGACACAGCAAGGGAGGGAGTCCTGCCAGCCAGCAGTCTCTTTGTATCTTCCCACAGATAGAGACTGCCTAAGAGGTGACTGCAGAGAAGGCTGGAACTCTAGCTAATGATGGGCAAAAGAGACCTATGGCAAATTCTACTTGTGGGTTTTTAAATTTCTAGCTATGTTCTATAGGCTCTACTCAGAAGCCTATTCATTGAATGGGTGTGTCTCACTCAAAGTGAGAATGTGATAAGACCTTAGCTGGAAAGGGCTAGGGTCTCCCATTGCATTCTGGGTCATCTCCGGTTGTCCTGATGATTATCAGGTCATTGGATCCATATGGCTCAGGAGAAGAAAGTGAGGCTGGTGACCTTGCACAGCCCTCCCTCCCTCAACTCAAAGTCAGCCGCAAGTCATGTCATCATCTAACCAATGTCATGGTCCTCTTTGAGAAGGACAAACACAACCACAACTCAGTCTCCCCTAACTAGCCAACAAATATTGATAAAGTATACACACACACACATTATACACACACATTTATTACACATATATATGTCACCTAGCACACACTTCCATATAAGCAGGAACACAATGAGACAAGTCAATCAGTGCCTGCCCTCAAGAAGCTTACAGTCTACCTGGAAGAAACAGTGAACTATAAAGCCATATCCAAACTAGATATAAAATAGTAACTGCATATCTAAAGTGCTTTAAGATCTGCAAAGAGCTTTACGTTATGTTAACTGACTTGACCATCATAACCTTATGACATATATTAGCCTCATTTTACAGGGGAAGAAACTAAGGCAGGTTTCCTGGGCTCACATAGCAAGTAAGTTTCTGAGGCAGCATTGGAATTCAGGTCTCTCATTCCTCTCAGTGCTCCATTACACCACCTAGCTGCTTAAATTTTCAAATTACTTTTCATCTCCATTTTTGGCATCTTGTATGTCCGTAGTTATTTACATGGTATCTCCTGGATTAGAATAGAAGTTCTCAGAGAGAATGGACTGCTTTTGCCTCCGTATTTCCAGTGCTCAGTATGGTGTCTGACAGAGTAAGATACTGACAAATGTTTGTGACCATTGACTACAATGTGCCTTGAAGGGAATTAGAGATTCTAAGAGGCAGGAATGAGGAGGGAGTGTGTTCTAGGCCTGGGGGACAATCTGCACAAAGGCACAGAGATGAGAGATACGGGATTATTGGGGGAACAATCAGAAGGCCAACCTGGCATGAAGGCAGCACACATGAACGGGAGGGATGTGTAAGAAGGAAGACTGAGGCAGGCTGGGAAGAACTTAAATTCCAGAGGCATTTATATTTCCACTTGATCCCATAGGGGAGCGATCTGTGAAGGCCAGACATCTCAGACCCTAGTGGGGTGCTGCTTATACTTGCCAATGAAGCATTCCCAAGGAGCACGAGGATGCTGCACTCAGAGGGAGGCCTCTCCTAGTGGGCTGAGCTGGGAAGGCTCAGCTTCCTCATCGGGGACAACATCTGCACCACCTACCAACATGAGGCTGTTGTGAGGGTCAAATGACCAAAAAGTATTAAAACAAAGTCAGTAATTATTAAAAAGATATTCTGATTCAACACAACCTAACCTCAGCCTTTTAAGCCTGACTTTCCCCTTACATAAGACAAAGCCATCCTCCTCCTGCTGGTCAATCTCAGGAATATCCTAGACAGAGAGGCAGCTAGGGGGCTCCATCGTGCACTCAGCACTGCGCCTGGGGTCAGGAAGACCCCAGGTTTAAGTCCAGTCTCAGGCACTTACTAGCTGTGTCACCCTGGACGAGTCACTCAATCTCTGTGTGCCTCAGTTTCCCCATGTGGGGGATTACAACAGCACCTACCTCCCAAAGTTGTGAGAAGCAAATGAGATAATATTTGTTCAAAGCACTTAAGTGTGCCTGACACACAGTAAGCCCTATATAAGTGTTACACTGATATTGTGATTATCGTTACTATCAACATGATTTTACAGTTTTCCAGCGGGGGGAGTCATTCATTCAACATGCAGCCAAGGCACACTAAGTGTCTGATATAAGAAACGTACTGTGCTAGGCACTGAGAAAACAGAAAGAGAGAGGCAGGCAGAGGCAGAGAGAAAGAGAGAGGATCTGTGAAACATCTGTTCTCCAAGCTGTCCTTGCCACTTGGAAAAACCCTCTCTTCCTTGCTCAGCTCCCTCAGGGAGGGAGGTACTGGGAGCCGGGAGGCCCTGGACAGGAGAGCTGGGGGCCTAAGGCTCAAGAGACAGCTTCACCATGAAATCTCATGTGACTTTGGCTGAATCATTTCCCTTCTCTAACCATTACACGGCAATAAAATGTGAGAACTGGCCCCTCCCTGCTCTGTAATTCACTGTCTCAGTAGAGAAACTAAGGCGGGGAGATGCATTCTTGGGTTAACTCTTCTATCCTGGAATCTATCCATGTTCCTTCAGGAAAATAAGCATCTTTAGCTTTTACAACTGTACTCAAAAAAAAAAAAAAGCCTCATATCAGAAAATCAACAATCCTTTCTGCCTCTTATAAAAAGTACTATAATTTTGGCTTAAGAACTATAAACAAAACAACCTCTAAGATCACCTGCATTGATCTCTAGCTCCAAACACCAGCATTAATCCTGAAATGAATAGTTACCTAGGGGCAATCAGAGTCCTAACCGAGGCGCTGAAAGACCACTAATTACAGAGGCTCTTTTACCAGTGGCTCCCTCAACTTCCTAACTTGTTCCAGCTGCTTCTGAGCAGAACTGGGCTGGCACCCAAGTGATTCACTGTTTAGTTTTCAGGAACTGGATTCTGAAATGCCGCTTATCTGCCCCCTTTTGGGACAGGAGCCCATGACCCTCTAGGATGTTGAGTAGTTGTTTTATGATGTACTTTCTCCATTCCTTTGTCTCTAAATCTGAAGGGAGCAAAGGCTTCATTTTGGTTGAAGAGAGAGGCTCCCTGGTAGGGAGCACTCTGGTACAAAAAGATGTGGCAGCTGAAAAGAAGGCAGATGGGTAGGTCTTGGGGGGAAGAGGGGAAAGAATGTGAATGAGAATGCGAGAGATGCCAAAAAAAAGAGGAGCAATCAAAAATACAGAGAAGAAAACAAAAACGTTTAGAAGGGGACACAATAGGACAACTTTGTTACTAATGTATTGAATTTAACTGATACTTAAAAAACAATGTAACAGAAACTCATACTTCATGTACACTCCCCTTGTTTTTTTCAGTTTCAAATTAAAAATTTTCAATGAATAGAAATCTATTTTCTCTGCTTAACCCTCCCTCAAGGGAAAAAAAACTCATAAGAAAAACAAAATCCTTGTGACAAATATACAGTTAAACAAAACAAATTCCTTTTGGCAATGTCCACGAAATGCAGATATCTCAATCTGTTTCCTGAGTCCTTCCTGCTTAGTCCTCTGGAATCATGAATTCTTACAGCTTTCAGAGCTGTTCTTTGCACAATGGGATTTCTGTGTACTGCTAATGATTAAGTTCATAAAAAAAATTAAGTTTTTTTTTTTTAAAGCATGTTAGGCTTGGAGTCAGAAGTCTGGACTCAAAGCCTACCTCCAACACTCACTAGTTGCATGACCTTTGCCAAGTTACCTAATTCCTAAATGCCTCAGTTTTCCTATTTAAAAATGGGGATACTGTCTATCTCATCAGGTTGTTACGGGGCTCAAGGGGATGTATGTGAAGTATATTGTAAACATCAGAGTGCTACCTGATACTGGTACATTTGCTTGGGATTCTGGGAAAATCTCAGGATGGGTGCAGCTGCTGCCAGCACAGCCTGTTGTCCCAAGGGCCACACTGGCTTTTGAATGGTAGCTTCTGTGGTCTCTCATCAAATCTGGTGCTGATACAAATGCCCTGGTCACTCAGGCTATGAAAAGGAAATGGGATTCTTTCTAGGATAAAATGGTTTTCTGTGACTCCTATAAAATGACCATGTTCAACATGACATTCCTTGTGCTCTCAGTCTCTGTGGCAAAGAAAGAGCTAGGTCTTAGCTGACCACAGAACAGAACTTCTAAATCAAAGCTATCTATAATCATAGGGAAAAATGCTCTAAATCACTATTGATTAGAGAAATGCAAAGTAACTCTGAGATACCACCTTACACCTGTCAGATTGGCTAATATGACAAAAAAGGAAGATTATAAATGTTGAAGAAGATGGGGCAAAATTGGAACACTAATGCGTTACTGGTGCAGTTACGAACTGATCCAACCATTCTGGAGAGCAATTTGAAACTATGCCCAAAGGACAATTAACTGTCACCCAGCAATACCACTACCAGTGTACCCAAACAAAAATATAGCAGTTTTTTGTGATGGTAAAGAATTGGAAATTGAGGGGATGCCTATCAATTGGGGAATAGCTGAACAAGTTGTGGTATATGAATGTAATGGAATACTATTGAGCTTTAAGAAATAACGAATAGGCAGATTTCAGAAAAACCTGGAAAGACTTACATGAACTGATGCTGAGTGGAGTGAGCAGAACCAGGAGAATATTGTACACAATAACCACGACACTGTAAGATGATCAACTATGACAGACTTAGCTCTTCTCAGGAATGCAATGACCTAAGACAATTCCAAAAGACTCATGATGGAAAATGTCATCCACATGCAGAGAAAGAACTGTGGCATCTAAAAGCACATGGAAGCAGACTATTTTCATTTTTGTTTTTTCTTTTTCAGGGTTTTCCCCCTTTGTTCTGATCCTTCTTTCATGACATGACTAATATGGAAATATGATTAATATGATTGTACATGTGTAATCTATATTAGATTGCTTGTTGTTTTGGGGAGGGAGAAAAATTTGGAACTCAAAATCTTATAAAAGTAAATGCTGAAACTAAAAAAAAAGAAGCAATTAAAAATGTTTTGTTAAAAAAAAAAAAAGAATAGAGCTTCTGTTCGGGAGCAGTGGGAGAAAGAATGTACACCTGCTCATCCATAGGGAAAAGCTATATGGGGAAAGTCTGGGGCATGAAATGAGAACATCTCAACAGCTTCCTTCTATTTCTTCTCCAAAAGGAGAACTTGCTTAAAACAGGAGTAATTAAGTACTTTCCCTTTTTCTTCTTAATCCAACACCCTTCCCCTTCTTACTCCCTCACCCCTAAACCTCCACCCATCTTGGCTGCCCTTGTGTCTCCACATGCATTGGTCACTTCCCCTGAACTTTGTGACCCAGCAGTGTTGGCCTGTTCTCCATTCTGTGCGCAAGAGTTTCCATCTCCATCTCTAGACCTTTACCTCTTCTCAAGAGCACTCCCTTTTCATCTCTGCCTCTTGAAATCTCTGATTTCCTTCAAGGTTCAGCTCAAGCACCATCATTCTCCATGATAACTTTACTGATCCCCCAAGTCACCAGTGTTGGCCCTCCCCAAACTACTATATTTCAAAAGTCCTTTAATCTGAACTCACAATATCCGTCACCGTAGTTAGCACGTAGAAGAAACTTAACAGTAAACACATATATTAGGTATATACTTTTATATGTACATGTTGCCTACCCCATTGGAATACAAGCTCCTTGAAGGCAGGGAACGCCTATCCCTAGCACTTAGTACAGTACAGCACAAAGTAGGTATTTAACAATGACTTGTAGATTGATTCACTTTCAACCAAAACACACTCCTCCCTTTACAGGCCTGGAGTCAGGAAGACCTGAGTTCTAATTCATCCTCAGACTCTAGATGTGTGAGTCAATTAACCTTTCTGCCTTAATTTCCTCAAATTTGAAAGGAGGATCATGATAGTACCTACCTCACAGGATTGCTGTGAGGATCAACTGAGATATCTGTGCACTGAGTAGTGCAGTGCCTGGCACATAGTAGGAGTTTAAGTGCTTATTCCCCTTTCCTTCCATTTCCCTTCTTTCAAAACTGCTCAAAAACTGGCTCTTCTTGAGAAATGACAAAACAGCAGTTTCAGAGAAGCCTGGGAAGACCAAAACGAGTGAATCCAGCAGAGCAAACTCTATATAACAATGACATAAAGACTAATACTCGACTTAAAAACTCTGATCAGCAAAATGACCAACAAAGAAAGCCTGGTGACAGCACAAGACCCACCTCCTGACTCAAGATGCAGAATGAGGCAAAGACATTTTCAAACACTATCAATATGAGGATTTGTTTTTCTGAACTATGCATATGTTTTTCTTCCTTATTTTTCTAATGGGGGGAAGTGGGAGAGAAAGTAAATCCCTGCAAATTGAAATCCACCTGATTCTTTTTTGAGGCATTTCCAGGTTCCATTTACCCTGGTTCCACTCTAGTGCCCTGGCCTTCTGAATAAGCTAGAATGAACTATGTGTAGATTCATGACAACAGCCTCATAAGGCTGGATCACCAGCAGAGCGTTTCTCTTCCCTCTTCTATAATCTGATTTGCTCTCTTCTCCTCCTCTTGGAATCCCTGTTCTGCTACAAGTAGCACAAGTTGGTCCCTGAGGTCCCCATCAGCTCTGAGATGGTGAACATGAAACTATCCATGACTCTGCTTCTGCTGATAGGGCTGTGTGGGAGCAGGAGGAGACATCCAGACATAGGAGATCTTCAGAGATACCCAAGTTGACCAGTGTGAAGGTCATACACTTAAAGGTGGAGGTGGGAGAGGGGTGGAAGGTCAGAGCAGAAGGGCAGATAGTCCCTTAGGAGGTACACACATTTGTCCTGTATCAGTACATAACTTTATCAAGATGACCTGGGGAGAATGATTACTTTGGATCACCTATGGTAACCCTGGGGCCCCTGGGGACTGAGACATCAGGATACTGGCCAACTCACTTCCCTTTCATTCCCTTCCCTATCCTACAACCAACCAGGATCAGAGATGCCTTCTGCACTGAGGCCTATGAAACTAGGGCTCATTAGGTCCTTTCAGGCATAGATCAATCAGTCACTGTCTGCATTAACATTTTATGGATTTGATTAACTCATCATTTCCTACAATGAGAGTCACAAGTAGATCTCTCCTTTGGGATCACCTCATCTCACCAAGGTCTCTAGCAAAAGTAGCAGTGGTAGCCTCTTGCATCTGCCTTGATCCATGCTGTGTCATCTCCCCCACCATGAACTCAAGAAACTAACGCTGATGGGAGAATAACTTTGCATCTTTCTAATGGGTCCTGGATCACCCAGATTGTCCATTCTGCCAGTAAGGATAGACCTAAGTATCTGCCCCCATGATGAGCCTGGCACTGCCCATGTCTATGTCTCAAAGGGTATGATCAGAGAGAGCTAAGTGGTGAGATGTATGGAGCACACTAGGCCTGGAGTCAGGAAGCCCTGATTTCAAATCTGACCTTAGATACTTACTGGGTGTGTGACCTTGGGCAAGTCACTTAGCCTTTGCTTGTCTCCATTTCCTTAACTGTAAAATGGGGGTACAATAATACATACCTTGCAGGGTATTGTAAAGATAAGCGAGATAATATCTGTGGAACACCTGGGCAGCGAGATGTCAAAGTGGACAGAACGCAGGCCCTGGAGTCAGGAAGACTTCATCCAGAGTTCAAATCTAGCTTCAGACACTCACTAGCTGAGTGACCCTAGGCAAAGCACTCTGCCTCAGTTTCCTCATTTGTAAAATGAGGTGGAGAAGACATGGGAAACCACTCCAGTATCCTTATAAAAAAAAAAACCCAAATGGGGTCACAAAGAACTGGATACAACTAAAAAAACCAAATTACTCAACCACCAATCCCTTAGCACAGGGCCTGGTACACAATCATGTTATATAAGTGCTTACCTTGCCCTACTTTGAAAACCTGCAAATTGCTACACAAATATTTAAATACAAGGGGTTACAATGATTTCTGTCCTTTTACGAATCCATCTGATGTGCTCTACAGCATGAGTTCTCAGGGTACCCAAAGGAGTCCAAGTCCAGTATGCTAGGTCACTGGCTCATCTGATTCATGTCACTTCCTTCTGCACAGACCCATTCCCACAGAACCTCTCTCATTCCCAGACTCCTCATCCCTGTCCTCACCTTAAATCTACGATCCTCCCATAGAACTTCCCTTCGAAAAGACCTTTGATTCCTGCCCTCACGGATCTCAACACAGCTCCACAGATCCTTTCCCTATCCTAATGGGATCGACATTCCCACAAGACCTTCTCCAGGCTTTATTCATAAAACACAAAATATTAACACCAGAAGAATGCTTTGAATGCAGGTTACAGCTAGAAAGACCTTAGGATAGAGAAAATTGCAACTGGAAAGCACCTTGAAATAGATGATTACAGTTGAAACAGGCCTTCAGAGCTAGAAGGATCTTTAAAAAAGTAGAACAGAAGAGATAAAAGGGACCGTGGAATGAAGAATCATTAGAGCTGAATGGGGAGTTGGAATGGGTAATGTCAGGGCTCCAAAGGTGCCTCTGAATCTGGAATGTTAAAGAAGTAAAAGAGGCAGGAAAATGGAACATCAGAACTGAAAGGGGTCTCTGAACTTGGAAGATCTGGGGTAAACGGGGTCTGTTAGAGGAGAATAAATAAACATGAGACTTCGAGGTTCTAATGGATCTCAGAATTTGGCACATTAGAGCTGAATAGTGCCCCAGAACTTGGAAGATTTGCTGTGGATAGGGTCCATTAGAGGAGAATAAACATGAAACTTTGGGGTTCTAATGGACCTCAGAACTTGGCACATTAGAGCTGAATAGTGCCCCAGAACTTGGAAGGTTTGCTGTGGATAGGGTCCATTAAAGGAGAATAAACATGAAACTTTGGGGTTCTAATGGACCTCAGAACTTGGCACATTAGAGCTGAATAGTGCCCCAGAACTTGGAAGGTTTGCTGTGGATAGGGTCCATTAAAGGAGAATAAACATGAAACTTTGGGGTTCTAATGGCTCTCATAACTTGGCACATTAGAGGTGAATGGGACCTCTGAACTTGGAAAGTTTGGGGGGAATGGGGTCCATTAGAAAATAAGTAAACACTAAACTTCGGGGTTCTAACGAATCTCAGAACTTGGCACGTTGGAGCTGAATGGACCCCTGAACTTGGAACCTTGGGAGCTGAAGGGGAGCTTGGAACGTGGAACTCTACGGCTGAGAAATTGGAACGCTGGAAGAGGACGGGCCCCCTGGGGTGAATAAGCCTGGCGCTCCGGGGCTCTAGGGAGGTCTGAACTTGGCCCGTTACAGCTGAATGGGGGAAGGGCCTGGGCTCAGAAGGTGATGCTGAAGGGGGGCTGGGAACGTGGAACGTTGAGAGAGGGAGGGTTCCACCGGGCTTCGGACGGCCATCTAGAACCTAACGGCCGCTGCGTGGAACGAACCCCAGGACCCGAGCCCCTCGTTCTCGCGAGCGGGGAGGGGGAGGTGTGCCCCTCGCGGAACGCCCCCTTACCGAGCGCCCGCCCCACCCCCTCCCCTGGCTCTTACTCGACGACCTTGAGCGGCTCCCCGTACTGCCTGAAGACCAGCGCCCGGACCCCGGCGGCGCCGCCTGCCGCGGGCCGGGAGGACGAGGAGGCCACGCGTCGGACTGCGGCCCGCTGGGGCCCCCAGTGGGGCCGTGGCCGGAGCTGACCCTGAGCCACCCGCAGCAACCACATCGTCACTGGCGCCGGAGTCCAACTGCTCGGCGTGGCCGGCGCTGAAACGGCGGCAGCGTGCCCCGCCCCCGCCGTAGCGTGTGCGTCACTGCCCCGCCCCCTGGGGAGCCCCGCCCCCTGCCCCGCTTAAAGGGACCGCGCAGCCTTCTCACCGCAGCTGCCCACGAGAGGGAGCTTCTGGGCTCTGAGGCTGCCGGTGGGAGAGACAGAGGAGCAGGGGCGCCAGTGGGTTTAGACGCCCTTCCAGCCCCTCCTCAAGGCACAGACCTTGGCGAGCCGTCCTGGAGTAGTGACACCCCGGAGCACAATATGCGGAGCTGGAAGGAACCTTAGAGATCACCCAGTCCAGCTTCCATGCATTTTACAGATGGGGAAACTGAGGCCCAGGACCTCCGACTTCGGAGCCAAGGCTTATGCCTTTGCCCCACGTTATTGCGCGGCCACAGGAAGAGCCAACAAGGGAAGAGTCGCCCAGTGGAGAGAGGCTGGGTTCCTGCAGACATTTAAAAAAGCGTTTTGTTGATGATGTCCCTTCTCTGCACATCGCTGTCACTTCTTGATACTGTTCCCTTTGTGCCTCCCCTCACAATCCTCCCTTATAACAAAAAGTTCAAAAGAGATCAGCACGTTGATCACGTCTGACAATACGTGCCTTATGTTCAATTACCCTCTGGAAAGGCTTCGCATCACCTCTCTGTGGGGGCAGGGGCTTCACACTACCTGGTGGGGACTGGGCTTTCACAACCAGTCATCTGAGGTTACAACTGAGGTTACAACTCAGGCATTTTCGGTGAATACAAAATGCAAGGTCAAAAGCTGATTGTGAAATTTTCAGTGAGTATTTGCCCTTCAGAGATCAGCAAACATCCTACAAATCAACACTTGTTTTGTGAATTGTCTAGACTTAAGAAAATGATAGAGAAAATGTTAAATTTATAATGTAGCTTAAGCTTGAAAGTGCTTCCTGCATACATCCTCCTCCCCCACATCACCTCAAGCTGATTGTTAAACATTTACCAGCACACCACTATATATAGATGTATATTTTCTCTCCTTCTCTCTATACACACACACACACACACACTCATACAGACACGCATATGCAGATAAATATAATTCAAAGCATAATATAATAAGAAGAATGCAGAGTGCCGTCATATCCATATCTCAACACTTAGAAGTTTTCACTGGGCTGAGGCTCTCTACTGACTTCTTGAATTACTGTGGTTAAAATCATTCATTACATCTAGATGGATTCAAATCATGCCTGTGGCACTAACTACTTGTGTGACCCTGGACAACTCCCCTAAACTCTCTGGGCCTCAGTTTCCTCACCTGTAAAATGAAAGGTTGGACTAGATAGCCTTTTGGTAAATGATCCTACAACCCAGTGGTCTATCTAATTGATTCTAGTTCATTCATTTCATTTCAACAAACATTTATTAAATGCTTGCTATATGCAAAGGGGTGTATAGGAAGGGTTAACACCTCCAGTGTGAGGGCTCCTCATCCACCTTTGGTGTCCACCTGGCACTCCAAGAAGCTGTAGTCTGCATCCTATCTTGGCAGATGGGCTAAAGCAGATGGAGGGTAACCAATAGGCCTCAAACTCATCTGTGAATTAGGGGGATGTCTACCCCAAGCAAGTGAAGACTTTCTCTGGGTGGAACGGTCAGATGAGAACAATTTATTCCAATGTCCATGAGGAAGGCTGAAGCAGGCACAGTAAAGCGCTTAGAGATTGGTCAGACATCTGAGACACCAAGGTTATCTAGTGCATCCTGGGCCAAGCCCGTCATCTCACTATTGATCCTGCCACTGTTTGATGACTCTGGAACAGAAAGTGAGGCTGATGACTTTGTACAACTCTGTCTTACTTAAATCCAATTCACCCTCAAGTCAAGATATCATCTTATGGACTCAATAACTGTGCAAAGCAGTATGTTAATCAATTACCTTCATAGAAGGGATTTGAGTCATCTTCTTCTCATTTTAGAGATGGAAAAAGTGAAGCCTGGTGAGGTTAAGTTACTTGCCCAAGGTCACCTACCTAGTAGTCCAACATAGCTCATACATGTGGGTAGTCTCTTCTTGCAGATTTCATCCCACCCATATCTGCCCATCCTGGGCTACTTGTCCCTATCCAAACTAAGCATTTGTATTGATGGCCACCTAAATACGGACCCCTTTGAGCAATTCCTGGAGAAGAGATTCTGTTCAGAAGAGAAATATAAACTTAAAGCTGGAAGAGACCTTCAGAAAAGAATCCAATTACCACATTTTGTTGACGAGTTAGATGAGATCCAGAAAGGTTAAGAGCAGGGATAGGGACTTAAAGAGCTAGAGGGCCACATGTGGCCTCCAGGCCAAAGGTTCCACACCCCTGGGTTAAAGAGTCTTGCTCCAGGGGGCAGCTAGGTGTCACAGTGAATAGAACACAGGCCCTGGAATCCGGAGGACCTGAGGTGATCACTTACTGGCTGTGTGACCTTGGGCAAGTCACTTAATTCCAATTTCCTCACCTCCCCCCTCCAAAAAACAGGAAAAGAAAAAGAGTCTTGTTCGAGGTCACACAGGAGACTGGGAGACAGGAATGGAAACGTGTCCTTGAACCTCACACCATCTGTTTCCATAACTGCCTCTTAACTTTAGGCTGAGAGAAACAGAAGAAGTAAACAGGAAGTCCCTGAAAAATCTATAAAGAAAAAAAATCAAATTAAAAAAAAACAAAGGAAAAAATACTATAGTAAGCTTTTGGAGAAGATGTGGAGAAATACCCTGAAGAGCTAATTACTTAGAATAGATACTTTACAATTGTCATTAACTAGTTGTTATCTCAATTCATTCAAAGTAGCTGGATAAAAATAATTGGGACATTGTTTTGTTTAATCAGAATGGGAGAAAAAAAGGAAGGGGAGATGGAACAGCAAAAAGAATCGAAAGGAGTTTATTCCATGAGCAAAAATGAAAAACAGTCCCTTTTCTAAGGGAGTTTACATTCTTTCAGATGAGCTTCTCCCTCCTTGAGCAGCTAGGCCCAACCAAGTAGCTATCAGCTTCAGAGGTTGTCTTGGCTTGTATTTCCAGTTTGGTTGATCCTGCCCCTGGAGGGCAGTGCTGTGGTCAGCATCCTGTAGTATGGCCTTTGAGAATCAAGGACTTTTAAGCTTGTGGGAGGGGCACCTATGTGTGCAGTGAGCGGTGTGGTGGATAGAGCACCAGTCCTGGAATCAGGAGGATCTGAGTTTAAATGTGACCTTAGACACTTACTAGCTGTGTAACCTTGGGCAAGTCACTTAACCCTGATTGCCTCAAAAGAATGCAGGAGACATAGAGGAAGACCACAGAGGAGATGAGATCCAGGAAAAAGAAAAATCACTTTAGCAGAGGTGATCAGGGGCTACTTCCTGGAGGAGGTAACCTTTGAGTTGGGCTTGGAGGGTAGGTGGGTCAAGGAGAGATGGAGAAGGGAGAAAAGCTAATTGTACCTAAAAGGCCTCAGAAATTGGTGATGGGGAGGGCTTTAGAGTTGGGGCAAGGAGACCAGAAAGTTGAAGGGCATGAACAACATTTGCACTCCAGCAGAGTAGAAACAGCTTGGTCTAGTACCTAGTTGGCAAGGCTAAATAGTTAAAATTAATGGTGCCAGGGTGGATGGAGTGCTGGACTTGAACTCAAGAAGAAGTGAATTAAAATTCTGCTTCAGACACTTACTAGATGTGAGCCTGGGCAAGTCACTTAACTTCTCAGTTTTTGTTCCTTCATTTGTAAAATGGGCATGATATAATAGCCCCTACCTCACAGGGCTATTGTGGGAAGTCTCTCTCTCTCTTTCTCTCTTTTCCTACCTTCCTCTTCTCTCTCTTCTCTCTCTCTCTCCTTCTCTCTCCACTTTCTCTCTCCATGTTGTCTCCCCTGATAGAATATAAACTCTTTGAAGGCAGGGACTCTTTTTGTACCCCCAATGGCTAGCACCATGCCTGGCATGTGGTAGTCACTGAATAAACATTGATTAATTGATGGATGGATTGCTAACCCATTGCCATGGTACTCTGGCTGAGCCCATCCTGCCTCTGATCTCCTCCTAGGACAGTCCCAGAAGCAACTTTCCTGTGTCCTGGCATCTCTCTTCCTAACAAACAAACCGAATTGATGGTACAAAATCTGGGGTTATGCTTACATTACCGGTCCCAGCCATGCTTTGTACTCTTGTCTCAGACATGAAAATTACCTTTGTATCCCCAATTGCATCAGTGTGGTTATGGCCCCAGCTTGAACCCTAGTGGCTTCTATTTTGCTGTGCTACTTTGGAAAAGTCACATTCCCTGAGCCTTGGAAGTATGAATAATCCTACTCCCTAAGGAGGGGGCAAATAGTACAATGATTATATAGGCACTTGAAGCTTTTTGGGAAAAGCTCCATGGGGAGGTGAGAGGTTTTCTTTTCTTGCAGCATTATAGCATAAATAATAATGCAGCCTTACATCACTGTGGTCCTTTACAGGATTCAAAGCATTTTCACCTACTGTAGTAGCTCATTGGATTAGCTGAAGTGGTATTGCCTGGAGATTTCTGACATCGGCGCTTTCCCACTGGGAAGGATGTGGGCTCTTGGGAAGGAGTAAACAGAGACAAGAGCTCAGGGCTGTTTAAGCACCCCAGCAGAGGTCCTTTGAATGGCCCCTCACAAAGGGACCCAGGGGATGGGAAGCAGTGCTGATCTTGTTATCTCTGCTTTACAGATGAGGAAACTGATGGACTTTGTCTAGGCCAAAGCCATGTTTATGTATCAGCACCAGGAGAGGTTAGGGGTCTGCTGGCCCACAGCTATAGGATGCTGTTTGTTTTTCATTTTTTAAGAGGTCCAATGACATCATGGGGTGATGTCCTGATTTGTGGATAAATTAAAGTGAGGCAGAGTTGCACAAAGTTGCCAGCCTGACTAGGTCTTCCAGAATCAGCAAAGTCCAGGGTCACACAGGGTCACACAGCTGGACAAGAGTCATTGATTGGTGACGGCCTGGGATGCAGTGGATGACCTTGGCACACAGCACCTGCTTCAACTGCTTTCATGGTCATTGGAACAAACTGTTCTCATCCGCCCATTCCACTGAAGTTTTGGGGTAGACCTCTCCCTAGATCACTGGGTGGTTTTGAGGCACATCAATTACCTTCCATTTGGTCTAGTCTGTCTTCCTAGAGGTTTACCTAGGTGTATCCAATGAGCATACTACAGCTTCTTGGAGCCACTGGTGAGAGCTAGGTGAAGGTGGACACCAAAGGTGGATAAGCAGTCCTAAAAAGGGTATGCCCTCATGCCAGAGGTGCTGGTCCTCCTGAACACCCCTCCCCTTAACTCCATAGCTCACAGTTACATAATTAGTAAATGGCAGAAGGTGGGGCAGGGCTGAGGGAGGGAGGAGGAAGAGGGCCTCCAAACCAGATCTTCTTACTTCCAGTACTGCATGAAAATTAGAGCTATCCCAGAGAGCAATGGACTGCCTTGGGAGGTAAGGATAATAGTATTTGTATAGTGTAGGAGTGGGGAACCTATGGCCTCAAGGTCACATGTGGTCCTCTAGGTTCTCAAGTGCAGCCAGAATTCAGTCAAAGAACTTCGGGCTCCCCAATCCTGAAGGGCTTTAAGGTTTGTAAACCACTTTATATAAACCTCATGATAACCCTGTGACCAGGTGCTATCTTACTGATGAGGAAACTGAAGCAAATGGAAATACCTTGCCAGGAGTCCCATAGGTAGTAAATATCTGAGGTAGGATTTGAATTCAGATCTTCCTGATTCTCAAGTCCCACATTGTGCCCATCATAGGCAAGAGGCTGGATGACTTTTCTGGGGGGTTGTTGTTGTTGTTGTTGTTGTGTGTGTGTGTGTGTGTGTGTGTGTGTGTGTATGCGCGTGTAGTATGGATTAGAAGTGTTCAGAGGTCAATTCAATTCAGCAAGCCTTAATTAAGTGCTTGTTGTATACTAGACACCAGGAGACACAAATACACAAATGGCAGTCTTTATTCTCACATTCTTTCTAGTGGAGGGAATCAACATGGAAATAGGGAAATATAAACACAACAGATATAAAGTGATTAGTTTTTGGAGGTGGGGGGTGGAGGGGTAGCACCAGCAACTGGAAGAATCAACAAAAGCCTTTTTTAGGACTTGACACCTGAGCCGAGGCTTGAAGGGAGCTAGGGGTTCCAAGAGGCAGAGGTGAGGAAGGAGAACATAGTCTGGGCAAAGGTGTGGAGGTGGGAGAAGGAGTACTATTTTCTGGTTAAGAGAAACAATAGGAGTAAACAAAAGTCCTTGGAAAATGCCTAAAGAAAACAAATCAATCTTAAAAAACCAGACAAACAAGAATGACAGATTAGGGAGCCTCAGATATGCCAATTTGGCTGGAACTTGGAGCTAATAAGGATAAGGAGTACTGGTTTCTTCAAAGGCTACTCTAAGATTTTGAGACTACACAGTATTGTACATTGTCTCTCATGCCCTGGACTGTTTGCTTTAAGGAGGCCAGAGACCAAAGACTCTGGGCATCAGGCACCTGTCCAAGACCTTTGCCCTGGGCACTAGTGGCTTGAGTTCCATACAGAGGTATCTAGAGAATATTAACCTCAGTTCAAGTAAACAGTCAGTTGCCTGAGGGACTGCTAGGACTCTAACGTCCTGCAGAGGGAGCAACCTCTGACTGTAGACTATTGAAGGAATCATAGGCTTTAAAGCTGAAAGGAATCTTAGAAAGCATTCCGTGCAAGCTTTTCATTTCATAGGTGAGGAAACCGCAGGCCAGAGACTTTGTGAATTTTCCAAGTTCTCAAAGACAGCAGCAAAGAGCAGTCACTTTCTCTTGGTAGGGTGGAGAGATTATCAGGAGGGCTAGGGATCGTTAGCAACTGCGCAGGAATGTATGTATGTGTGTGTGTCTGTGTATATGTATGTAGACACAAACCACCTATACATATATATATATATATATATACATACACACATATACACATACATATATATGTATGATATATGTATATGTATGTATATGCATGCAGTATTTGTAATTCCAAAAAAATTATTATTTTTATTGTCAAGGGAATTTCCCCTGTTCCTCAAGCACCATGGTATAGTAGAAAAAAAATGATGGTTTTGAAATCTCAGAATTTGTGTTCAAATTCTTACTTTCACATACTATCTGTGGTCTTAGGTTATTCAAGTATAAAATGAGGGGATTGGACTAGCTGATATTTAATACCCCTTCCAACTCTAAATTTATTATCTTACATATTGTGTAATCAATCAAATCCCATACATTTGGGGGAAGATGTAAAGCTTCCATCCTGGATATATCCTTTATGTACCTAGTCCTTTGCATGATACTTCCCCCACTGGACTATGAGCTTCTTGAGAGTGGGGTCTGTTTTGGCCTTTTTTTGTATCTTCAGCTCTTAGCAAAATACTTGGCACACAGCATGTGATTAATAAATGTTTGTTGACTGATCACATGCATATTTGAGGGAAGATGGAAAGGATATTTGAGTCAAGATGCTTGAATTCTAGTTTTTAACTGTCCTTGGCTGTGGGACTTTGGGCAAGTCATTTCCTCTTCTCAGAGGTTTAGATCTGTAAAGTGTGTCTGGGTATAAAATCAATAATGTTTGACATTGTATTTTAACATTTTATATGCTAAGTCTCCTTACAATTTTAATGTTATGTGTTTTAAGGTTCCCAGATATGCCATTTTATGGCTCTCAGGTTCCTCCTAGCTCTGCCATTCTAGGTTCTAAGGGCTCTCCCAGTTCTGGCATTCTCCATTCTAAGATTCTGTCTAGTTTTAACCTTGTGTGTTCTAAGATCCCTCCTAGCTCTGACATCCTGTGTTCTAAGATCCCTCTCAGATTTGACATTCTACAGTGTAAAGGGACTTCCAGTTCTAACATTTTAAGGTTTAAGATCCCCTTTTGTATCTGCCATTTCATGATTCGTTGACGTTTACTTGAATGTGAACCTTATGGTCCTCAGGGCCTTGTGTAGGATCTGACAGGTCTGACAGGTGAGTGTTGATATTCCTGTACTAGGGTATAAGGCGCTCTGAATTTGTGTAGGGTTGAAAGTATGTGTATGAGTAAGTGGTTTGTGGAAGGCTGCATTCCTAGGTGTGCTGTAGAATCCGTGTTTGAATGTGCCCGGAGTATTGACCCGGTAAAAGGGACAGCGGAGGGGCAAGCTTCTGGTCACGGTGCTGGTCGCATGGGAGAGTGATCCCAGGGTTGAGAGCCTAAATGACCCAGAAGGGTGAGGGTGTACCAAACCAAGAGTCTAAGGGGATTCCGGACATTTTAACTGACCGGATTGGAGAACTGTGCGCGCACCCACGGCTTAGGATGCCCCCCGTTCCCAGTTTCGTGGCCCTGGTGGGTGATTCGGGGGTCGCGGCTCCCCCTGCTCACTCTCCCGCGGGTTGTGGGGTTCGCAGTGCTGCTTCCCCAGACTCCCGCACTTCCACACGAGGACCGGCAGGAGGCGCCCCCCACCTTTGGAACGCGAGGCCGCTGCTCGGGCTCCTGACGTCAGGGCTCCGGCTCCGGCTCCAGCGCCCGCTCCGGACTCAGTGCCAGTCCCGGCTCCGCTCCGGCTCCGGCGGCTCGGGAGGCTCCGGGGTTCCGGGCTACGCTCCTTCCCCGCGGCCCCGGGGCCCTCGAGGGTGGCGCACGATGACCGGCGCCCGGGCGCTCATCCTGGCGCTCACCTTTCAGCTCTGCGCGCTGGAAAGCGAGACTCCCACAGGTAAGAGAACCGGACCCCCCCTGGGACTCCCCGCCCCCTCCCCGGGGGCCCCGCTTCCCGAACCCCAACTTGGGACCCGGGAGCCAAGCTGGGGACCCTTGGACCCGTGCACCTTGGGGCAGATAGGGCTGCGCAGCAAGGAAGTATGTGTGAGTGTTGTATGTGTGTATGTGTGTGCGTGCTGCGACTGTGTGGCTGTGTGTGTCTCTTGTGTGTCTGTGTGTTTGTGTGCGCGCAAAATGGTAAAACAACTTGTTTGTGCTAAGCCCCGGGCTCCTGGGGGCCTGGGGCTCGGGCCAGGAGGGCAGCTTGGCCTGGAGGGGGTGTCGGCCGGCCGCTGACACCGACATGTTGTGGGTTGCTTTCTGTTGTTTCGCAAGTTCGGAGCGGCTCGCTCCGGAGACTGAGTCGAGCTTCGGTCAGCGCCCCAGGGCTCCCGGGCCATCGGTTTACCCTGGCGGGGGGAGCTGGCGGGAACGGGGAAAGGGAATCTGGCCGAGCCTGGGGGCTGGAGGGAGGAGCCGGGCCGGAGGTGGGGGGAAGAGAGAGCCGAGGGGAACTGGGGAGGGAGGAGGGGGAGGGGGGGAAGGAGGGAAGGAGAGAGGGAAAAGGAAGGAGGGAGTGGATACGGGAAGAGAAGGGAGAGGGGAGCGAGAATGGGCAGAGAAAGGAGAAGGAAGAAAGGGTCGGGGAGAAAAGAGAGAGCGAGTCAGGAAAGGGGGACCTGGGAGCCAGAGACATCTCGGAGGAAGGCGGAGATGGGGAGAATGGAAGAGACCGCAGAGGAGAGAGGAGGCACTCGGGGGAGAGTGGAGCTACTGTGGCCTGGCTGGGGCTGGTGGGGAATGGGGGGTGGAGAAGGCTCTCCGTTGGGACGCAGTAGGGAGAGCCTGTTGGGAAGCCTCCGAGATCGCCCGGCCTGGGAGAAGAGCAGCCGGGGTTGGGAGCAGCTTTCACCCGGGGGCACGTCGGCAAGTGCCTGCTTTGGCCATCTCCCCGCCCTCTTTGTCCTCCTGTCCCCTCTTGGTGATGCCCGCTCCTGGGAGGGAACAGCCTCAAGGAGAGGTCAGACTGGGCAGCGGATTCCTAGGGACCCTTAACCGCCTCCGACTTCGTAACTTTGTACCCGGGTCTTTCCGCAATCCGGAACAGGTTGTGTCTGAGTGTGCCCGTGTGCGTGTCCGTGTGCTTGTCCCTGCGTGTCCCTCTGTCTAAGTGGCTCCTGTGCCTCTGTCCGTCCGTCTGGGTGACCCGTTCTTTCTCTGTGTCCCCTTTCTGTCTGGTGCATCTGTCCATCTGAGCGTGCTCTGTGTCTGTCTGTGCCCGTGTGTTTCGAAGTGCGTCCATTTCACAGTGGGTGTAGTGTGCGTCTCAGTACGTGTGTGTGTGCGTGTGTGTGTGCTTGCTTGAGTGCGTCCGTCTAGTACATGCCCGAGTGTGTCTGCCAGTGCATGATGGGGGGAGGGACACCAACCACGCGGGTCGTCTTCCCTTGGCCTGGGAGCGCTTGGTCCCTTAACCCGGTGGAAGTGGAGGAGCGGGGGCGGGCGTGCCAAAAGGTGATGGCTCCGTCTCCCTCCGGTAACAACGCAGATTCGCAGAGGGCTACAATGACCACATCTTCTTCCCCGTTCGGGCACCGGGGCCCCTGTTTTCCACAGCAGTTTGACTTAGGGGGCCCTGAGGCCTCTAGGGCCGCGCCCCGCGTCTGAGCTCAGCCTGGAGAGTCGAGGACTGACTTGGAAGCTGAAGGAAGGGAGCACACTGCACCTTGTAACCTGGGGGAGGGCCTGGATGATGGGGGGGGAGCTCCTAGAAGGGTTATACCGGGATGATTCCTGGAGGGACAGAGGTCACTGCAGCCCTGACCCTCGGCTGAGGTGGCCTCTGGATGCCTCCAAACTCCACCAGAGAGATTTTTTTCTGCTCCCGTTTGGTGGCCCCCACCTCAAACCCAGACTGTCTGGCGCCTTCCCGTCGCCCATCACAACAGGACTCTGTCGAGATCTGAACTGGAAGAGAAGAATTCCATTTTGGGTTTCCCAGGGTGGCCAGTAATATTTTGGGCCTAAGAAGGGGAGGTAGCTCCCAGATGCTCCTGTGACCCCGTTGGGGGCTCTGTGGTTTCTCCAGAAGATAGATCCCCCCCATCAGCCAGTTTAATGTCCTGTATCCTGGAAAGGGGGATCCTTCTAAAGAACTCTGGATGGGGGTGGGGAGCAGGATCACTTTTCTTTCTTTGGGCAAGTCAGAAATTTTCGTTGGTCACCTTTCTATGTACCTCTCCCCTCCCCCATCTTAGTTTCCACCCCACCCCCCAGGGTGGGGCCCTGATCACAGCCTTCTCTAAACCCCTCTGTAATTAATAGAAGAATAGATTAATAGAAGGTTCAGTCCATCTCCATGAACTGAGGTCATTTGTGCTGGGGGAAGGGAGCTTTGGGTCCTCATAACTGAGCTCTGTATGGTCTTGGGCTCTGAAGCGGAGAGGGAGGGGACTGGTGGCAAAGGAGTGGTGGGATAGCATTTCCTACTTTCCCCTTCACCAGGTTTGGCCTGGGGAGGAGAATGTTTAGAGCCCCAGCTGTTCCAAGGGCTGGGGTAAAAATGGTCAAGGTTGGGATAATAGATTGATTGTCTCAGGAGGTAGAGAGCTAACCCATCAGAGTCCAGGATGGATGCCCACTGGCTTGGGATTTCTGCATAGATAAAAGCCCAATTCCCTGCCCTCTGAGGACCCCTGACTTCTTTGAGATGGTGTACTTCCTGATTCCTGGGTCAGTGTAGACCTCTCAGTCCTTGGGTGCCTAGAAGCAGACTTTATTCTGTGCAGTGGGGGTGGGGATGGAGGGGTGGTGGTGTAGCCTTGTAGTATTTTAAGGTCCAAATGTAAAGTTAGAGCAACAAAGCCTGGCATACCTAGCAGATAATGTAATGTTTCTGAGATGAATGAAAAATCTCTGGATGCTTTGGAAATAGCTGTTCTCCCTTTAGGACAGAGCTCAGGGCTGGGGAAATAAGGCCGTAGGAAGAAATCAGACTTGGGTGGTGCTTGTGGGTAAATCTACCTACCTGAAAACTTTGTCTCCCCTTGTTTCTGCTCTCTGGGCTTCTGCAACTTTGTGTTGCTTTGGGATTAGGGTGAGGGTGAGACAGATGGCTTGGTATTTGTTCTGGCTTTCTGGGTAGAAAGGTGTTGGGGGCCAGGACTGGGAGATATCTGGGGAGGGATCTAGACAGGTAGTTTCTAGGTGGTGGATTCTACCCTCTTCCATTACTTTTATTTCTTCCTGACCTTTGTGAGTTCCTTTAATTCCCCCTCGTGCCACCCTCAAGCTAGAGAAGGACATAACAGTATTGGTAGACAGCATCTCATTGACCCCAGGGAGAGCTGGTTGTGTGCACAGGGGGGAGCTTCCCACCAGCATCCTGGGTAATGCAGAGCCCCTTAGAGAAGACACAGAAAGCTTTGTTTTGAAAAATTAAAAACAAAAAAACACCATTGCAAGTGGGCCCTATCATTCAGGCTTCCACACTTGTCCTAATACTGTGGGCATTGGTGAGATACTCATCAGAAACTGGAGGAAGTGAGAGGGTAATGTGTTGATTTCCTTGCTTTCGTTTCCTCTGCAGTGACCCCCTCATGTGTTTCTCCCTCTTCCTCCCCACATCTCCTCCAGCGCCCATTCCTTTCCCATTGTAAGGGAGACATTCGTGTCCTAAGGGTCAAACTCAGCATCTGAGGTAAGGATAGAGTCAAGTTGTAGGTCTTGGGCTCTGCCCCCTGTCCCAAGTCTTTTGAATGGAGGAGGAGATATAAAGATAAAAAGTTATGTTTCACTGCCCCTTCCCCAAATCGGCTTGGCCGTTAACTGAGCATCTGTAACAACATCTGTGCTAACCAAACTGTGGAGGGAGCATCCCAGTCTCCCTCAATGCCCTTACCTTCCCTCCCTTCCCCCAACAGATGGAGGAGGGAAAGGGCAGCAGCGGAAGTGGATCCTAATGTCTGTGTGCCTGGACTCTGCTTCCTGAGAGCCCTGTATTGTGTCCCTGTATTTGTGAGTGTTGGATTGTGTGTGCACTAGAGCAGTTTTTGTGCATGATTGTCATTGTGGAGAGGTGCATGTAAGGGCTTTCTTGGTGGCCATTAATCTGTATATATGCCACACATCGGGGAGTGCATGGAGAAACTGCTTAGCTCATTGCTGTGTGTGTGTGTGTGTGTGTGTGTGTGGTATCTAGGTGTGCTCTTTCACATAGTGGAAAGAATCCTGGACTGAGGAATCCAAGTCCTAGGTCCATCACTTGGTGACCTTGGGGAAGTCACTTTTTTGGGGGCCTTGACTTGCCCTGTGGGCCTTGATTTCTTCTGTCAAATGGAGGAATTGGATTAGGTGATCCTGTGTGGATTTTTTTTTTATGATAATCTGCCTTCCAGTTTCAGTGTTCTCTAGCTCTGTGATCCTAAGACCCTTTTCCATTCTCCCATCATCTCCCAGCCCTCCAGAATGTTCTTTACAGCACTGAATTCTCTAAGAAATACCAGAAGACCTTAGTTTCTGGATATGCTCACTGGGCATCTATGGGCCATGTACGTAAATAGAGACCACAGGGGAGAGGGTAGGTGAGCTACCAATGAAGGAATAACTATGTGTAGGTTAAGATGATGGTAAACATTGTCTTTGGGGTATAGTTTCCCAGGAGGGGGTTTGGGAGGAGGATGTTTTAGGATGTAAATGTGTAGCATGGGAGGAGTTAGGAGATCTCACCAGATTAGACCCTTGATCTGAATGACTTGGTGGTGGGTGGTGGAGTAGCGGGGATAGGATCATAGAGTTAGTGACCATCTAATTCATCCCCCTCATTTTACAGATGTGTGGAGCTTTACCTATGGCAGTAGATGAGTCCTAATGGTAATAAAAATAATGAAAATAGTAATTATTTTTGGAGGCAATTGTGGTTAAGTGACTTGTCTATGGTCACACATCTAGTAAGTGTCCAGTGTCTGAGGCCAGATTTGAGCTCAGATCCTCCAGACTCCAGGGCTAGTGCTCCATCCACTGCCCTACCTAGCTGCCCCTAAGACACAATTCATAGTGATTACCCCTACTGAAATGTACTTTGCCAACTCATGCCCCTTCCCACTTTTAAAATACGTCACTTTCTCCAGAAAGCTTTCCTGGATCAATTCCGTATTATCCCAGTCACTCCTTTACTTAATAACTTTTATTTAATAACTCCTTTACTTAAACTATAGATCATAGGTCTGTAGCCATAGGGACCTCAGAGACCACATTGCCCACCCCTCTCATTTGGTAGAGGAGAAGACTGCGTCTCAGGAAACTGAATAATTTGGCCATGACTTCCCAGGTGGTAAGTGTCAGAGGTGACATTTGAGCAATGTAAGACTGGTTGGAGCAGATGGAGCCAGAACAGCAATGAGACAGCATAGCGGTATTTGTAGAGGCAGTTGAGAGGTGAACAGGAATGATTAGAACAGTAAATTAAGTCATTCCAGGGTGAAGAATTTTTCTCTGATTCAGTAGGCATTGGGCAGCTGGGTGGTGCGGTGGATAGAGCGATGGACCTGGAGTCAGGAAGACCTGAGTTCAAATCTAGACACTGTGTGATCCTGAGCAAGTCACTAAATCCTATTTGCCTCAATTTCCTCTTCTGTAAAATGAGCTGGATAAGGAATAGCAAACCACTCTAATATCTTTGCCAAGAAACACCACAAATGGAGTCACAAAGAGTCAAATAACAAGGCAGTAGAGAGCCAAAGATGACTCTTGAGGATGGGGGTAATGAGATAAGAGTAAAGTAGAGGATGGATCTGGCGGGGTATTCAGGATGGCTTGGAACAGAGAAAGACTGGAAACCAATCCAGCAATCCAGGTGGTGACAGCAGTGGGCATGCAGAGGGAAGGTGAATCTGGGAGATTTTGCCAAGGAAGGCTCCACAGGCCTTGATGACTGATTCAATCTAGGGGATGAAGCCGAGGGAGGAGGTGAAGATGGCTCGGAGGTTTCGAGAGGGAGAATGGAAAAATGGTGGTGTTATTGATGGTGTGCCAATGGGGAATGTGAGGAGAGAAGCTGATTTAAAGGGAGAGATAATACTAACTCTCATTTCCTTGACCCTTTATAATTTACAATGTACCTTTCCCTCAGCACTCCTGTGAGTACAGTAGTTCAGGTCTCATTTGCCTTGTTGTACAAGGGAGGCTTTTGGTAGGAGATTTAAAGGCAAATTGATTTGCAAAGTCACTCAGCTATTTAGTGCCTGAGACCAGACTGGAACCCAGGGCTTGGCATGCTGCATCTTGTATACTTTCTGATACATCTTTGTAGGAGTACAGCAAAAAGAGAGGCTGCTATGGGGAAGGGCAGTAATTGGGAGACACATTGAGAACCCAAGTAGGAAGTATTGGTGGGTCTCCTCCATGTGTAATTGGGGCTCCAAAGCCTAACCTTCCTGGGTATTTGAGATATGAGGAAATGGGGGAAGTTGTGTTTGCTGCGGGTTTGGTTTGGGACTGCAGGATCATAGATATAGAGACCATCAAGTTCAACCCCTGAATTTTATAGGTAGGGAAACTGAACCTCCGGGAAGCGAAGTGACTTCATAATTTATAAGCTAGAATTTAGATAGTACTTTAAAATTTACAGTGTTTTACAACCATAATATCATTTTATCCTCACAATAACTCAGTGATAGGGGCTATTATTATTCCAGTTTTACAGGTGAGAGAACGGAGTCTGTGAGGTTAAGGGACTTGCCCAGGGTCATACATCTAGCATGAGTCTAAGGCATTATTAGGCTATACAAGCATGAGAGGTGGGATTCAGATTCAGGCCTTTTCAAGATCTGGTGTTTTTTGTTTTTCTGATGCCAAGAGGAATGAAGTAGGATTTTTTTCCTTTTTTCTCTTGAATTCACCACCACAGGGTTAGAGAAAACTGGGGAAAGAAAATGGATCGAAAATGGATTCTTCCAACTGTGCTGGCAATAGGCATGCACCAAGTTCTCTCCTGTTCATCGCTCACAGGGAGGGGTCTTCAGGGGATCCCTTTCCCCCCACCCCCACCCCAAACTTGCCTGCTCAGGCTGCCAGAAGGACAGAGTTTAGTGAGGGCAATGTGGCATAGTGAACAGAATGAACTTGGAGGCAGAAGACTTGTGTTCAGACCCCAGCTCTGACATCCTAAACCTGGCCAGCCTTGCCTCGTCTCAGAAGCTAAGCCAGTTTGGGCTTCATTAGTCCTGGGGTGGGAGAATGCTTAGGGATCCTAGGGGGTGGTATAATCCTGAGAGGCCTCTGATGTAGTGAATAGGGCACCGGGCTAGGGTTTCAATATTAGCTCTGTAACACTAGGCAGTTCCCTTAATCTCTTTGTACCTCAGTTTCCTCATCTGTAAAATGTGGATCATAGTGGCTCCTACCTCCTGTTGGTTGTGAGGCTCAAATCAGTCCTTTGCAAAACCATTAAGGACTATATAAATGCAGCTCTGATTATCAAGAGAACCCAGATGATGAATTTTTGTGCCTGGGCAAGCCTTCTGGCTCCACTCTTGTTACAGATCTGAAGATGAGACTAGGCAGTTGTGTGTCTCGGAGCTGATTGGGCCACTTTCCCACTTGGCTTGACCATCGTCCTCTTCAATGGGCCACTCTGGCCCCCAAGACCCTAAAAGTGGGACCTGGTGATCCCCGATAAACCTTCCACCTGGCTTGCTTTGTCTCTCCTTTTCTTCTGTCTCTGCTGGGGGCCCCCATGATGTGTTTGGATTGTCATTCATCCCTCTGCTAACGAGATCAGACCTCCTTTGGATATAAATACCTGAACAGTGTGCTCAGCTCTCTGGCCCTCCCCCAGTAGTTTCCTCCTGGTGCCCTTGGAGAGTTACTGGGCTGAAAAGTGGGGGTAGGGAGAGGTACTGAGAAATGAGGAGGGGAATCGAGGTCAGAGGCCTGGTCTGGGAAGGGGAAGAGGGTGGCAGTGGGATTTGCCTTTACTTGGTCTTCATCTTTCTTATCATACTGCAAGGCCTGTCCTCCCCTGGTCCTCAGTACTCCTCTGTCTTTGGCATTTACACCTTGGGTTTCTGGGTTTTTCCCATGGCATCTTTTTTATTGCTGTGGTCTGTTGCCTGGGGCTGCTGTAAACAGTATCCTGGATGCTCTGCATTGGGCCTTTGGCACTCGGCTGAACCTTGACTGTATACAGAGATACTTCAGGACAGAAGAAACATTCAGACCTCATGGGGACAGGAGGGCCAGGGCAGGGGAATGAGGTAAGGTGAGAGAGAGTGTTGTTGTCTGGTATATCAGATGGGGGAGCCCAGTGGACCTGGCTTCAAGACCTGAGTTTTGATACTTCTCAGATGTATAACCTTGAATGAATGGCCCAACCCACCCCGCCCCAACTCAGTTTCCTCATTTGTAGAATGGGGGATAACTGTGCTGGTTAAATTTGAATTAAATTACACTTTTCTGCTTTACCAGATTGTTATGAGGAAAGTGCTTTGCAAACCTTAAAACACAGTAGAAATGTAAGTAGAGTGGAAGCTTTCTGAGGGGAGGTATCATTTCCTTCTTTCCTTTTTTTTTTTGGTCTGTGTCACATTCAAATGCCTAGCACAGTGCCCAGCCCTAAGTAGGGCCTTAAAAAATACTTGATGGCCTGCTTGTTGATTAATTGATCCTTACCTAGAACTTCTCTGCTGTCCTGCATCTCTGCTTCTAGGCCTTAGGTTCTTACCCTTTTTTATGTCATGGACTCTTTGGATGGTCTATGTTAAGCCTATGAACCAAAGGCCAAAGGTCAAGCCTACAAATGCCTTCTCAGAGTAATGTTATTAAATGCAAGGAAATAAAAGCTGTAGGATCTTAAAGGAAAACTGAGTCTGTGAGGTTAAAGGAAACCAGGTACATTGAAATACAGTTATTAAATATTTTAAATCTCTGGCCTAGCATGGTAGGCTATTTAACATTTGTAGAATTCAATTCTACAAGGATTTATTAAATGCCTATGGTATACCAGGCAGCTGTGAATATAAAGGAAAAAAATGGACCTGCTCCCTGTCCTCATGGAACTCACATTTTACAGATGGAATTTCACTGAACTATGCTGCTGGGATTTCCACCTTCACTGGATCTATTATGGTAGTGGGTCTGCCTCGGGTTGAATCTTTGTGCTGAGTAGGGTGGGGAGCTGAGGTTAGGCTCTTTTCTCGCCTAGAGTCACCAAATGATGGGTATTCTAGCTTTAATTTTGTGGGTCTTTAAATAGCTTATTCCTCCGAGCATCCTTATGCTTGGAAGTTCTTCCAAGATCTACCTTAAGTGCACTGTTGCAATTTAGCTTTCTCCTGGTCCTCTGAGAAATGGAGCCTACCTACTTGGAACCTCTAGGGCCAACCTGTTTTTCTCTCCCTGCCCTACCCTATCCCCTTCCCCACCCTGTTGGTGAGTAGGAACCCTGGCCCTTGGCTATTATCCAGGGTAGATGTTCCTGCCAGTCTATATCCCCAGTGAACCTGGGAAGGGGTGTCTAGGAAACTGGCACATGGCTGCCAGCCCTGTGGGTGAATTAATTGCTCATTAATTATTCAGGGCTCTGGCTGCTGCTCTCCTGACTTG
Source organism: Potorous gilbertii (assembly GCA_028658325.1). Classification (NCBI taxonomy): domain Eukaryota; kingdom Metazoa; phylum Chordata; class Mammalia; order Diprotodontia; family Potoroidae; genus Potorous; species Potorous gilbertii. The sequence continues at coordinate 184,257 of JAQQSK010003622.1, read as the reverse complement.
TAGCTTCTGGGCTTTCTGGGCCTGGGCCATAGAGGACACTGAGTCAGAACACTTTCCCCTTCAAGTCTGGGGTGAGTGGTCAAGGGCAGGTGGAGTAACTAGATTGAATCAGCTCCTGGTCTGGGCTCAGGGTCAGGGTCAGGATCAGAGAGGTTGGGTTGGGGGCTAGGGAAGCAGCCACTCTTTCCAATATATCTTCACAGTGTCCGTTGCATAGCATACTCTATGCCCACCTTTGCTGAATAAGGGTTGGGTTAGACCATCCAGGCTTAGCTAGGTGGGGATTGAGATAAGGGCAGGGTCAGACAGAGGCCAGGTCTGGAACCAGTTCTGTATTGAAAGAAGTTTGGTTTCTCTTGAGATGTCATTGGGGGCTTGAAAGTTCTATTTAAAAACCAAATGAAAAAGGCTTCTGACAAAGAAAATCTCCTTACACAAGAGAACAGGAGAACACTGTTTGCTTAGGGTCTCCAGAAAAACAATGTGGTGTCTGCTGCAGTGGCAGCTGGCACAGGCCCCAGTCTCATTGCCAGGCCCCAAGGGGAGCCCCCTTTGCCAGGTTCTGCCCCTTTTCCCCCTCCCACTCCCTACCCTACCCCCAATCCAGCAGCTAGCTCATAGCGTCCCTGTGCCAGGTCCATGCCTGTCCTTCCTGGTGCATAAACACATCCCTTATTTTTTCATTCAGCAAACATTGATTGATCTGCTATATTCAAGGCCCTCTACTAAGACAGGGAAACAAATACCTATCTATCTATCTACATACATACACATATATTTGAAGGCTCTACCTTCAAATGTCTTGAAGTCTAAATGGGGAAAGACAGACAGGCAGACATACACACACACACACACACACATACACACATACATGCACACACACGGATCCCTGATCAGAGGAGAGTGAGATGAGCTGGAAGAAATTTGAGGAGGGAGTGATCACTTTCATCTTGAGAGAGTGGGTGAAGAGTGTGTGCGTGCGTGCGTGCGTGTGGAGGTGGGGTAGAATTGTAACTAGCTTGGGTTGGATGAGGGTTTACCACAAATTTATTCGGTCTTGGAATCATTTCTGACCCTTTTTCACCCCATGAACCACAGCATATCAATACTGTCCATGGGAGTTTTCTTGGCAAAGATACTAGAGTGCTTTGCCACTTCCTTTTCCAGTGGATTAAAGCAAATAGAAGTTAAGTGACTTGCCCAGGGTCACACTGTTAGCTAGCATTTGAGGTCATATTTGAATTCAGGTCCTCCTGATTTCAGATCTCCTTTTCTGTCTATCTCCATCCTAGGGAATGCGCTTATTCCTCCCTAATCTAGTGTGGAGATTGATGGCTTGATCAACATGGGAGTTGGTAGAGACAATCTTGGGAGAAGGTGAGAGAATTGGTTCACTATTGGTGGAAGTCTTGGAAAGAAGGAGACTGCGGCAGCCTTGTGGTGGGGCAGAGTTCAGATTCTCTGAGTTATGGTTCCCTCCTCATCCTCACCTGAATGTGCCCTAGGTGCCAGAATTCCTAGTCTCTTTTTTGGGAGGGGTAATGGTCAGAGGAGAGAAGCTAAGTGGCATGATGAATAGATCACTGGCTGTGGAGTCAGAAGGACCTGAGTTCAAATATGTCCTCAGATACTTACTAGCTGTGTGACCCTAGGGAAGTCACCTCACCCTGTTTGCCTCAGTCTCCTCATCTGTAAAATAAACTGGAGAAGGAAATGGCAAACTACTCGAGTATCTTTGCCAAGAAAACCTGAAATGGGATCCTGGAGAGTCAGACATGACAGAAATAACACAACAACACAATTGTCAGAGAAGATTGCCTCATGGAGAAGGTAACCCCTAAGTTTGGACTCTGAAGGAAGGAGGGCCTTTAACTGATATGAGATGAAATTTTAGGATATGCAAAATATCCTATCCTGGGAATAGGAGAGGAGAAAATGCGATTTGTGTGATGCATGGCTGGAATGTAGAAACCGGAAAGCTGTGGTTTGAGAGAAAATTAGAAATGAAAGATGGAGCTACATGGTGCAAGGCCTTGAGTACCAGGCAGAGGAAGTTCTATGTTATTCAGGAAGCCTTTGGAAAAAGTTAACGGCTTGTGAGAAAAGGAAGGATATGATTCTAGTGGTACCTTAAAGGAGAGAGTGTGGTATAGTGGAAAGAATACTGATTCTGGAGCCAAGAGGAGCTGGATTCAAATCTTGCCTTGGCTTCATGATCTTGGTCAAATTACTTTAATATTTTATGTTTTTCCTCCAATTAACAAACATTTATTTTCTCTCTTTCCCACTAAAACAAAGCAAAACCCTCATAACCAATATACATGGTCAAACAAAATAATTTCCCACATTGTTGGTCTTTATACCTCTCTGTGCCTCAGTTTCCTCATCTGCCAAATGAGGGGATTGAGCTAGATGACCTCTGAGCTTCCACAGTTACAGATCTAGGATCCTATGATTGCTCAGGTAGCAGCTGGAAGGATTTGTTGAAAAGGGAATAGTTTGGAGGCAGGGAGATCTTTAAGACACTTGGTGTGGTAGTCTAGGTGAGATGAGATGAGGCCTGAAAGTAGGATGATTTCAGTGAATTTGAGAAAAGAAGACATGTGCAAGACATGGGAAGGGAGCAATTATGGGACCTCTGCCCTCCATGTGCTCTGCAGCCCAGTCACGCTGGCCGACTCATTGTCCTGCACATTTAACCATCCTTTTCTTGTCTCATCTCCTTCATAGTGACTAGCATCTCAGGACCTCCTTCCTTACCTCTGCCTCTTGGAAACCCTGACTTCTCTTAAACACCACCTTCCACTGGAAACCTTTCCTGTTCCTTCTCCTCCTTCTCCTCCTTCTCCTTCTTCTCCTTCCTCCTTCATCAGGGTCGTGACTTGCCCAAGGTCACACAGCTGGTAAGTGTCTGAGGCTGGATTTGAACTCAGGTCCTCCTGACTCCAGGAGCAGTGCTCTATCCATCCACACCACCTAGTTGCTCCCCCCTTTCCATATAATCTATATGTGCTTACATATGTACTTATAGTCTCCCTGATTAGAACATAAGCTCTTGGAGGCCAGAAATTAGTTTTTGTCTATATTAATAAAATGCTTTTTTTATCATTTATTTCACTCATTTATTCATCATTCATTCATACTGACAGACAGATGCACACACACATCAGATACTCTCTCAACGACACTCAGGACATAAACAGTCATTGAAGATAGAGGTTCATGCATGAAGACAATTCTAATGAGCAGACACACCTATCCACATGTACTTAGATACATAATTGAATTCAGCAGGTACTTATTGAGGGCCTACTTTGTTGAAGGCCTCTTATTCTTGTATTAAACAAAGGAGACACCACACATATTTAGAAGCTTATGCATGTATGCTTTTTTACTGGACACTCACACGTACAGAATCAACTAGGGAAATACCTTCCCATCCCCAGACACCTGCTCCCTAAGGGGTTGGCTTATTCCCCTCACCCTCCAACCAACTGGAGGGGGATATGCCTTCCTCTTCAAGCTGTGGAAAAGTATGATGGTTGCTCAGGTAACAGAGGCTGCCAGATAGAGGAGATTAGCTGAGGAATGTGGCTGGACAAGCCTGAGCTTGGAGTGGGGGAATATTGGGGGAAATGAAACAGCTAGGTGGTCTGTGCACCCAGAACCTCCAGGGAAGAGATGAGCAGAAATCCTGGTGTCTGAGAGAGCTCCCTTCTCTCTGAGAAAAGTCTTCCTTCCCAAATACTATCTGTCTAATTCAACTTGGGCCATGTTTCTGAGACCCTGAAGGGAGGATTCTTCACTTAGACCTGGAAGGGACTTTAAAGGCCCCCTGCTCCCATCTTGTCATTCTACAAATTCATTAATTCATCCATTCAACAAGGTGCTAATGCCAGGAAGGCACAAGAAGCAGCTCTTGTCTTCAAGACACTCATATTCTATTCTGTGGGAGAAGGAAGCAGCAGCCTATACATAGATACGCCTATAAAATGATTTCTGGTGGGAAGGGCACTTGCAGCTTGAGGGATGCTATAAGGCAAAGGTGAGGGATGGTGCTGATGGGGAGGAGTGCATTGTAGGCTGTCATGAAGGACAGCCTGTTCAAAGGCTTGGGGGCAGGAGATGTAATTACATGGGTAGATCAATTTATAGGTACATGACTAGGTAAAGCATAGATGGATGGATAGATGGATGGATAAAATATTTCTTTAAGTGCTTACTGTGTGCTAGGCACTGTGCTAAGCGCTGGAGATAGAAATACAAATAAGCAAAGAGAGTCTCTTCCTTCAAGGAGATTGCTGCAGCTAAATAGCACAGTGGAAAGAGGGCTGAGCCTAGAGTCAGGAAGACCTGAATTCAAATCAGACCTCAGATTCTGTATGACCCTGGGAAAGTCACTTAACTGTTATTTACCTCAGTTTCCTCAGCTGTAAAATGGGGGTGATAACAACATCTACTGCTACTTTGCAGGATTGTTGTGAGGACCAAATGAGATAATTATAAAGGACTTAGCACAGTGCCTGCCTTGTAGTAGGTGCAATAAATATAAATGTGTGTTCCTCTCCTTACAGTCCAATATGGGAAGATAATACATACAGGACAGTGAGAAAGGGGTTTGGGGAGTACCGGGGCAGGCATGATGTGGAGATGGCTGGCAAGATGGCTGGAAGTGAAAACTCCCCAATCAGAGCCTAGGGTGATCCCAGGGTGGAGTCCAGGGTTCAGAGTTGGGGGGCAGGAGATGGGGATGATAGTCTCAGTGAAGGAGGCAAATGATGATGTTTTCCAGGGGATGTTTCCATATAAGGGTTAATCAAGTTGGCCTTTTTGGCTGAAGGATAGTCTAGAAAGGGAGCGACACACCACAATCCTGGAAAGTTAGACTGGAGTTACACTGGGAAGGACTTTTAATACACTATTTTATCGTAGAACCAAGAGATAGACTATTTTATCGTAGAGCCAAGTGGGAGCCATTGAAGCTTCTTTGAGAAAGGGAGAGATGGAACAAAACCTGTGAGGCCCAGAGAGGTTGTCACTCCCTGGGTTATACAGTTAGTCAGTGGCTGAGCTGTACTTGAATACAGACTCTCTTGAGATTCTCCTTTGGAAGGGAATGTGAATGTGAGCGTGGAGAGGGGGGCAGAGGAAGGCATGGCAGTTTGGGAATTAGAGGATGTTAGTTAGGATTCTGGCAATTACCTGTGCAATCATGAGAGTTATGAAACCTCTTTGGACCCCATTTTCCTCACCTATAAATTGAGGGAGTTTGACCAGGTTCTTCTTAATGCTGCTGCTGCTGGTGGATGGGTGAATTTATTCTGTGTGAATGAGCCCTTGTTTGCCAAAGTGAGAATGTGATGTGTATTTTCACATTGTTGGGACATTTTGGTTCTTTGGTCCCAAGACTCACCCCTCTTCCTGTAGCCATAGCACCCTCCAGCTAGGCACAACAACACCTTCTAGGCCATGATCCTCTCTCTCTTAGGTCTGTCAGATGGGAAATCCTTCTGGGGTATTCCTTGGTATGGGGAGATCCAACATAATTTTCACTCTTAACCAAACTTTGACTCCCAACTCTGTGCAACCTTAATCCTGGAAAAGAGGGGAGAGCCCCCACAGGTCTCCAAAATCTCTCCTTTCCTTGCTGTCCCATCACTTAAAATGTTGGGTGTTGTTGGTTGTATAGCTATTCCTTGCACATCAAGGGGCTTAGGGGTGGGATGCCTCCCGAAATCTGGAAAATCCACGTAAACTCCTTTGGCCCTCCCTTCATACCAGAGAAGAGGTCTGAATTACTCTGCCATTAATAGATAAAATATGTTGATATTACACAACACAATACATAAATTTCGTATATTCCTGAGTTTCTAAACTTTTCCTGTGTCAGCGGTGACTTCTGTAAAACTCACCCCAAATTCCCATTTAATTTCTTATGCCAGCCTACAATATATCAAAACCTCGATGGGGAAAGTCACAATATGGAAGAGATAACTGCATTTTCTGTAGCTAAATCATCCCCTCTATGGAACGGCAAAGCTACTTGAGGACAGTCATCAAGGTTTACATTTCTCTCAGTACTGAGCACACAGAAGGAGATCATTAAATATTTGTTGACTGACCTAGGTTCCCTAGGATTCTCTTGCAGGGCCCAGGTCTCCTGTGGGATTGATTGGGAGAACCAAAGAAAGACTGAACCAGGCTGCTTTTGTCACATTGGATGGAACTGGAACTGAATCCTGAATCCAGTTGGCCCATCTCTGGGGATCAGGGATAAAATCTTCTGCTGTCTTAAAAGGAAAGGGACCCCTCGGTGGGAGCATCCTCTCTTCTGTCCTGATGGAGAAAGGGCTACAATCTCTGCTCATTTCTTGTGGCTTACCTAGACTCAAATAGACCAGGAGTTTAATTTCACTAGGAGCTTGCTCATCAATGCTTGCCTGTTACTCTAGGAACTGGAAATAAGTGCCAGGCATCCAGGCTCGCAGCTTCCTGTTTGGTCTCAGATCTATAGGTCCTGGGGCAGAATCTCACCTCAGGGTGAGATGAGTGACCATGGTGAGAAGAGGATCATAGGATCACAGAATTTTGGTGCTATCAAGGGATGTTAGAGCCCATGTGCTTCTGCCCTGGCATTTTACAATGGAGGAAACAGGCTCAGGGAGAAGTGGTGACTCAACTAAGGTCACAGCCTAATTAGAGACATCAAGGCCATGTCTTTTGGTGTGAAACTCAGTCCTCTTTTCATTGTACCATATTGTCTCCTCCTCTGCTAAGAGCCCTTTCTTCCTCGATCCCTACATGAAAAGTATGTCATGGGGAAGGGAAGTATTCTTTCTCGGGGAACCCTGGGTTCAGAATCCACCCTGTGGGACCTTCCTGGAGTTGAGGTTCATTTTGAGACCAGAGGCTGCTTAAATTGCTGGGGGTCAGCCAGTTTGGACCAGGGGATCCTCTGGTCAGTCTGGGTCGGAAATTAACCTCATCAGTGTGAGTTTAGGATAGTCAGTCTCATTTAGGGTAGGGGGTGTGCATTTCTATTATGTCAACTTGTTTGAGAGGGGCAGTCTGATCAGCTCAGTTTGGGGGGTGAGTGCTTTAGTTCTGTTGGAGAACCAGGCCATGATTGGCCTGGATCAGGGGTCAGTTTGGTGATTCTGGGATGGGGAGTGGTCAATCAGCTTTGTCTGGGCCTTGAGCCCAACTCATCTGTGTGAACTAGGGCCACCTTAGGCCAGGATCAGTCTGTCTGCATCCTCATACTGGAAGAGGATGGGCAGGGAAAGATGAGGGAGGCACAGTGTTTCCTAGAGTGTGACCTTAGAATAATTGTGGATGGCATGTGTTGAAGCTGCTGCCCTGTAAACAACAGGGGAAGGAGTCACAGCCGCAAATCTGGGGGACTGAGTCTCTTAGCAATCCCTCTCTTTCATGGAGGGATCAGGCTTGTGCCACTTGGGGTCTTTGGGCTATGAGGTCAGGGATCCCAGGAGGCAGTCTGAGCTCCCTGATCCCAAGAACCCTCAGTTTCCCCTGCCTGCCTTCTCAGTACTGACATTGTTAAAGCTCCCACTCCACAGCTAGGCTAGGCTGCTGACTCCAGCATTTCTGACAGACATAGAAATCAGAAAACAAACAACTCCCAAAGAGCCATTGGTCTACATTGTCCAGTATTCCTCCTACCATAAGACATTGTCATCAGCAGAATGGAAGGCATTGTGTGAGGCCTTGATCTTTCTCAGGGCGTTCTATATACTAGTTACTCAATTAAGACTCATTGCTTGGTTACTCTCTTTTTTTCTGCCCTTATCTCAATGTGTTCCCCTCAATCCTCTGCCCTTTCCTCCCTTGTCTAGGCAGTGATAATTATGCCATGAACTTCAGGGCATCCAGAAATATAAGGCATGACTCTCATCCTCCAAAAGTTTATAGTCTAGTTGGGCACTCCATTCAGTTCTGTTCAAAACAATATTTATTAAAACACCTACTATACATAGGCACTGTCCTACGTTCTGAAAATATAAAGGTAAAAATGAAATGATCCTGCCCTAGAGAAGGTTAATGCCACACAATATATGCAGAGATAGGTATATTCCTATATTGAGATTTGAAGGAGGGGAAAGGGAAGGAGGGCCTATCTTCCAGATTGGGGGGCCCATCTGTGCACAAACAGAAAGGTGGAATTCCGAATGCTGTGCTCCTGGGACAGCTGGCAAGTGAGTTTGCCTGGAATAGAGTATATAGAAAGAGTAGTAATAGGAAGTAAGACTAGGAAGTTAGAGGGAAAAGCTTACTGGCTTTTGGTTTTAAGAAGATTTTATAGGGGCCAGCTCGGTGGTACAGTGGATCACCAGCTCTGCACTTCCGAGGGCCTGAATTCAAATCCATACTCAGACACTTATTAGCGGCCTGACCCTGGGCAAGTCACTTAACCCTGATTGCTTAAAAAAAAAAGGTTGCCAGTCAGGAGACCCAAAGTTGAGTCTTGGCTCAGCCATTAATGTGAAATGGGACCTTGGGCAAGCCCCATTTCCAATCCAAATGGGGCAGCTAGGTGGTGCAGTGGATAGAGCACCAGTGCAGGAGTCAGGAGGATCTGAGTTCAAATCTCACCTCAGACTCTTAACACACACTAGCTGTGTGACCTTGGGCAAGCCACTTAACCCCAACTGCCTCATCCTGGGTCATCTCCAGTCATCCTGATGAATATCTGGTCACTGGATTCAGATGGCTCTGGAGGAGAAGTGAGAATGGTGACCTGTACAACCCTCCCTCACTCAAAAGAAAGTCAAGTGCAAGTCATGTCATCATTTCTCTGATGGCATAGTCTTCTTCGGCAATGAAGGATGAACACATTGTAATTCCAACCCTAATATTCTCATTTTGTAAAATGGATTGGACAATTCAATTTAATTCAATAAGCATTTCTTAAGCCTTGTACCTTACTACATAGTCCCTGGGCTACAAAAAGAAAAGTGAAACAATGTCCTCCTTGAAAGGGATTATATTCTACTAGGGGATATAATATGTATAAAGATTAGAAACTCAATATCTAAAGTAACACAAAGTGATTTAAATAGATTGAATGCTAACAAGGGTGAACATCATACCTGAGCTGTGCTTTCAAGGAAAAACTAGAGATTCTAAGAGGAAGAGGTAAAGAAAGTGTCCATTCCAGACACAGCCACAGCCTGTGCAAGTCAGTGGAGGTGGAAGACGGAATGTAACATACGAAAAACACCAAGCAGTCTAGTTTAATTGGAATGGGCAATTCACAAAAAGAGAGATTTATGAAATAAGACTGGCAAAAGTTGGGAGGGAAGGAATGCCGGGTTTGGAGTTATGGTAAACAATACTTTGAAAGGACTATGATTTCACTGGTCAACTGAGCAAATCCCTAATTTCCTATTCTTTAGTAGAGGGTTCCATAGGTAAGAGGATAATTTTGAGTTGAAAAAGACTTCAAAGACCATCTGGTCCAATTTTCTTCTTCTTTTTTTTAACAGATAGGAAACTGGGTTCCACAGAGGGTTAAGTATGTTGTCAGTGTTTGTATAGGTAATAACCAGCAGAACCAAGGGTTAAACACAGATCCTTTGCCTCCAAATTCTGTGATCTATTACAGCAATTGTGGTATTTAAAAAAAATCATCACTTAGTGACCAAGCTGATGGTGATGAATCTTTTCACACTTAGCTGTGTTGATCCTCTGATGAAAGATACATTGTCCATGGCCAGCCAGCCCATGCCCAATAATTTTTAGCTTTGTAGGACCTGTCAGAGCTTGTGTTTTGCTGACATTGCCTTTAACAAGTGAGAGTCACCTCTACACTCCCATAAGGCACCAGGAGAACTTCAGCAGAGGTTTAGGAAAGGATTCTTGATAAAATCAAGGACTGGATTGTGTGGTACACATCATAGATGTCGTAGGATTTCAGAGGAGGGAGAAATCAGTGAATTCGGAAGGATATAATAATAGTAGCTAATATTTATATGTCACTTACTTTGTACCAGACACTGTTTTAAGTGCTTTGGAATTATAATCTCGTTTTATCGTCATAGCAACCCTGGGAGGTAGTCAATCCATCAATCAACCAATAAACATGTATCAAGCACTCACTTTGTATCATGGGCAGCAAGGTGGTGCAGTGGATGGAGCACCCGGGCCTGGCATCAGGAAGACTCGTTCTCCTGAGTTCAAAACTGACCTCAGACACTTACTAGCTGTGTGACTCTGGGCAAGTCACTTCACTCTGTTTGCTTCAGTTTCCTCATTTGTAAAATGAGATGGAGAAGGAAATGACAAATTGCTCCAGTATCTCTGCCAAGAAAACCCTAAATGGGGTCACAAAGAGATGGACGTGACTTAATAACAACACACTGAGGCAAGTGTTGCAGATACAAAAAAAAAAGGCAAAAGACAGTCCATACGCCTAGGGAGTCTACAGTTTAATGAGAGAGACATGATGCAAACAAATAAATACAAAGTAAGCTATATAAAGGTTAATAGGAAATAATTAATGAAGGGAAGGCACTTGAATTAAGAGGGGTGGGGGAAGGCAATATGAGATTTGAAGCAAATAGGAGATTTTAGTTGGGCTTGAAGGAAGCTAAGGAGGTAGAACAGAGGAAGGAGAACATTTCAGCCATGGGGGACAACCAGAAAAAATTCGTGACTCTGCGACATGACTCTGTCTTTTTTGTCGAATGGCCAGGAAGTCAGTGTCACTGAATCAAAGAGTACAGGGAGTAGTGTATAAGAAGACTGGAAAGGTAGGAAGGGGCTAGGCTGTAAAGGACTTTGGATGCCATATAGAACATTTTGTATTTGATTGTAGAGGCAGTAGGGAGCCATTGGAGTTTACTGAGTAGGGAATTGACATGGTAGGGCCTATAATTTAGGAAATATCGCCTTACTGGCTGATTGGAGGATCATCTGGAGTGGGGAGAGACTTAAGGTAGGCATGCTATTGTAATAGTCCGGATGTGAGGTAATGAGGGCCTGCACCGGAGTGGTAGCAGTGTGTCAGAAGAGAAAAGGAGAATTTGAGAAATGGCAACAGCCTGGATATGGTGGTGTGTGTATGAGAGAGTGAGGAGTCCAGGATAATGCCTAGGTTGTGAGCCTTCTATGGTAATAGGTAGGGTGGGAGGTGGGGCTGGGGTCAGTGGGGAGGAGAATTTAGGGAAAAAGATAATGAGTTCATTTTGGAAATATTGAGCTCCAGATTTGGAACAGGTTGGCATTTCACAGGGCAGGGATGAGCAACTGCCATTTCATTTTGCTCAGGCCTGTCTCATAATGTGACTCCTTTCCTCGAATCTTTGTTTCTCCATTAGCAACTTGGGAATAGATATCATTATTTTTTCATCCTTTGTATCCCCAGCACTTAGCACAGTGCCTGACACATAGTAGGTGCTTAATAAATATTTATTAAGTGCCTGTCTGCCCATGGGCCTCCCTGCTTCCCTTTTTAGAAGTCTGTGAATATCATTAAAAATAAAGCAGAGACTCCTAGTAGGAAGAGTTCAGAAAATGAGCTCCATTTCCATGTGGTAAAATTTTTATTTAATGAGTTCTCTTACCCCCTTTCTGCTTCCTTTTCGAAAGAGAGGATTTCCACTGAGAGTGGTGGGGTCTGCCTGTAATCCCTGACACCAGGGAGACTGAGGCTGGCAGATCTCTTGAGCTTGTGAGTTCTGAACTGCAGTAAGCTAAGCAAATCGAATTTACAGCAAGTTTGACATTGAAATAGTGAGACCCAAGGAATGAAGGATTTCTAAAGAGGGGGCAGGGGAAAGGCAGAGTAGGACCTGGCCCTTGGACTTCCAGTCTGGGTGAAATGGGGAGATCTAGTCTTTTTTTTTTAAATGAGAATTTTCACTGTCTTTGTGGCCTGGTGGAGGTCATGAAATCCAGAAAACAAACAATCCTTGGTTTAGTGGGAAGAGAGCAATATTTGGAGTTGGGAGACCTGGGTTTGAATCCTGGTTCTGACACAAACTAGTTAACTAGGCAAATCACTGAACTTTTCTAAACCTCAGTTTTCTTATCTGTAAATTGGGGGCAACTTAATAATACCTACTCTACCTACACATAAGATTTTTATGAGGAAAGCATTTTTTAAAAACTTAAAACTCTATGGAAATGAGAATTATTATTTGTTTTTAAAATAACAGTGCTTAACACAATGCCTGGAACATAGAAGGCACTTAATAAATGCTATGATTGACTACTAGAATATTGATGACTTAATATATGTATATGTTTGTACATATGTGTGTATAATATGTGTACACATATACATTCATACATATATAAAATGATGGACCCTTGACCAGGGATAGAGTACAGCTAATGAGGGCTGGAAAGAATGAATTTGTTCATTCTATTGTCAATCTAATCAAAAGGGCTTTGAACTAAGTAGGAAAGGAAAGGAAAGGGGAGAGAGAGAGAGAGAGAAACAGAGAGAAATAGAGAGAGACAGAGACAGACAGAGAGAGAGAGAGACAGCGAGAGACAGAGAGAGACGGACAGAGAGAGAAAGAGAGAGGGAGACAAAGAGAGAGACAGAGACAGAGACACAGAGAGAGACAGAGAGAGAATTGCCTCTGTTTATACATTAACCTAGGTATCATAGATAGTAATTATAGACATTCCAAAGGGGTGATATTCTAATAAAGGACTCAATAATAAAATCCACAACCACCGCTGTCCATCCTACCTATGTAAAATGTATGGATAACAAGCCAGGTGAACTAGCGATTCTAATGCCAAGAGGCAAGTTGGACCTCATCTATGTCTTTGAAACTGAGTATTCTGAGACCATGTCTGGAATGGTATATCTCATTTAAAATGAAAAGGATAGGTGAAAACCAGATTAGGGATGGGGATAATATTTTATACTAAGAATATACATTGTATTCCAAAAATCTTCGTGTAGTTTTAAACTAGGAAGGCTTTCTGGATACCCTGTATATGGATGAGACCATATATTCAGGGACTACAGGAAGAAGGGATGGTGGAGAACATTTGGATAAAGGTGGGGAAAATGGAAGAAGAAACAGAAGTGATATCATTACTGGAAAAAGCTACTGATAACTTAGACAAAAAGAAGAAATTGATATGAATTTTAGGAAATATCCCACAATCCTAGCTCAAAAACATGATGTCGTAGTAAGACACTTCAGTTATCCAGATATTTACTGGGAATTCTCGTCCTGCCAAAAAGTGCAACAGTGGTTAATTTCTTAATTGGCCTTGATGATAATTTCATCCTTCGAAAGGTGGAGGAAGCAATAAAGAGCATCACTATTCTGGAACTGTGTCTTACTTACTGGAAGGAACTGGTTGCTGGGTGGAAATGATAGGAACTTTGTGGGGAAAACAAGGAGGCTCAAAGATAGGACTGATACTGCAGGTGATTGGAGCCATGAAAAGTGATGATGGAGAGAAGGTAGAAATACTCAAATCTTATAGGTCTGATTTCTTTTCCCAAGAAAATAGAGAAAAGAAAGACTACAAATGACTTAGGGAATTGAATCCTCAGATAGAAAAAACAAAGTAGGAGCTGCCCCTAATAAGTTCCCATGTGGTTCACTAATGAGTTCCTATCACAGGGCCAGATACCACATCCCATCATCCTCTTTCTGTCATCCCGTCTAATCTTCATTGTCTCCCTCACTACTGGTTGCTTTCCTGCTGCCTACAGACACAACTACATCTGTCCTATCCTTAAATACTCCTCACTTTTATCTGTCTGTTATCCTAAAGCTCTCTTCCCCTTCTCATTAAACTGCAATTGATGCTTCTACTTTCTTTCTTCTCAATTGATTCTAAAACCTTGGAATTTTGCCTTCGACCTCCAGTCACCAGTGATCTCTTAATGGCCAAATCTCATGGTCTTTTCTCAGTCCTCATCTTTCTTGACCTCTGTACTGTTGATCTCCCTCTTCTCTTGGTTAGGTTTTTTTTCCTCCCTGTCTGACCACTTCTCAGCCTCCTTTGCTAGATCTTCCTCCATGTCATCCTCAATAACTATGAGTGTCCTCTAAGGATCTGGTTTGGAATCACTTTTCTTCACTCTTTATACTATCTCCTTTGGTGATTTCATCAGCTTCCATGAGTTCATCTCTATGCAGATGATTCCTGCATCTATATGCCCAGCCCTAACTTCTCTCCTGAGCTTCAGTCTCTCATCTCAGGTTAGATGTCCAACAGACATATTTAACTCAACATGTCCAAAGCAAAACTTATGGTCTTTCTTTCCCAAGTTCTCCTCTTTTCCCAAATTCCCTATTACTATCTAGAGCTCCACCATTCTCCCAGATACCCAAGCCCTCAATCTTAATATCATCCTTAACTCCTCTCTTGTACTCACTCCATCTGGCCTGTCTCTTGCTGAATCTTGTCATTTCAACCTTCACAACATCTCTCATGTATGTCCCCTTCTGTCCACTCACACTACTGTTACCCTAGTATAGACTCTTATTTTCCCATGTTTGGGTTATTGCAATAGCCTGCTCATTGTTTTCCCTGCCCAAGTCTTTCCTAACTCTGGGTCATCCTCTATTCAGTAGCCAAAGGTAGTAAAGCACAGGTCTGACTATATCCCTTTCCTACTCAATTAATCCCTTACTCTTGCTACAGAGCTGGTCTACTCCCTTTTAATGATGTGTCTCTCTGATGATACTATTTATATTAATTCACCTGTGCAGTACTTCATCAACTATGTATTACATTCTACTGAGATTCCCTAGGTACATTTCCATTGCCATTTGGATGATTTTCAAGGTTAAATTTTCAGAGACTGTGATCCATGTGATCCAGATAGCATCAGTAGAAGAATACTGATAGGCTTTTTTTCCAGAAGAACCTTGTGGGTCTTTAAAAGCATTGACCAGTTTCACAAGGTAAATCTAACAGTCTCCTCCTCCTCGTCAACTTTGGACCCATTTCATTGTCCATCTGCAGTGTCTGTCTAAGATTTATATACACATGGACCAGCTCTATGGAATGTCCATCTGACAGCATATCATAGCCTGAATTATCGGTATACTTCATCCACTTGGTTTTCCCAGTGTGGATTGTAAGGTAAAATTCTTTTTAGTGATAATAAGCCTTATTAGGAAACTCTGAAATGATGTGGGGCATGATGCAATTAGTACAATGTCATCTGTAAACAGTAGCATCTGAGACATCCTCCATGATAGTGACAGATTGCTTTTGGTGAGCATATGTCTCATTGGTTTGGGTCTCCTCCCCTCCCCATTTGTTTGGAACAGTAATTTTATTGATGTAGAGAATCCTGGTGAAGAAACTGCTTTTACCAAAGTGACTGGCACCTTGTTCTGTAACATAGAGACTAATGCCTGAAGCAACTTTATGCCTTGTTCTTCATAACCAGAGTGTCATTGAATGAAGTTATTTCTATTGTTAGATCTTTGAAGGAATCTTGCATGATTTTGATTTGGGCATGGAAGAGATCTTGTTATACAAGAGTTTTTAAGGTGGCCTTTGTGCTGCCAAATACAATTCTTTTCAGTAGTCATGAACAATGAACACAGGAGGATCTTGTACTATTTGTACATTTTAATCACTTGTGTGACTAGAAGGATTTGGTCTGCTATTGAATAACATTTGTAAAAGCCTTCCTGTTCCCTTCTCTTATCTTTATCACATGCCCTTGATGTGCATGTAGATTATTTATAGAATATTCTCATACAGATTTTTTTATAGATAGGAAACCAGGCGTGCAGATTAGTAATTATCAATGTTGTCTCAGTTGACTTTTTTTTTTTGTTAGAATAAGGTCTATGATTCTTCCCCCCTTCCCCCGAATACCATTTTTACTGCCTAATGCAGAACACTGGGGACTATGATGTTAGGATACAAAGGTGGTAACTCCACTGTCATTGATAGAGAAAAGGAGTTTGGTATAGACTTTTTTTTTTTTTTTTTTTTTTACAGATCTTAGCCTTTCTTTGATCTGTTCATTATCCTACATCCAGTTTCATACTTAAATGTCCTCAGTATGATCTGTCTTAGTTGGGCCTCTCTCACTTTTCTGCAAATGTGTTTTTTCTTCTTCTACTGCTTTTCACCATTTAATGCAGCAAGATTTCCTATAATCATTTCTATCCTTTTTAAAAAATAATATTTTATAAAAGAAGTTATTATTCTAAAACATTGTCATCCTTGACTGTCATATCTCCTGCTTAGGAGGTGATCAAGTGTCTTTCTTGGGGAGGGTTTTGGAGGCTCTTTTAATCTCCATATTGTGATGATTAACTTTCTTAGGAAATGACAGTAATCTGTGTCCATATCTGTTAATCCATTTCCCATTTTGGGGTAGCAACAGCTTGCTGAATTAGAACAGGTTGGAGTTGCTTCAGTAGTACTCCATGGCTTTTCATTTTTATACTTCTAATTGGTACTGATCTTGAACCAACAAGTCATTGATTTGGCTTTATATAGATAACTGATTCAGAAAGGACCTCCACATTGGTAACCAGTCATTTTGTGGATGTTAATATCAGAAAAAATTTTATTTCATACACTCTCTATTCTAGTCAAATTTCCCAGGTACCTATTTCCCATAATGAAATGTTATCTCCTACCTCTGTGCCTTTGCATGGGTGCCATGTTTGTAATGTGCTTTATTCTCACCTCCACCTTGTAAATTGTTAGTTTTCCTTCCTTTCTTTTTTCTTTCCTTCCTTCCTTCCTTCCTGCATTTAAAAAAAATCATATTATAGGTGCCACCTTTGCATGAGGTTTTTCCCATTTCCTCTAGTGATTTGTATGTCCTTCCTTATGAAATTACATTGTATGACTTTATTTTGCATTTACTTATTTCTATACCATTCAATCTTGCTCCTTACATTCAATTTAAGCTCCTTGAGGGCAGGGATAATTTTATTCTTTTGTCTTTATGTCCTTAGCATCTAGAACAATGCCTAGCACTCTTAGGTTCTCAACAAATGTTTCTTGAATTGAATGAATAAATGAGATTTGTTGGAGAGATTCCTTGCGGGTTCTGACTGGACTGACTAAGTCACCTTGGAGGTCCCTTCCAACTTGGAGATAGTGTGACTCAATGCTATTATGTTAAACCACATAAGTGATGATGCAAACGTTTTTAATCTTCCCTCCTATAGTTCTCTAAATAGCCTCAAATATGCAGATTTTATATCTCTAGTTATGTGTGTGGTATGTGTTGAGTGTGTGTGTGTGTCCATATCAGCGTATACACTGTGGGTGGATTGGCTCCTGGATTAGGAAACACAAGATGTTCTGTGGTTTTGGTCCAGGGGTGGGGACTCCAATAGAGCAGCTCAGATCCTATCCCCAGCCTTTTGTTTAACCTCCCTTCCTTCAAAGCCCCTTTCCCCAGTCTTATTTTCCATGTGGTTTTTCTAAAAGTGGAGGTTAAACTCAGTTTCTATAGGTCTCTTGAGTGGGAGGTGATGTAGGAGCTACCTTGGAGTGCTCTAGTAATTTGTCTTAACGGTAAGCTGGAGGGTGACCCCAGCATGAATCTGAGATAAATTAGCTTTCCTGTTCCCACAGCTGGCTGCTCTTTCGATGAGGATGGAGATCCAGTGGCACCATGTGAATATAGTCAGGCCCAGTATGATGATTTCCAGTGGGAGCAAGTGCGCAATGATGCTGGTCCTCGGTTCCCACCAGACCTGCCTCATGGTGAGTCTTTTTCTTCCTTTCTTTAAAAAATATGATTTATTGATGCTTTATGTCAGTTATGTCTCACCTCCACCTCCAGACTGAACCTTTCTTTGTGACATGGAAAAACAATGAAGCAAAAACATTTCAATACAAAAAACGTCTGACAATGTCTGCAGTATCTCTTCTAGTTGACTTTCATCTCTCTGTCATGGGAGAGGAGTTATCTTTTGTTGTCTCTTCCCTAGGATCTTTACTGGTTTTTCTCTTATTCACAATGTGATTCCTTTTGGAGTGTCCTCATTTAAGTTTTGTCATTGTGTACACTGTTCTCATGATTTTGCTTATTTTTCTGTACTAGTTCATACAAATCTTTTCATGTTTCTCAGAATTTTATTAGATTCACGTATTATCATTGGTTCAGTCCAATCAATGGACAATCACTTTGTTTTCAGTTCTTTGCTACCCTAAAAAGCTCTGTTATTAATATTTGGGCATGTATGGGAATTTTCTTTCTTTCTTTGACTTTATGAGGTACATACCTGGGAGGGGGGGGTAGAGTTACTTAGTCAAAGAGTGTGTAATTCAAAATTTCAGGATTGTTTGATTATTTCTCAGCAGTGAGGTGAGCCATTTTCTGCTCTCCCCTCTTCCCTTCCCTGTAGTGAACCTTCTCTTACTTTCTCCAAACACTAAACCTTTTCTAACCCTCTTCCTTTCTTATCTAACATAGATGCAACTACTACTGAGACTCGTAAAGGCTCAGGGTATCTGCCCCTGTAGTATAAACATGTAGTTGTGTAGTATCAGGCTTACTGCTAGGGGAGCCTGACTTCCTCCTCAGAAAAATGCATTCCCTACTCTCACATTTGTTGCCTTATCATCTCTTACCCTGGCTAATCTGAGCACAGTTCTATTTTGGGTCTAGTATAAGGTCTCCTCCAAGAGGGGCAAAATACAAGAGGTGCTCAATGTGCAAATATGAACCCAGGTATAGTGTAGGAGACTTGTTCCTATTTAAAAGTATCTATGATAAGCAAAGGAGAATCTTAGCATGCAGTACAGAGTGATCAGCACAGAGCTTTGTAACTTACTTATTACTGCTAGTGCAATTAATTAAGGGTCAACTTTCAAACTCCACTTGGACATAAATAGGTTTTACAAGACTGCTGATCAGCCATGTTGCGTTGTCTGATGCCAACCCCTCCCCTGGTGCTGTCTCCCGCCCTCTGCTGCTTCAACACTCTCTCAGTGGTGGTCAGGCTTCCCAGTGGGAGGACTTCCCCCTTGCTGACAGACATTGCTGCTTCAGGGGGATGCTGCTTCTATCACCTTACTAGTGATAGATATTGCCATTATGACCACAAGACTTCTGGGTCTTTTGAGTTTTCAGAAGATCCTGTACCAAAGTCATGAAGACATAAAAGGCACCAGCTTGCCTAGATAAAATGGAAGAAAGAGAAAGGGCTAAGCTCAGGGCACCCCCTTAGCATGCACAGCATTCTGACTCAGCAGTGAATTATTACAAACTCAGGGATGAGTTGTATATGTTCAGAAGCCAGTCCCTGAGAAATCCCACATGGTCCCCCTGGAAGCAGGAAGAGAATATTTGTCTGTGGGGAGAACCCCTCCCTTTACCCTTGCCTTCCAGTGAGCATTCCCTGACCCACAGTGAAGTTTCCCAGATTCCCCATCTCTGCTCCATCACCTTTTCCCTGATCCTCTGCCCTGTCCTGCTCTGAACCTTTGCTAATCCTCCTTCCTATCTCACAGTGATCCCCTCCTAATCTCCTCCCTTCTCTGCCCCAGAGTAAGCTTACTTGGTGTCTCCACTGTGGGAACCTTTCTGGATCTTGCCCCTGCCCCACAGCAAACCTTCCCTGTTTGCCCCCATCTCACCCCACCCCAAATGCTCTGTTGTGAACCTTGCCTGACTTTGCTTCCTTCCTGCTCCACTGTGAGCCTCCCCCATTTATTTTCTCTGCCCTTCCATGGCCCTTTCCCAACAGGCAGGTTCATTGTGGCGTGGTGGAAAGAGCATTGAAGATGGGGCACCTATTCATTACCTGTGTGACAGGCAAATGACTGTTTCTCTGACTTCCTTTTCTCCATCTGTTTCCTGAGGGATTTGGTTGAGGTGATCTTTAGGATCCTCTCCAGCTTGATGTCCGTGATCCCCTTCATTGTTTACCACTCTCTTGCCCCGTTATGAACATCAGGGCCAGGGAGCTTTTCTCATACCTCTCCTCCTCCTCCCTCTTTGCCTTCAAACTGTCCCTAAGCCCTGGACCCTCTCCGTCAGTAGCTGTTCTTGTTCCTACATGGTCTCCCCTGCTCCCTCTTTTTTGGCCCTCCTTGTACCCCCTTCCTGAGGATTCCCCTCCCTTCCATGCAATGTTTTCTGCTCCCTCTTATCTTGTGCCTGGACTCATAGCTCTAGTGTGTTGTCTTCCTCCTTGGAATGTAAGTTGTCTGAGCTCAGGGACTGTCTTACTAACATCTGCATCTTTAGCAGTTAACATAGTTCTTGGCACACAGTAAATGCTTAATGCATGCTTTGTTTATCTATCCTCTAGGTCATGTGCCTGACCTCCAGATGGCCTCCCCCGCTTTTTGAAGAGAAGGGCAGAATTGCCATTTGTTCCTTCAGGTGCCCTCTGGGCTTGAGAGGATGAGGATGACTCATTCAGCCCCAGGTTCTGCTTTAGATCCTATCAGAATTTGATGGCCTGGTGGAAAATGAATGTGATATCTAGTCTTGTTGGCTTCTCTCCACATTTGGAGATAGAATCTTCGGCAACCTCTCCAGGGCTAAGTTGGGGCTCAGCTGTCACCCTAGTCGGCTATGGTCATATCACTGAATTTAGAGCTGTTAGCCTTCTCTGAGGCCATCTTGTCCAAACCATAGCTAAAAGGAATTCCTACAAGAGCATACCCAGCCTCTGCAGGAAGACCTGCAAGGAGGGTGAACCACTCCCACCATTTCTCTTAGGGTGGCCCAATCCACTTTGGGACAGCTCTCCTTGGGAGGAACATTTTCCTGTCTGTCTGCCCATTGTTTCTTTCCTGTAGAACCAAGAAGAACAAGCCTCATCTTTCTACCTTCTGGTTTCTTTATCACACCCATCCTGAGCTTTCTCTCCTCTAGATTAAACATTCCTGGTTCTGCTAACAGATTCTCATATGGCTGGGTCTCCAGGTCCTTCGCTACCTTGGCTGCTCTCCTCTGGCTTCTCCAGTTTATCAAGGTCCTTAAGCTCTGGTGTCCTGTGGCATTCTGATGTCCCCAGAGACCTACTCACTACATGCAGTAAGCCTTTGATGTGTCTCTAGGCAAATCAAAAAACATCATAGAATTTCGGAGCTGGAAGTGCCCTCAGAGGGCAGCTTGTCTAATTTCTTCATTTAAATCAATGACCTGGATGGAGGGAATTGAGTTGCCTAGGGTCACACAGTATCGTCAGTGGCGTGGTTGGGAACAGAATCCAGGTGTTCTGATTCCTAGTCCAGGAATCTTTTCTGCTCTTTCATGCTGTATTTTAGAACTTTATGCAATGCTTTCTCTCCCTGTCCCTCTCCTCCTTGTTCCTCCTTCTCCTTTTCCCAGAAGCTCACAATTGTGGAAGCTTGGAGTCTGATTAGGCAGCCTTTTCTTCCTCCTGAAAATAATTTGGGCCCTCTTTTTTTCTTTTAACATTTTTTCTCGCTATCTTTTGTTTTCACATTGCCATGATTTCCAAATATAAACCTCCCTCCTCTCCCCCACTAAAGGAACCATCCCTTGTAACAAGGGATAGAAAAGAAAGGGTGTAGTGTGGGGTGTGTATGTGTGTGTGTGTGTGTGTGTGTGTGTGTGTGTGTGTGTGTGTGTAAAGCACTTCAGTAAAACTAACCAACCGATTAACTGAGTGTGACAGAATATGCATGTTCAACATTCATAGCTCCTCAACCCTGCAAAGAAGAGAGGGAACCATTTTTTCATCTCTTTATCTGGAATTCCTTTCTTTCCTTCTGCTCCTACTACCTTTTCCCTCCCAGACTGGAACCTGTCTTGGCTGGCACTGGTAGCCTATTAACACCTCACATTTCTTCTTCCTTTCCTTCCTTATTAGGGGTAAGTTTAGGGATGCCCAAATTGTCCCCCCAGGGAGTATCTAGTGGCTAGATTCTTTTATTAAGGGGATTTGTTCTGTGAAGTTTGGATTCAGTCAAAGGGCCACACTTGAGGACCTAGAGGGTCACATGTGGCCTTGAGGCTGTAGGTGCCCCACTCCTAAATTCTAGCCTATTGGGAAGATAAGTTGAACCCCTAGAATAGCCAAGGAAGGCAGAGCACCAGTCTGTGTTCACTCGTGCTTTGGGGACCAGAGTCAGGAAGGATCAAAGTGGAATGGGAAGAGAAGGCAGGGGATCATTGGTGACACCAGGCCAAAAGCCTAGGACTCTGATGAGTCAGTGAGAGAAGGAAGTAGAGACAGGAATGGCTGGCCTCTTAGAGAGAAGAAAAGAGCAGGGAGAGAGAAGGGGAGGGGGATAGGTTGATTCCTGGGTTGGGGACTAGGATGGTAGAGAGGAAGTTTATGGACTCATAAAAAGAGAATATGAGTTTGTTTAAAAAAATACAAATCTCTGGGCCCTGCCCACTTCCCTCGTGACTCTGTAGTCCTGGCCTTGGAGAGATGAATGAAATTCCCTTCCAGGGGTGTCTCAGGGGAGTCCTGAACTCTGGAGGTACAGGGGCTAAGATGAAAATGAGTTTTTGTTGGATGTCTTCCAAGCCCAGGAGTCAACTGGGATAGCTCTGACTCTTGGCCCCTTGCCACCTGCTTCTCCCCTCCTGGGTGGCTTCCTCAGCCACCGATCACCTCCTGCTCCCCTCTGGCTTCACTCCAAGAAGCCATGGCTCCTTGTCCTCAGATCATTTCCAATATCCTGGGCCTCCCTTGTTGACCCCATTTCAGCACTAAAGGCCATACCTCAGAGAGGCGGGCCTGTCCCTCTGGGCTCTCCCCAGGAAGGGCTTGTTTTCTAATCCTCCAGAAGAACTGGACCCCCAGCTCACAGCCCTGCAGAATTACTTCAGTCTGACCTTGCTAGAGCAGAAACCACCTGCTCCAGGTGTTTCAAAATGAAAAGGCTCATATGCATAGCTGGGATTGTGAGCGGCCACTCTATGCAGGTGGGAAAAGTGCTGGATTGGGAATAGAGAGCCTGAGGTTGGAATTCCAGGCCTGCTGCTTATATTCAGTGTGACCCTGGCTAGCCCCTGAAACTCTCTGAGCCTTGATTTCTCTCATCTGTTAAATGAGGGGTTGGATTCAATGATCCTGTCGGGTGGAGCTGTAGATAGGAGGCTGGACTTGGAGTCCACAAGGTCTGGGTTCAAATCCTGCCTGAATGGCTTACCATCTATGTAGCAAGTCATGAAGTTCTGAGACTCAGTTTCCTTGCTTATAAAGTGGAGATAGTAAGAACATCTATCTCACAGGGGAAGAAGATGAAAAGGAATGAGATAATAAATACTGTGCATTCTAAATACCTTAGAAACCTTAAGGTAGACTAGAAATGCTGGCTCATGCCTAAATGTTAGCCATCTCAGATCCCTCCCAGTGTACATCCAAGAGCTGATGGTTTATTGCCAACATATACAGAAATCCTCTGGTTTCTGTCTCACCCTGTCAGCATTTCCCTTGGCTTCCTCCAGACCCTTTTTGTTTCTCCTCTACGACCCCCCAAGTTCCTGTCTCTGTGAAGCCTCTTTAGCTCCTCAGTGCCTAATGCAGTGCCTTGCATGTAGTAGGTACTCAATAAATGTTTGTTGACTTATGTTTATTGACTTTGTTTTCTCCTCCCTCCCCCATCATTCTAGGTTCATACTTGATGGTCAACGCTTCCCAGCATGCTGCTGGTCAGCGGGCCCATGTGGTCTTCCAGAGCCTGAGTGAGAATGACACCCACTGCTTACAGTTCAGCTACTTCCTGTACAGCCGGGATGGGCACAGCCCCGGGACCCTGGGAGTCTATGTGCGTGTCAATGGAGGTCCCTTGGGCAGCGCTGTCTGGAATATGTCTGGCTCACACGGCCGTCAGTGGCATCAGGCTGAGCTGGCAGTTAGCACCTTCTGGCCCAATGAGTACCAGGTGAGCTGGCCATGGCTGCTCTGTCAGGGAGCAAACTTTAGAGGTCCAGTGGGCCTCTGAGGTCCCTGCCAGCTCTAAATCTATGATTCTATTGTCTTTGGGGGAAGTTCACTGTCCCTAAGGGTCTACCCTAAGACCTTGGCCTTTAAACACCAAATTGCATCAGACCTTGGTGAGGAGATGCTGTTGGCTGCTCAATGCTGGCTTCTATGGTGGGCTGGTGGTCCTTCTCCTAGGTGTCAGGGCTGTGGTAGGCCAGGCTCCTTACGGTTAGAGGACAGGCAGAAAGGATTTGGAGTAGACACAGAAGAAGGGTTGGGATGGAGCCCCAAGGTACAAGATTCTCAGCTCCTTCAGGGAAGAAGCACTTACTGGCATTTACCACCCCCCCAGTTCCCAATTTAGTGATATATACTTAGGCATTTATCAAGTGGATGAATGAAAGAAAACCTGTGTGGCTTATAGTGGTTGGAGAAGGAGCTGAAGGCTTTAGGGAGAAGGGGAGGAGCCCCTTGCTAGCAGAGATTGTTTCATTCTTTGCACTTGTATCTCTAGCACCTAGAGCTGTACCTGACACCTGGAAGATGCTTTCTAAGTGCTTGATGATTGATTGACTGATGGCAGGGTTGGGGGAAGGGGAGAGGCCTCGAATATGAGCTCAGTGTTCTGGTCCCTGCTGCCCCAGGTGCTGTTTGAGGCTGTCATCTCCCCCGACCGCCGAGGCTACATAGGCCTGGATGACATTCTGCTCTTTAGCTACCCATGTGGTGAGTCTCCCTGCTGTCCCTCACTCCTTGGAGAGGTTGATGCAGTGGGGATGTGGAGGGCCCTGCCGCAGAGGTGTTGGAGGGAAGCCTGGCTCTTCCATTCTGCCTGTGTACCCCATCTTACTGCCTTGTGTCCCTGTCCCCTTTCTCCAGCAAAGGCCCCTCACTTCTCCCGTCTGGGCGATGTGGAGGTCAACGCGGGCCAGAACGCCACTTTCCAGTGCATGGCGGCTGGGCGGGCCTCAGAGGCTGAGCAGTTTCTGTTGCAGGTGAGAGGCTTCCCTTGTTGCCCCCACTATAGGCAGCTCATTCTTTCTCTCCTTGGTGGGCAGGGTTCTTTTTCCTCCTCCCAGAGTGGTTGTCCATTCTCCTTATTCCTGTTGGGCAGGTCCCCCAGCAAATTCTCTTCCTTTCTGGTGGGCAGGGCTCTGGGTGGGCAGGGTAGTCTCTAGGCTTACTGTCCTTCTCTCCTAGCGCCAGGGTGGTTTGATGGTCCCTGCTGCCTCCGTAAAGCACATCAGTCACCGCCGCTTCCTGGCCACGTTTCAGCTGCCCGAAGTAGGGCGGGGGGAACAGGACCTCTATCGCTGTGTGTCACAGGCCCCACGGGGAGCAGGAGTCTCCAATTTTGCCGAGCTCATTGTTAAGGGTCAGTGAACCCCTGAGGTGAATTAGGGTGAGACCTGGGGGATCCAGTTCAGACTGAGGGATCTGGGAGAGTGAGGCCTAGAGGGTGGTCTTTGGGTGGGTTAGGGTCAGTGTATGATTGGGGGAGGGTGAAAGAGTATCTTCTTGGTTCTACTCTGGGTTATGTCCCCCTGCACACCCCAGATCCCCTTAGGGATACTAGAGTGTTGGACATGGGCAAGAGGTGGCTGTGGTTTCTCCCACATTGCCCTTTCCTGCCTACCTCCTCCTGTCCCCCAGAGCCCCCCACACCCATCGCACCTCCCCAGTTGCTCCGGGCTGGCTCCACCTACCTCATCATTCAGCTCAACACCAACTCCATCATTGGTGATGGCCCCATTGTGCGCAAGGAGATCGAATATCGCATGTCTCGGGGCCCATGGGCAGAGGTGCATGCTGTCAGCATGCAGACCTACAAGCTGTGGCACCTGGACCCTGACACTGAGTATGAGATCAGCGTGTTGCTCACCCGGCCTGGTGAAGGGGGCACTGGAAGGCCTGGCCCTGCGCTCATCAGCAGGACCAAATGTGCAGGTGAGTGACACTGGAAAGGGGAAGGAGTGCCTCCTGGGCCCTATCTGGTAGGAACCATTTGTGGGTGAGGAAATGAGACCCAGAGATATTGAATGATTTTCCCAAACTCATAGGGAATAAGTAAAATCTGAACCCAAAACTTGTGACTCCAAATCTGGTTCCCTTTCTGCTGGGCTATGCTATCTCTGTTGATTCTTGGGCCCAACAAAATTGCAGGGGGGGGTGTTTAACCTACTCGGGAGAAAAACCCTTTTAAAGTATCCTATCAGCTTGAATATATGTCACCCTTGTAGATAGATGGCATTTTGAAAGTGAGAGCATTTTGAAAAGGGGGGGGGAGAAAGATATGCAATAAAAATAATGCCAAGGATAGAAGGTGTTATCTAAGTCAGATTTGGAAGAAAAGTGTGGCAGAGATTTGTGCCAATACTGAACTTCAGTAGTACTATTTGCTTGTAAACAGTTAATGTGCTAATTACAAATAATCTTCTTTATTCCTGAAGTGGAGACCTCCATTAGTTGATACTTTGTTAGCGGTTACTATTGGTATTTGAAATTAATGAGATATTTCCTAATATTTTGAAAGACCCATGATTTCCTGGGTGGGGTATTCCCTGGCACAGATTGCCAGCATTTCCTGTCTTAGAAAAGGGTCTTCATGAATTTCTGGGGCCACTCCCTTTCCCACAACATGTGCCTGTAGCCAAGTTTCTGGTGATGTGTACCAAATGCTCTCAGCTGGGTGGGTTACTGCTCAGTGATTGTCCTCAGAATTGTATCTGAAGCCTTCCCAGCTCAACTGGTTCTGATAGGGCTAGGGGCTCAGCTGGTATGGCCTTTGAAAGGGTCTTCTCCATGAAACTGTGGAGGATATTGTAGAGGATAGAAATGGAATTCCTTTGAAGTGATTCAGACTGGCCTTCCCCACTTTAATCTGACCCTAGGGTGGTGCTGTGTTTGTGGTAGTTGAATTTCTCGGCTACTAAGGGCAGTACCTTGCTATATTTTCTTCTGGCTGGTAAATTTTCTCTCCCCTCTTTCTTCCTGTGTTCTTCCTTATCTTTCCTCCTGCCCTTTGGCCCCACCTTTTTTCCCCAGAGCCCATGAGAGCTCCCAAGGGTCTCGCCTTTTCTGAGATCCAGTCTCGCCAGCTGACCCTCCAGTGGGAACCCCTTGGCTACAACATCACCCGCTGCCACACCTACACCGTATCCCTGTGCTACCGCTACACTGTGGGCAGCAGCCACAACCAGACTTTTCGGGAGTGCGTGAAGATGGAACGAGGCACCAACCGCTACACCATCAAAAACCTGCTGCCCTACAGGAATATCCATGTTCGGCTCATCCTGGCCAACCCTGAGGGAAGGAAAGAGGGCAAGGAGGTCATCTTCCAGACAGATGAAGATGGTAAGGCCCCCATGGTTCTGAGTGGCCTGGTCTTACATGACGGAGCCTTCCAGGGTATTGGTAGAAGTCTTGTTTGATGAGTACATTGGGTCAAGGACTGCTTGCCTGGCAGTGGTTGAGGATGGATAAAAGAGCTAAGATTCAGTAGTAAACTGATCAGCAGCAATTCATTTGAGAGCTAACTCACCAGGACTAGGAGGCAAAGAGTGTGTTCATTTACGATCTTGTAACTCTCCAAGGTACTTAAGGCGCACAGAGTTCTAAACAAACCTGTATCTACAAACATATATTTACCTTTCTTTGTGTTTCTAGGATTTAATACAATGCATGGAATATAGTAAACACTTGATAAATATTTATTGACCGATTGCCTGAGAATATATAGCATAGTGTCTAATGCTTGTGGACTGACTGATATGCTTAATACTGACATATTAAGTGCCTACTGTTTACAAAATATTATACTAGATGTTGAATGAGATTCAAAGTTTAAAGAAATTACTGTAGTTCTTTCCTAATTCTACCTTGAATCAATTGATAAGCCTTTAGTAATGACCTGGTCTGTGTCTAGTATTAGGTTTGACATCTCAAAAGGGGCAAATACCACGTGCTTGCATCCCCTCTTCCCCATTCATGCAGCCATTAGTTATCACCCATCATCTGGATTATTGCAATGGTTTTGCTAATCCTGGTCTCTTTCTTGTCTAATCCATCCTTCATACAGTGTTTTCTGGGCATGTAGTAAAGGTTTGTTGAAATGGTTGTGTAGTTATGAAATTTCTGAAGTCACAATATGACTATGGTACTGTCCTGATCAAGAATCTTCAATGACTCCCAGTTGTGTCTAGGATAAAATACAGAATTCTCAGGCTAGCATGGAAGGCTCTCTGCAGCCTGGCTCCCACTTACTTTTCTAATTTATTTCATATAACTCCACCTTCACAGCGGATTAGTTGTTCTCTGACCTTGACCTTTCATCTCCAGCTTCTGTGCATTTTCTTAAATCCTTTCCCCATGCCAGGGACACACTCTCTCCTCATCTTTGCCTCTTAGAATCCTTATGTTGCTTCAAGGCTCAGTCTAGGTGCCACCTTTTCCATGAAACCTTCAGGTATTTGTGCCTCCTCCCTCTGACAGTTGCTTCTGTATTTACTCATCTATGTTGTGTTTGCTGTATTTTGATCTCCAGGAATTGGCCACTCTTGGCTGGCCACTGTCCTGTAAATTTCTCAAGGGGGCAGACTGTTTCATTTTTGTCTGTATTTCTCCAAGAGTTAGCACACTAGGGTGTATACAGTAGGTGATTACATTTGTTGAATTGAATTGAATGGGAGACAAGGTCACTGCTCTTCCTTTCTGCAATTTACTGTCCAGTTGGGCAGATAACAACAACAATGTTGGTAAACCATAAAAGCCAACATTTTGATAGAGCTTTATAGGTTTTACTAAGCATGTGTCTCATGGCAGCTCTGCCAAGTAGATGGTGCAAGTGTTATGATCCTTATTTTACAGAGAGGGAAACTGAGGCTCAGAGAGATTGTGGCTTGCTTATGGTCACATAACTCTAACTAAGCTAAGCCAGGCTTTAAAACACAGGTCTCTCAGGGTCTAAGTCCAGCTTGCTTCATTGACCCCCATGGTCTAGGTGTGTGCTGAGGAGGGGATATGTTTCATACAGTTTCAGCATCAAGGTGGACTTCAGAGGCCACCAGTCCAGCCCAAATCTAAATAATCAAACCATCAACTGGCATTTACAAAGTCCTACGATGTTCCAGGCCCAGTGTTAACCTCTGTGAATACGAAGGCAAAAGCAAAACAGCATCCCCTTTACTCATACCCAGTTAGCAGTTATCCAGCCTTTGCTCGAAGTCCCTACTGAGATCTCCAAGGTATAAGGGAAGACTTGTGTATTTACAAATGAGGAAACTAAGGTTTAAAATGAATGAATCAAAAAATTATTAAGTACTTACTATGATATAAATACAAAGCTGCCCTCAAGGAGCTTATATTCTAATAGGAGCAGATACACACATACAAACACATATAAATACACATATAAATGCACATACATACATACATATAAATACACAATATTTATGTAAACACACATGTACACATAAATACGCATACATACATACGCTCACACATATACACACATATATAAATACACACATATGCATGCATATGTACACACAAACCCTCATGGAAGTATCTAGGGAAAGGTCTTTTGATTTGGAAAATTAGGGATAGAGAGAGTGGAGTCCTCCTATAGAGGGGTAGATCGATATGCCCTTTCCAATAGCAATAGTGGTATTGTTTGGATTGTGGAAAGCAAAAGGAAGGAGGGAGAGGATTGGGGTAGAGGGCAGCTGTGTGGCTGTTGAGGAGATGATCTTAGAGTAGAGAGAAGAATGACTGTTTTGAGAATGGGCCTGGGATGAAGAACTCCTGAGCTTGGCAGCAGGCTTTCTCCTTAGGCAATCAAAGGTGCTCTTTAGGCTACTGGAGTCTTTATATTATCATATGGTCTTATTGTACAAGGCCCTTGTCGAGGACAATAGGTGGTTAAGAGGATGGAACATGGAAAACCTGAATCTGAATTCTGCCTCAGACACTTACTAGCTATGGGACCCTGAGCGAGTCCCAGAGAGGGGTTTTAGCCTCAGTTTTCCTCATCTGAAAAATGGGGACAATGAGAGCCCTATCTCATTGGATTACTGTGAGGGTCAAATGATAGCTGCATATGTAAAGTGCTTTGCAATTCTTAAATGCTATAGGAATGTTAGCTATTATTTATTATCTGATGGTCTTTAGTTTATCATGAGCCTTAGATTACTATATGGCCTCTTAGATGGTCATATATCCTGTAAAGAAATGATCTCTGGAAATGACAATATAAAAACCAAAAAACATCAATAAACCTTGGTTTGAAAAGATTGACCTCAAATCTATTACTCTATCAATAAGAATTTATTAAGTGCTAAGCTTTGTTCCAGGTACTGTGCTAATAAGTAAGCCTTGCAGACCTGAAGGAAAATAAAAAACAGTCTTCGCACTCACATTCTAATGAAGGGAGGGACCGTATATTATAAATTATAAATAGATACCCACTATTGCATATAAAATAAATAGATGCAGAGCATAAGATGCCCTACATAAATATATGCATACACATACATGCTTGTACAAGACACTCATGTACTTACATATGTATACAACATGTTCACACAATGCAATACATGTATACATGGCATGCTTCTATAACACATACATGCATGCATATGTGTACATGCTGTGTAATATATTTATAGAGTACATTCATGCATGTATTCAGTGTGTATGTACACATGCACATATGTGCATTATAGATAAATATGCACATAGCAATATTGCCATAATATATGTATGAGTGTATGTATGTGTTTACATACACATGCACACATTATATGTATACATATATGTGTATTGTGTAATAAATCCATATACATACACATGCCCACATACATCCACACGTGAATGAATAATTACTGTTACCCCAGACCCAGCTCCATGGGGGATCTCCTTTTCTTGCCTCTCTACCCATCCTCCCCTGCAGCTGTCCGTTGAACAGCCAGGGGTGGCCCCTTATCCCAGCCTTCTCCTGTGTCCACCAGGCTACTCTTGGTTCCTGGGGGCCTAATCCCCCTCTTCCCCAATCTTGCCTCTAATCTGGATTCCCTTTTCTTCTCCTTCATGCATTAAAGCCTGACATGGGGCTTTCTTTTTTCACTTACAGAAACATCCTACTGCCCAGATTTAGTTGGTCTTTCTCAGTTACAATTATTGTTTTTGGTCTGGTACACTGTCCTCATACCGTGCTAGCCTTCAGAAACAGAGACCATAGGTCATAATTCTAGGGCTGGATGGTGCCCTAGAGACGGTCAGCAAGCCTTTATTAAGCACCCACTACATGCTGGTTACTGTGCTAAGCAATGGGATATAAAGAAAGGGAAAAGGATAGTGTCTGCCCTCAAAGAGCTTACAGGGAGGCAGCGTGCAAACACCTATGTATAAACACGATACAGACAGGATAAATTTGAGCCTGCTGAGTCCAGCTCTCTCATTTTATACATGAGGAGACGGAGGCACGGAGAGATTGAGTGACTTGCCCAGGGTCACACAGCTATTAAATATCTGAGGCAGGATTCAAACTTGCACCAAGCCCAGAATCTATCACCCCCTGGCGATGTTCTTGATTACATAGTTGGAGGTTGTTTTTCTTTCTTTGAAACAAGTGTGATGTTGTTCTCTCTGGCTTTGCCATCACCTTCATTGTCAGCTAGATCCCTCTTCTCTCCTCTCCTTTGGGAACCATCGAGTCCTGGGGCCAGCTCTAACCCGCTTGCTAGATCCAGTCTTAAATGTTCAGTTGGAGCATTTATACCTCTGAAACTGGCCGCTACCAATCAGGACTTGATTTACTTGTTGATGGTATGGACTTAAAAGAGTGTTAATAACATAGATTAAATTTAAAAAGATGTATGTGCATGCATACCTTTTTTTTGTCCCCAGAGAACCTGATTGTTATGCATTTACCAGTTGAGTTCTTTTCCTTTGTAATAATGAAAAAAGGAAGGAAGGAAAGAAAGAAGGAAGGAAGGAAGGAAGGAAGGAAGGAAGGAAGGAAGGAAGGGCATTTCAGCCAAACTCAGTTGATTCCCCTTGCCTCCCCTTAGTTCATCAACTGAGTCTGACAGTACAGTCTATATACAACACTCCACTCCAATAGTCCTCCATGAGGTGAGGCTTTTCAAAGAGACTTTGCCAGCCATAGTTGAAGAAAGGATGAAGCAAAACAAACTTAGAGCCTGGAATGTCCAAGTTTCAGGGCCCAGGGATCATGATGCTGCAGTAACCCTAAGCTGGCCATAGAGGGCCAGTCTAGCTTTCTGGGCTAACTGGCCTGCATACTGCCTTAGCACACATCTCTCCCGCCTGAGCCTACAGCCTCATTCTTGTCCCTTTTCCTGACATCCTTCTAGCCCCTCTCATCAAATTCTGGGGCTAGTGCTTCCAGGAAGATCCCGGTCTTCCACTTGAGCAGGGCACCATCTGCTTGGTCAGTCTCCTTTTGGTGAATGATAACTCCTTTCTCCCTGCCAGACTGATAGTACTCCATCCCCTTCCACTACCTTCTTACTGCCCCACCCCCCATTGACATATATAGTAATAACCACAACTTCCATGATTGTGAAGGGAAAGACCTTTAGAATTTTAATGAATTTGTGCACTTCTTGGAACCTTATTTTTCCATGTTGGTTGACATTGAAGATGGAGGGATCAAGGCTAGGGGTGGTTTTGTTCTGCTAAGGGTGTTGAGAAGCAGTAGCAGCCTAGTGTAATGGAAATTTGGAGTTAGAGGACCTGGGTTCAAATTCTGAAGTTTGCAAGTATGCCTTTGGAGAAGTCACATCCTCTACTGGCCTCAGTTTTCCCATCTA
Source organism: Potorous gilbertii (assembly GCA_028658325.1). Taxonomy (NCBI): domain Eukaryota; kingdom Metazoa; phylum Chordata; class Mammalia; order Diprotodontia; family Potoroidae; genus Potorous; species Potorous gilbertii. Next base: position 151,559 of record JAQQSK010003622.1, on the reverse strand, counting down.
TAAAATGAGTTGGTTATACTTTCTTAATCAGTCAGCAAGAATTGACTAAGTATTTACTATGTTGCAGGCACCACGCTAAGTACTAGAGATACAAAAAGAAGAATGAATGGTCCCTGCCCTCAAGGAACTTACAGTCTAGTGATGATCTCTAAGCCCCCTTCTAGCTCTAAGTGTATGTTTCTAAGAGGAGGTAGAAATGCAGGGAAAGTTAGAAGGTCTTGGTCTCTCCTTTTGGGATACTACATATAATACTTCTAAAATATTCAGAGATCCCTGAAGTAAAAGGGAAATGGGGCACAGGGAGAGTTGAGAATTGACCTAAATCCTAGAGGCTTTGCCTTGGCAGCACCATCTGAGTTCTACCCAGCTCCTTCCCTGTTAGCAGGTTGATTCTGGGAGCTTCTAGGCTCCAGATGACACAGAGCTGGAGTAGAAGCTGCAGACGTGGCAAAAGCAGCTGTGATTCCCTTGCCTCTTGCCTTCCTTTTAGAGGCTGAACTGCTACCTGGAGAAGCCTGGGCCCGGGGCTGATCTTCCCTCTGTCTGTTTTAGGCTCTAATGTAGGTGGTGCAGTAGATAAGAGTATCAGCCTAGGCTTCAAATCTGGCCTCAGAGTCTTACTAAATGTGTGACTATGGGTAAGTCACAACCTTAGTTTCCTCAATTGTAAAATAGGAATAACAGTAGCACCTACCTCCCAGGGTTGTTGTGAGGATTAAATGAGATATTTATAAAGCACTTAGCACCTGGTCCATAGTAGGTGCTATATAAATGCTATTATCTCTATTTATTTACTCATGCATTCCTTTATTTATCTATCCATTCATTTATTCATTTATCTAATATTCATTTCTTTATCTATTCATTTATTTATTTATCTATCCATCCATTCACTCCTTTATTTAGCTATCCATTCATTTATTTATTAATCCATTAATTTATTTTTTCTGGAGGCTCCATAGTCAGTATGTAGCAAACCCAAATGCATTATTCTTAAAAAATGGTTTTCAGTGAATAAACATTTTATTGATAATCATTTGTTTTCACGTTGCCTAAATTTTCTCAGTATCTTTCTCCTTCTCCCTTCCTTCTCCCAAAGAATCATCCCATACTGCAAAGAATATTTCAATATATAGAAAAATTCTGAAGATAGATGCAGTGTTCCACATCCCTGACCATTCTTAACTCCTCCCCCCACCCCAGTAGGGGCAGGTGTCTTCTCTTTCTTCCCTCCTCTGAGGCCAGACTTGTTCTTTGTAATTCTGCAACACTCATTTTCTCTTGTTTTACGGTTGTTCCTTCCGTTTTCATTGTTGTAGTCATTATATATATTGTTTTCTTGCCTCTGTTTACTTTACTCTGTATCATCTTTGGATGCTTCCTCTTTATAATATTCTTTATTTCTTACAGGAGAGAAGGGAAAGGGAGGGAATTTAGCATTTATGAAGCTCCTATTATGTGCCAGGCAGTATGCTAAGCACTTTAAAAACATTACCTCATTTCATACAACAACCCTGGAAGGTAGGTGCTATTGTGACCCTATTTTATAGTTAAGGAAACTGAGGCAAACAGAGTTTAAGTGACTTGCCTGCATCACATAACTAGGAAGTATCTGAAGCTAGATTTCAACTCAAGTCTTCTTGATTTCAGGCCTGATAGTCTATCCATGGGCCACCAGCTGCTTTTTAAAGCATAGTAATATTCCATTCCATTCATGTTCCACATTTTGTTTAGCCATTTTCCAATCTGTGGGCATCTACTTTATTTCTAGTTCTTTTGAGTATTTATTTTCTTTCCCTCCTACCTCCTTTCCTATTGAAAAAAAGAAAAAGAAAAAAAACCCCTGGCAATAAATATGCATAGTCAAACAAGACAAATTTCCACACTGACTGTGTCCAAAACCATAGATTTCAATCTGCACCCTGAGTCCATCACCTCTCTTTCAGGAGGTGGGTGACATGTTTGCCCATAACTCTTCTAGAGTTGTGCCTGATCATTAACTTGATCAGAGTTCTTAAGCCTTTGAAAGTTATCTGTCTTTACAATGTTGTAATTGTGTAAATTGTTCTCCTGGTTTTGCTCACTCACTTCCTTCTGCATCAGTTCACACACGTCTTTTCAGGTTTCTCTGAAACCATCCCCTTCATCGCTTCTTATGGCACCGTAGTATTCCATCACATTTCTATACTATAACTCATTCAGCTAGTCTCCAATTGATGGGTACCCTCTCAACTTGCAGTTCTTTGCTACCAAAAAAACAGCAGTTATAAATATTTTTTGTACATGTGAGTTCTTTCCCCCTTTCTTGGGTCTCTCAGGGTGTATGGGCATAGTTGTGGTATTGCTGTGATCAGAGGGAGATGTTTTCCTACAGCTTCCATGCATGCCCCCTCTTCAAAACTAGACTATAAACTCCTGGAGGTTGAGAGCAGGTCCCTATGATGAGCCTGTGCTCATCATAGATGCTTGGTGAATTTTTGACTCTTAACAATCATTCATCAGCCATTCTTGAAGAGTTATTGACTGTCTGGGCTCTTTGAATAACTTCCACACCTTCCCCAGCTTGGGAACAAAATCCACACTTAACTAGGGTGGTTCAATCCCAGTTTGAAGTTTTTCCCTGAGGGAGCCTCATTATCAGCTTAATGATTAGGACAATTAATTGGAGAGGGCTCCTGGATGCTGGAATGGTGTCTAGGTCTGGGTTTGCTTCCTAAGCCAGGAGGGCATGGAGTGAAACTAGAGGTCCAGGCCTCCTCTCTCCCTAATCTGCTGAGAATCCTGGCAATTCATCAATCTAGACTGCGTAGTGAGTCAGGCACCATGACCCTGGAGGGATAACACATTACTATAGTTTTTGTGTAGAGTATTCCCTTGGTTCTGCATTTTTCACTCTGCATCAGTTCATATCCAGTGTGGCATGATATTGCACCAGAGAGATCTGGCTTCAATCCCACCCCAGACTCTGAGGTCATCACTTAACCTCACTGGGCTTTGATGTTTCCATCTACAAAAATGAGGGGGTTGGATTCAGTGCCCTCTTAAGTCTCTTTCAACCCTATATTTAGGACCTACTACTTCTCCACAGGCCACTGGGAAGGGGCCAGTTCCATGGCTAGGTATTTTGTGTGCTTGAGTCATCGTTTTCAAGATAGTGCCTCAATGGGTCGATATCCTCTGGGGGCTCTGCCCATTTACTATATCCCACAAGACTTGATTAATTACTAAGTAAACTCCTTCAGGTCAGAGAGAGTAGCTTTTTCTGGCATACAGGAAGTAAATGTTAAGCAAAACATCCAGTGAAAAAGATTCCACGTTGTGTTGTTAAGAGACTTGGGTTTTAGTTTTACCATTGACCAGCTGTGATCTTGGATGAGATACTTGCTTAGGACTTTGTTTCCTCTTCTATACAATGAGAGGGTCAGACTAGGTGGACATGAAGATTTTTATTGCCTTTAACAGTCTATTCTTTTAAGAGCATTTTATTAATGTTATTCCCTCCCACCTCCATCTTTCTTACCTGCGAAAGCCTCTTCCTTCCCAATAACACCTTACTTTATAGCAAACAAGAATACTTAAGAAAACAAATCAACACAGTGGCCATGTTTGACAGTGTATGACTTATTCATCACCTCTCTGATGAGATGTGGGAAGCTGAACATTTTTTTCTACTAGGACACCTTATTCCCTATGGTGGTTTCATACCTCTTTCTGCTCCAGTTTTTCTACCTGGAAATTTCCTCCTTCAATTATCCAGTCTGTCCCCTTGTCTTCCTGTGTTGTCTCAGAGCTTTTCTTATAGTATTTCCAACTGGCTTCTCACATTGGAAACACCATCTCCCATCTTTGCACTGGGTGAATTCCATGCCTGGACCATGCTCCTTTCTCACCCCCATCTCCTAGAGTACTATCTTCTGAATGAAGCCTTTCTTGATATTCCCAGTTGCTAATGTCCTCCCTCCTAAATTGTTGGTTCAGTCATGTCTGATTCTGTGACTCATTTTTTTTTTTCAAAAATACTGGAGCAGTTTGCCATTTCCTTCTCTAGCTTATTTTACAGATGAGGAAACTGAGGCAAATGGTTACGTGACTTGCCCAGCTAGGAAGTGCCTGAGGTCGGATTTGAACTCAGGAAGATGAGTCCTCCTGACTTCAGGCCTGATCCTCTATCCATCGTGCCACCTTGTATTTATTTGCATTTATTCAGGCAATATTTTTGCTTCATGTATTTATAGATGTACTTAGATATAATGCTCCTTGTGAGTAGGGATTATTTGATTTTGTCTTTAATATCCTTAGTGCCTGGCACATAGAAGTCATTTAATAAATGCTTGTTGGTTGGGCCTCTCCTGTTTTTAAAAATTTCCAGGAAAGGGAAGCTCCCAATTCATCTGTGGGAGCTTCATCTCCTTTGCTGTCAGAAAAATTCATTCCGTCCTTTGACCCTCCTGATCATAGCTGGGCTAATTGATTCTGGGATGGGGCTTCCCTTGTAGTTCCTGGAGGAATCTCAGCAGAGTCACTGACCTTCACCCCTCTGGAGGACATGATCTTTCTGAAGTGGGAAGAGCCCTTGGAGCCAAATGGCCTTATTACCCAGTATGAGGTAGGGATATTTCCTTGAGACTGTTCTAGGGGGATCAAACCTTGGCACTCTGGTTAGATACAGACCCATAGGCATTGACGAGAAGCTGGAGGAGTTGGGGAAAGGAGATGGATAGATGGTGGAAGGAGAAGGAAGGGGAAACGAAGTTGTCTTCTATAGTCCCTTCTGATTCTAGGACTCTGTGGGATAGAGAGATGAGAAGGAAAGGTTGTCTAGATTTTGGGGACACAAACCTCATGTTGTTAGGGCTTAGTGACCTGTCTTCCTACTTTAAACGCCAGTGGTCCCTGACTATGAGTGACACTTTCTTCTCTGTGATTTCCCCCCCACCCCAACCCTTGGCCTGTCTCCAGATCAGCTATCAGAGCATTGAGTCATCAGATCCTGCAGTGAATGTGCCTGGCCCTAGGCGCACAGTGTCCAAGCTCCGAAATGAGACCTACCACGTGTTCTCCAACCTCCATCCTGGTACCACATACCTGTTCTCCGTGAGGGCAAGGACTGGCAAGGGCTTTGGCCAGACAGCTCTCACTGAGATCACCACCAATATCTCTGGTGAGCAAATACCTTCCCCGCTCCACCCCCCATCTGTGTGGACTGAATCTTGCCATGAAATGTAGCATGGGAGATCCTGATGGAAGTCTAACAGGGATAGGGACTGTTGGAGAGGTGGGCCCTGGATGCTTGGGTGAGGATTCATGGCGGGGATCTGGGGATGAGGGGGTTACCCCCCCAATAAGTTATTGTTCAGTATCCAGAGGCTCAGTTCATTTCTGCTTCTGTTTTAACTTACCTTTTCTGATTTTTGAGCACATATCTTGCTGTCCTTGGAGAGAACTTTGTCGCTTCTACCTGGAGGGTCAATTAGTTCTTTGTTTTGTTTATTTTCAGTGTACTACTAGTCCTCCCAACCCAGAGAGGCAGCTTGGTATACCAGGTAGAAAGCTGACCTTGGAACCTGGGAGACCTGGGTTCACTTTTTACCTCTAACACAGGTTGTGGGACCTTGGGCACTTAACGTCTCAGAGCTCTAGGCAACTCTCTAACACTATGGTTGTAGAGAAGGTACTAACCTTCACTGGTAGGGGGTTTCTTTACCTAGAAGTTCCCAATATCAGTGAAGTCACAGATCTAGACCCTATCCCTAGCTTTTTGATACTTCCCAGAGGAGTTAGGAAGGCAGAGGACAGGGAAGCAAAGGACAGTGATATCTGGGAGGCCAAAGATGGGAGTGATCAGGATGCTGGAGACTTCTGCATCAGCAAGGGGTCAGGGGAAAGAAGGGTCAGAGAGGTCATGGATCTAGAGGGATCATGGAAGTGGGGGACCAAAGGATCAGAGGACTAGACACTGAAGGTTTAGGGAGGAAATGAAAGATCTGGGACAATTCAAGAAAGTTCAATATTAAGAGGTCAGAGAGGTTGTAGACAGTGTAAACATGGAGACTGAAGGCCAAAAGATGTGGGGGGGACTGGTCCCTGAAGGATCAGGGAGGCTGGAAAATGGAGTGTTTGGGAGGCTAGAGACTGAAGGGGTCAGGGGACAAGGGAAGTCAGAAAGGCTGGATGATCAGGGGTCAGTGAAATCAAGGACAAAAGGATCATCAAGGCCTGAGAGTAAGGGAATTGGGAACTGAAGGATCAAGGAAATTGAAGACAGAAGGAGTCAGGAAACTTGGCTGATAAGTGGTCATAGATGTCAGGGAGGCTGGGACCAAGGGTTCAGGGAGCTTGGGACCTGAATGTTTAGGGAGGCTGGAGATTAAGTAGTCAGGAAACATGGACTCTAGGGATGAGAAAGGCTGAGGACTGAAAGATCAGGGAGACTAAAGATTGACATGTCTGGGAGTCTAAGGACAGGAGGGCTCAGGAGCCTTGGGTATTAAGGGAACAGAGAAAGACATAGGAGTCTAGGGGATGATGGTATGACATTTGGAATCCAGGATGCTCTGAATGACCTCAGATTTTTCCCGGCCCCTGGCTCGCTCACTCCTCCCTATCTTTCCCTTCTCAGCTCCGAGCTTTGACTACGGGGACATGCCATCCCCACTGGGGGAGTCGGAGAGCACCATCACGGTGCTGCTGAGGCCAGCGCAAGGACGTGGGGCCCCCATCAGGTAGGGCGGCTCAGTGGGGAGGGCTGGGAGTGAATGATACTGGGGAAAAGTGGGTCCTGTGGGACTTTTTCTCTCCCAAGTCTCCATCTGCCTGTTCGTTGTTTTGCTCCCTTTGTCCTTTCTCCTTTGATTCGTGGTTCTATTCTTTTGTATAAAACTAACTCACTCATCTCTTTCCCATGTCCCCCACTCCATTTTCATCTCTGCTCCTTCTTCTGGCCAGAAAGGATTGTTTTCTGAAGGCCTGTGGTCTGGGAAGGAAATATGGTAGGGGTAAGGGGAGGTCATTTCTCCTCAGGAGGTTTTGGTTGGTGTAGGGCTGTTTGGCTCCAGTCTTGACTTTATGAACCCCAGTCACTGGGGACTCTGGTCCCTGAGGTTTCTGTCACTATGGATACTAGTGATACACCTGATGATGGTGGTCCCTGAGAATATCAGTCACTAAGGACATTGGTCACCGTTGATCCTAGTTGCTAAGGATCATATGGTCATGTTGTTCACTATGGATCCTGAAGTCCAAGGATGTTGGTCACTCTGGATACCATGGACACTGACTGCTAAGGATAATGGTTACTGTGGACCCTGGTCATTAAAGATATTTGTTACTATGGACCTTGGTCATTAAAGATATAGGTTACTGTGGACCCTGGTCACCATCAGTATCAGCGACTGAGGATGTTCACTGCTGTGAACACTATAGACTATAGACTCTACAGACTCCGGTCACCAAGGATGTTGGTCATTATTGCCATTGAGGATTCTAATCCCCTGGACTTTGGTCATTGTGGTCACCTTGAGGGAATTGACTATTGAGAATATTGGTCACTATGGATCCTGGTGATTGGTTAATGCTTTGGTTACTGGGAACATTGGTTACTGTGGACATTAGCTGTTGATGATGTAAGTCATTGAGTAAATTGATCATTGGGAATCCTGTGTAATCACTGTCAATACTAGTCACTGAGGATGTTAATCTACCATGGACGTCACTCATTCTGTTCACTGTAGATTCCTGGTTTGCAAAGAGGGTAGTCATTGTAGACTAGCATTGAAGATAGCATTCCTTTGGATTTTGGTCACTATGGATATTGGTTACCAAGTTTATTGGCCACTGTGGATGCATTGATGACATTGGCTACTGAGAACATGGGCAACTGTAGATCCTCGTCATTGAGGAAACTGGACACTGTGGACTGTGGTCACTGAGGACATTGGTTACTATGGACTTGGATCTCTGGAAATCCTGGTTACAAAAAGCATTGGTCAATATGGCTATTAGTCATTGAAGATACTGACTAACGAGGGTGCTAATCTTTGAGGATGTTGGTCAGTGTAGGATGCTTGTCACTGAGGGTGTTAGTCATTGACAGCATCGATCCCTGTTAATATTAGTTACTAAGCATAGTGACCATGATATATTGGTAATAGAAGATGCTGCCAACTGATGGTATCTGGCTGTTTGGATGTTAGCTAATGTGGGGATTGGTCTCTTTTCATATTGGTCATGGAGGTTTGTGATCACTGTGTTGGTCATTGGGGATGTTGGCTGGTGGGGTGCTAGTTACTTTGCATGTTGGATATGGAGGACACTGATCACTGAGGGGCACCAGTCAGTGTAGATACACCAGTCACTGGACGTTGTACACTTTGGGAGAACTTGCTTTCCTCTATGTCTTTCTTTGCTGCTATAGAAACAGGGTGGGCCCCCTCTAGCTCCTCTTCCCTAACCTATGGGAATCGAAGGGGTGGGGTTTGCTAAAGTATGTAAGGAGGTAGGAGCTTAGGGGTTGTGTACTGGAATTGTGTCTGCAATGGTTACATGGTCATGGGAGGGAGAACCACCCAAACCTGGGGAAGGACTCCAGGTGACTGCCTTATTTGTGATCAGTAAGGAAGAGCCTTCTCTTCACCTGCCCCCAATTCATGAGAAGGAGTTGGGTTTGTGGGAGTGCTTCGGTTGTTGTTAAGAGGGCTGTTCCATAATAATATCATTAGTTATACTATTGATAACAACACTGGTACTACTCTGGGGGGCAACGCCTATTCCCCACTCTCCCCATTGCCCCAAGAGATGGTAGCAAGTGGTGTCTGGCTTGTTACCATGGAGACAAGGATGTAGGAGAGCCTCTCCTTGGGTGGGTTTTCCCAGTCACAGGGCAAGAGAGGGAGAGAGTCTCAAAGCCTTCCCTGGCAAGGGCCGACTGCCGTAGTGCTGACCCTCTTTTGCACAGCCTGCTCTGATGCAGAAGGGATAACGAACTGGTTTTGTGGCTAATCTGCATAGAAGTTCTCCCACCCTGCCCTGAGCCTCTCCCACTACATGTTTTTCTTCTCTTGTGCAAGTGACTGTCTCCATTTTGGGACAGCTCAGTAAGTCTTAACTTCCCACCCTTGGAGTCAGGAAGACCTGAGTTTGGGTGCTGCCTCAGACATTTAGTAGCTGTATGACCACGGACAAGTCAGATCACTTCTCTTCGGCTTGGTTTCTTCCTGTGCAAAATGGGGATAGTTATAGCACCTGAGAATCAAGTGAAATAACATACATAAAGTGCTTTGAAAATCTTAAAATATTATATAAATGCTTGCTAAAATGGCTTTTAATATGAGTTAATATCTATAATGAAGACAATAATTTCCTCAACGGACCTGACTTCCACAAAGAGAAATAAAAATCCTCTATCGCTGTCATGGTGTGAAACTGACCAGGAGTCCCAAAGGCTTTGCAAGCAATCGGCATGCAAGATATAGCAGGCCTACTAAGCCAGAAAGGGTCAAGGAGCAGGCCTGGTTCAGAACTGGCCTAGCTGTTCAGAGAGGCTCATTATGCAGGGCTCTAACTTTTCAGTCCCTGCCACTCTCAAAGCCTGAACACTGAGTTATAGAGGGATTGTGATCTGTTACAGTAGGGTGGGGAGAGGACCCACATTGGAAGGCTCATGTCCTTCAAGTTTTACAAATTAGGGCAAAAGAGCATGAATTTCCAGAGCCTCGAATGGTCTGGCCATAGAGCAGGGAGATCCTAGCCTGAGATGTCCTTAATCTGACCCTGGAGGCCAGCCCAGCTTTCCGTTCCCCTCTTACCAACCTCTGGCTGTGGTCTCACATTGCCTTAAGGCTCATCATGACCTTGATCTGACTTCCCTAACACCACCTTCTCTCAATTCCATGGAATCTCAGGGTTGGTAGGGGGCTTCGAGGGCATCTACTCTATTCCCCTCCATGATTTCCCTGAGAAATCACCATCTAGCCTCCTCTAACAGACTTCCATTGACAGGACCCTCAGAAGCACAGAGTTCAGGAGTTGGAGGGGGAGGATGATTAGGAGTCATCTGGTCCAATTCATTCCTGAAAGGAATCCTCTCTATAACATATATGATAAGTGGTCTGCCAACCCCTGCTTGAAGATCTTCAGGGAGGGACCTCCTCCACCCCCCAGTGTGGCCCCTTCCACTTTTGGACAATTTTCATTGAGAGGCCTTGGAACCAGGATGACCTGAATTCAGATCCTGCCTGTGACATATGACCTTGGACTAGTCCCTTCCTTTCTCTGAGCATTTCTACGCACACACAAATACACACACACACACACATATATACACAATATATGTATATATACATATACATATATGCATGCATATTTACACACATACATATATACTCATAAATATGTATGTACATACATACATAGCCAAACATGCACACACACAATAGTTATTTGCAAAGATGGGTCCTAGCCATTGGGGGAAATAAGGAAAATCTTTCTTTAGAAGATGGTGCTTGAGCTGTGTCTTAAAGAAAGAGAGGTCCTTTCTGAAGTGGAGGTGGGAAGGGAAGGCCTTCCAGGCATGAGGGATAGCCAGATGGGAGGGTTGTTTGTGAGGAGAAGGGAAGGCTAGTTTGGCTGATTCCACTCCCCACTTGCAAGGCTGGACCAGATTGTCACCAATGGTATCCAGTTAAGCTATTTGATGTGTGTCCCATTCTCCCTGCTGGTTCCATCTGAGTCCTTCGCTTTAGATTTTCATAGGTCATATCCCCCAACCAGGGAACATTCCCCAGAAAGCTCCTAGTGTTTACAGCACTTTAGAATGCAGTTATCTATACATAAACTATATGGGATTCACATTAGCAATTCGTGGAAGGGTCATTGCTTCACAATTGCTTTTTTTCTGGGCAGAGGGAGGCTATCTCTGTCTGGGGCCATCTCCTCCAGAGGGACTGTGTGACTCATCCTTCCCTTCACCCTGCCTTCCAAGTTGTCAGATGGGGGCCGATAAAATACTCAGGACCAGCTAAGCAATCAGATTGAGGGCACAGCTAACTCTGCCAAGGAGGGGCCTGGGATAAGACTGAGAGAGGCTATTACAGAGATGGTGCCCAGAGATAGTGCGCTTTGGCTCTGGTACTGTCCTGGGTCTGGAGGCCCCCTCACTTCCCCAGAAGTAACAGGATTAATTGAGGAGGGGCTGGTCCTTTTAACTGCCTTCCTGAGGTTTGGTGACATCAGCTGTGTGGGATTGTAAGAGCAAGCATTTATAGAGACTTTTACAGTAGGTAATTTGCTTTACAAGTGGCCATCTCATTTGTTAAGACAGCATGTTCCTGTTCCTATGCACTTCTTTCTTCTTATTCCTCCCCTAGGAGGAGGGGACTTGGAGTCAGAGAGATCTGAGTTCCAAATCTGCCTGAGATACTTACTAGCTATGTAACCCTGGGCAAGTCACTTAACCTCTGTCTGCCTCAGTTTCCTCATCTGTAAAATGAGGGAATTGAACTCAATTGCTTCTAAGGTCCCTTCTAACTCTAAATACATGGTCTTATGATCCAAGATCCATGTGCTCCTTTTCTCTCCCTCCTGCTTCCCAGACACGCTTGTAGGATAATGAGCTCTGAGAAACCAACCGGGAAAAGTGGTGAGAAAGTCGGTGATCTTAGGCTGCCGCCACAAAAGAGACTGAATTTATGGCTTTGAGATGGCATTGGGAGGAAAAAGCCACATCATAGTCTCCAGCTTCCCCCCTCCCCTCCACCTCAGAGGTCCATGTGCCCGACTGGTCCCTGTCCCCAAAGGGAGATTTATGGAGATGAACAAAGGGGATAGGGAAGATAATATAATGACCAAGAACGTTGGAAGTGTCTGGGGTGGAAGATAATGCTAATGTGAGATATTGTCCGGCAAGATGAAAATGCATGGGACAGGATTAAAATTCATAAACTAATCAAACCATGGAGGGAAAACAGGGACTTAGTCATCAAATCTCAGAAGGCTATCAGCTGACATTTCGGTTACACCGTAAGTGCTTTACCCGTATTACCAATCTCTAGTTATATAAATATTGATCTGCAGTGGGCAGTGGACTTGGGAGCAGGATGATGGGAGTTTCAGTCCCATCCTGGACACTTATTGGCCAAGTTACTTAACCACTCTGACCCTCGGTTTCCTCTTCTGCTGGACTTGATGGCCTCTAAGATCCCTCCCAGATCTAAATCTTTGATTCTTTTGAGTCTCACTACAAAACCACAAAGTAGATACAGTTGTAATTATTGACCCTATTTTATAGACCAGTACACCGAGGCTCAGAGAGGTTAAATGTGTGGCCCAAACCACAAGGTGTCAGAGACAGAGTTAAAATACAGTTTTTCCTGACTCCAAACCCATCGCTCTGTCTACTCCACCCTGTTGCCCCTAAAACCATGGCTCTCCAGAGTTAGATCCATGCCCTATTATTGACAAGCTAAGTGACCCTGGGTAAGTTAACATCCCTTGCTGAATCTTGGTGTCTTCCTGTAAGGATAATCATTTCAATATACATTACTTCTGAGGCGGGGCTGTAGCTACTAAGTGCTACAGAGTGGGAAGCTGTTGTTATTTCATGGAACTAGTTAGCCCAAGAGGTGGGACAGGCTGAAAATAGAAATAGCTTCAAAAATATTTAGCTAAATCCATGGCTGACAAAGCTATAATGGGTTACTAAGGCAATATAAAATCATAGCATTTTAGAGCATGGAGTGTGTGTGTGTGTGTGTGTGTGTGTGTGTGTGTGTGTGTGTGTGTGTGTCTTACACTACAGAGTATGTGAGCTGGAACACAGAATATCAGCAATGGAAGGACCCTTACAATACAGAATTTCAGAGCTGGGAGGGACCTTAGAACGCAGGATGGCAGGGCTGAGAGCCATAGGAACACAGATTGTCAGAGCTGGGAGGGGCAATCTCTTTTTTTACTGATCACCTAGTCCAATCCCTTTGTTTTACAGAGGAGGAAACTGAGGCCCAGAGAGGTAAGGGACCTAGTTCATTTTTAATTAATGGCCAAATCTGGTCTACACAGCTCCATAAGCCAGGGCTCCCACCTTTGAAAGGCAGTAGGAAAGTGCGACCCTCTCCACTGTTCCTTCTTGGTTCGGCTGCTGGAGACAGAATCTTTGGCCAGAGGGGTGCTGGGTCTGACTCAAGTACAGGTGGCTGGTGGCATTAGATTTGGGTGAGCAAAGTGATTCAGAGAAAAAGGTGGATTACAAGTCAGGACCTGAGTTCCAATCCTTACTCTGTGGACCCTTCAGCAGCTCACTTAAACTTTCTGGACCAGTTTTCTATAATCTGAGTGGGTTGGGCTAGATCTTCAGAGGCCTCTTTCAGAGCATCATTCTTCTGTGGGATTTTATGTGTGTGTGCACATGTGCATGTGCATGTATGCATGCACATGTGTGTCTGTGTGCATGCACGTGTGTGTATATGTTTGGGGGTTGGTACAGGACTTTGGTGAGCCTTCAGGGCCCCCTGACATTGCCAAGGTGATCTGGGGGGATGCTCTCAGATCTCCTTCCTGGGCCCCTTGTACCCTGTCCTGGTGCTCTGGGGTGAGGGGGGTGCATCTCTCATTGTCTTGTTTCTTGTGTGCTCAGTGTTTACCAGGTAATAGTAGAAGAGGACCGTGCCCGGCGGATGAAGCGGGAGCCTGGGGCTCAGGACTGCTTCCCAGTGCCCTTGACCTTTGATGCTGCCCTTGCCCGGGGTGCGGTTCATTATTTTGGTGCAGAGCTGCCAGCCAGCAGCCTCCTAGAGGCCACACCTTTCACTGTGGGTGACAACCAGACGTATCGGGGCTATTGGAACCCGCCGCTGGAACCCAAGAAGGCCTATCTCATCTACTTCCAGGCCACAAGCCACTTGAAAGGGGTGAGGAGCAGGCTGGGGTCAGGCGGGGGTGGGGATATTCCCCTTTTCTTCTTGGAAGTAGCTGTTCTCTTCCCTGGGGACCAAGCTATGGTGTATAATGACCATGGATTTGGGCAAATGCTGCTCCCCGGTCCAAACCTTCTCTTGATACTCAGAGGCATTGTGGGGATGGTGGAAAGAGTTCTAGATGTGGGGTCAGTACCTGGATTTAAATTCAGGCTGTGCTACTCAATATCTGCCACGACCTTAGGTGAGTCACTGAACTTTTCTGGACCTCAGTTTCCTCATTTGTAAAATGAGGAAATTGGACCAAATGATCTAAAAAATTCCTCCCAGCTCTGAATCTCTGATCCTATGATCCCCAAGGCTTCCTCCCTTGGTCTTCTCCCCTCTTAGGGTTTCCCCCAGTTTGTTTCATGCCTCTGGAATGTGCCCCTGATTTGGGCATCTGAGCCCTCACTTGGTCCTCCAAACCAACTATGAAAGAGAGGGCAGCAGGCTTTGTGGACACTGTCCTGTGAGGCTGGGGGAGGCCTCAGGAATGTGACTGGCCCCGAATGCCAGCTCAGTGGTGTTGACCTTCCCTGTCTCATGTATGTCTCCTCAGGAAACCAGGCTGAACTGTATTCGGATTGCTCGCAAAGGTAGGGCCCTACCTGTTCCCCTCATCCTCCTAAACACCTCCTTTTCACCATCCTAACCACACTCTCCTCCCTATTTCATAAATATGCCCATTTCTCTTTCTTCACAGAATTACTGACTGGTTTTTCAGTGAGCTTTCTTTGGGGAGGGGGTATGCAGGGGCCATCCACAAAAAGGTCGTGTAGGAGGCATGTCTGGTGGGGTTAACGACGCATGGGGAACTGATCCCCATCCCCATTGGAGGAGGTTGGTCGTATATGTTTGAACACACACACATAGGTGGAACCACGTGTATGTGTGGTATGTTTGAGCAAGGTAGGTCATGCATAGCTAGAGTTATGTGCACATTGTATTTGTGTTAGATTAGTCTCAGTCTGGGTTACAGCCTGGGGCTGTTAATGTGGTTTGTTTGGGCACGTTGGTGTCTGGGGAGCTCAAGTCTTGAACCTGACATTTACTAGCCGTGAGACACTAGATAAGTCATTTAATTTTTCTGGGCCTCAGTTTCATGATTTGTAAAATGAAAGCATTGGAGTAGATGGTACCAGGGCCTCATGCAGCTCTCAAATCCCCTAAGTCTCTAATCTGATCTCCTTATGGAGTAGCTTTAGAAGAGAAAAGGTGTATAGGAAAGGCAGGGAGGGGAAGGGACGTTTGTCTTCCTCTCTCCTTCTTATTCCCTATGACTGTTAGGGGAAAGGCCAGTTTAGGGTTGGGTCATTAAGGGATGGTAGGAAGCCTTTCTTTGTCCTCTCCCCCACTCCCAGAAGCTAGTCCCTTCTCTTTAAGATTTACACACACACACACACACACACACACACACACACACAATCAGCTTCTCTTTGCATCCATTCAGATCCTTGACTATACATATTATTTGCACATTGAGCCCCTTGAGGACAAGGTCTGGGTTTCTTTTCTTCATTTTTCACATCCCCAGAACTTAGCAGCGCGATGTCTGGCACTTGGAAGCATTTAAGAAGTGCTTGATACTTGACCTGTCAGGTGGAGATAGGGGGAGTCTCCCCCGCCCTTACCACACTTTGGGGATGTCAGAGCCGAGATCTGTAGGATCTCTCTGCTCTTCCTCCCCCTTGTTTATGGAGTTCAGACTAATTAGGCAGCTGTGGTCTGATGCCTTCCTAGGGTGTGACATTTGGGGAGCTAATGAAGTTGCTACTGAGCTTGGCTGAAACATTCTGTTCTTTTGTCCAGTGCAGAGAGAGGAGGAATATCTTAGCTTAGCTCTGGGCAGGGGGAGGGGAGGCGACAGGTCTCAGGGCAGAGCCTGAGAAAGGCCAAAGCTGGCAGATTCCTACTGGGAAACATGGGTGACCCCTGGGGGAAGGTGTGGAGGGAGGAGGACGGAGGAGGCTGGAGGAGGCCTTAGGTTCAGGGAAGCCTGGGAGGTCATGATGTGGGTCTGAGAGTACAGAGAGCCAGCCTGCTATTCCCATCCACAAAGCGAGATAGGAAGGATGGCTGCCCAGGGATAATTGGGCAACTATGACGTGGTGACTGAAGAAATTCGTTGGAAGGCCACTGATTACTGGGTGGAACTGAGGGATGGGGTGGGGCAGGCCATGAAGGGAGGGAATGGGGTTGTGCTATCAGGTGGAGGTCGACTGGGGGCTGAGGGCAGGCTGGTTCTGCAGCCTTTTAGCCTCCTCTGAAGTATGCAGCTGTACCAAGACTAGTCAGGGGTCATCAGGCTGAAGCAGAGGCACCTTTTTGGGTGGCTAGGTTGGGAGTTATGAATCTTAGGTTCCAGTCTTACCTTGGCTTCTAGCTTTTTTTGTATTCTGTAGGGCAGGTCTCTTCTCTCCACATCTGCTAAGTAGTAAATTTAGTCTTTTCACGTCTCAACATTCTGGGTTCTAAATTAGGGTGGGGAACCTGCAGCCTTAGGGCCACCTGTGGCCCTCTCAGTCCTCAAGTGCAGCCCTTTAACTGACTCCAAACTTCACAGAACAAATCCCCTTAATAAAAGGATTTGTCTAATAAAAGGACAGTATAGATTCTAGACTGTCCCAATTCCTTTATTTTGACTCATGGGAGTTTCCCGGTGAGGGTACAGTTGGGTCAGGATGGCAAGGTACACCAGGAAACAGGCTACCTTTTTCTGAGGTCTGATTATCACCTTCCCCAGCCCAGGTTTCTGGGTCAGCTGTTATCTTCATCATCAGTTACCATCTTCTCCATCATCATCATTACCATCATATAAGACCCAATGGGAGACCAAAGAGAAATTAACTAGTCCCTGCATTTGGGTAGCTTGTGGTCTAGTTGCGATCCTTCTGCTCTACTGGGGGACATAATGTTTTTTTCCTGAATTCTCTGAAGGCTGAGCATATGGACGCATCGGTCCATCAATCAATAAGAAAGCATTAAAAAAAATTACTCTGAGTTTAATCAACAACCCTCACCCTCCACTCCCTGCCCAAGACAACGTGTTCATATACCACACAGAACAGAAAAAGAGAATGATATATGAACCTGTTAGGTAGAGTTTGCTTTGAAAAAGTATATAATAAATTTAATATAATACTTTCAAAGCTGTCCTGCTTCAGGAGATGTTTGCTGTATTAAGCACGTCCTCTGTGTCAGAGAAGTTAAATTACTTGCTTGTACTCACAAGTTAGTAAGTGCCTAAGGCAGAGTTTGAACTCAGGTTTTCCTGCCTCCAAGTCCAGTATTCTGTACAATGTACTTCTTGGCTGCCTCTGCTCTGTTTATCAGGATACTTCTTATATCCCCTCATCAGAATGCAAGTTTTTGAGGCCAGAGATAGTTATTTTTAATCTTTGTGTGTCTAGTGTAGAGCACAAGAGATTCATTGCATGTTCAGTCATTTCAGTCATGTTTGACTCTTCATGACCCCATTTGGGGTTTTCTTGGCAAAGATGCTTGGGATGGTTTGCTATTTCCTTATTCAGTTCATTTTACAGATGAGGAAACTGAGGCAAACAGGGTAAAATGACTTGCCCAGGATCACACAGCTAGTAAGTGCCTGTGGTCAGATTTGAACTCAGGGAGAGGAGTCTTCCTGATTTCAGGGGCATCACCTGGTTGGCCCTATTTATTGCACATTAGGTGCTTAGTAGAGGTTTGTTGGATTCAATCTGGAAAATAGGGATAATAGTGCTTGCTTTGCTTACCTATGTCACAGGACTGTTCTAAAGAAAGTGTTTTGCAAACTGGGCTTAGATAAATGGAGTTACTTTTATTCTTGGTCCAGAGGAAAGAAGCATAAGGTTGGATAAATAGTTGGGGCTAGATTAAGGGAGGTTCTCAAATGCCAAGTTGAGGCTTTTGGATTTGAAGGCAATAGGAAGCTTTGGGGGAACTCCATATGAGAGTGCACATGTGACTGTGGGTGTTTCTGTTTGCATTCATACCAGTTTGCATGAGAGTTGCATTGTCATCTGTGATTCTGGAGGGTGGTCTTAGGGCTCCCCTCTGATTCCTTGCTCTGGGTTTCCTGTCTTCTCAGCTGCCTGCAAAGAAAGTAAGCGGCCCCTAGAAGTATCCCAGCACTCAGAAGAGATGGGCCTGATTCTAGGCGTCTGCGCTGGGGGCCTCGTGGTCCTCATCATCCTCTTAGGGGCCATCATTATCATCATTCGCAAAGGGTGAGTTGGGAAGGGAGGGTGGGAAGGAGGGAGCCCTCTTGAGTTTCCATGGGAAAATTCAGGAACCCCTTCTCCCTATGATTAAACCAGTGTCTTTCACCTCTCTTCATGGACAAGCCCAATGTCCCCCTGTTTTCCCTATGGACAAATCCAAGGTTCACTGCCTCTACCATGGACAAACCCAGTGCCCATCTTTTCTCATGGACAAGACCAGAGCTGCCATTGCCCTATGCTTTTCCTCAGTGGGCAAACCTAGAATTCTTCATGTCCCCTGCCTTTCCTCATGAACAAAACTGAAAGTCTTTGCCTCTCCTCATGGAGAGATCCAATGTCCAGTGCTTAGTACATGCCCGGCACATAGTAGGTGCTTAATAAATATTTATTGATTGATTGAATGAAAAAAGTCTCCCACCAGTTTTCCATCAGTAAACCAATTAATTGCCTTTGACCTCCCTCCACAGAGAAATCCAGTGTCCTTCACCTTCCCTCTATGGTCAAACCCATTATTTCTCCCCTTCCTTCTGTAGGTAATCCTAACATTTCCTGCGTTTCCTCTGTTGACAAGAGCGTGTTCCCACTTTCTCCCCATGGGGTAACAGGCTCATTTTCTTTTATCCTTCATCAGCTGTAGCTAAACCCTGATGACTCTCAAGGATGCCTATTTCTCTTCTGGACAATATTGATGAGGCGGGGGACAGGCTTGGCTTCTTGGATTAGTCAGCCTTGACTGACCACTTTAATTCTTTGCAGCAGGAGCATCCCCAGCTCTGAGGATGAGTGTCCCCATGTCAGTGTCAGATCAGTGGGGATGAGCCTGGTGCCAGCTTGAAGTTGGAGAGTGTATCTGTAAACATATCAGCCATGAAAAGAACAGGCATTGTGCCTATAGGCCTTCCAGCCCATGCCAGTAGATGCCACTATCCCAAGAACCATGGCATGGTGCCCACTCAGTGTGCCTGAATTAGCATCTGGAAGGTGGCTTCACAGAGAGTATGGCAGGATGACCCCTTTCCCTACTGTCCCTTCTCATTTCCCCACCTTCCCCTAGGCTATTAGGGAGGGATAGATGGAGGCAGAGAGGTCAAGTTCGGTGCCCATAGGTGGGGCAATTAAGGACTGTATTCGGAGATGCTGAGCAAGTCAGGGCACATTTAGACCTTGAGCCCAGGTGTGGCATGGAATGAGGTTGTGCATTGCTGCCGTCTCCATGGGCCTCTCAGATGTCTGATCTGGCCAGACCGTACCAAAGAGAGTCTAAGGACTGAGGAATGCCAGTTGTGGGTGTGGGGGATAGGGAATGACTTTGAAAATTCTTCAGTCATCATCCTACCCACTCCCTCTTTTGGCAGTCCCTCAGAATCCCAGAGCTGAAAAGGACCGCAGAAGGCACGTAGGTTGACTGCTGCCCAAGGCAGGAATCTCCTCTACAGTGTCCCCAACAGCTGGTCATCCGGCCACTGCTTGAAGGCCTTAGCATCCTGCTACCAGGGAAACTCCAGGGCTTGGCAATCCTTGCTCTATATTGATCTGGAATCCTCCCTGTAACTTCCTCTGATTACTTCTCCCACTCCTGACCCCTGGGGTCAAGCTGACCCAAACTAGATCCTGTTCCACAAGAAGGCAGTGGTGATGGGAGAGAACACCAGGCTAGGGATTAGGAGATCCAGCTTCTAGCTAGACTCCGCCTTTAACTCACTCACCTTTAACTGATCTCAGGCAAGTCATAGCCCTCTCTGGGCTTCAGTCCATGCTTGGGAAATGAGAGAAGCCAGCCCTGCCCCACCTCTTCTCAGAAGGTCATGTTATGAAGGTCAACTGCAGTAACGGATCAGTGGACAAACATTTTAGAGGGTGAAGCACTATTTACAAAGGAGCTGTTTAAGGCATTGCATTGTCTCTGTCCCAGCTCATGGGGTTGGGCATTTCAAAAACCCAGTGATCCTTTCTCAGGCCATGTCCTCTGGTCAGGGGACTTAGAATTCAGTTTTCTGTGATACCTGTTCCATAGGAGTTCTGCCATCTTTGCTCAGCTCAGTACCAGCCTTGCTCTCCGGGGGGTGGATTAAAATTTTAGGAGTCCTTCAGCATTGTAGAAGGAGATCGTTCCTCCCTTCCTCCCTCACCTCCTTCCCAAGTGGTTGGATTGGCTTTTGCATTAGGAATATTTCCTGAGTTCCTTGCACTCTCTATAATATTCAAAAGGAGCTGGAGCCAAATTGCAGACTCTAGGAAACATAATTTAGGAAACAATATTCAGTGTATGGCCGAATGGAATAGGATCTCAGACTTGTGGAAGCATAGAATGTCAGAGCTGAAGGGGACATTAAGTCACGGAATGTTAGAGCAGGAATGTGCCTTAGAATACAGAATGTCAGAGCTTCGAGGATCCTGAAAAGACAGAATGTTTGATCTGGAAGGGATTTCAGACAACAGAATGTCAGTGTTAGGAAGAAGTGATCTAGACCAATCTTCTTATTTCACAGAGGAAAAACTCAGGCCTGGGGAGGGGGAATGATTTGGCCAAGGTCACACGAAGAGATGGAGGAAGAGATGGTACTGGAGACCTTCCAGCCCTCCTCCTGGCTGGCTCGGAACCACTTCCTGGCTCCAGGCCTCCAGGCTGGGCCCACATCCACCCACTAACTCTTGTCTCCTCCTTGGTGTTCTGGAGCAGATAAGCAAGATGGGAGTGGGACCAGGGCTGGGACGTCACCCTCACCTAACTGGCCTCACTTGCGTTACAGCTGATGATTCAGTCAAGAGGGAACCAGATGGGTTGACCCTGATTCCTGCCCCTTTGAGTTCAGGGATAAAGGGATGGGTCAGTTGGAGGAACCTGGTGGAGAAGGGACAAGGGGCAATGATGGGGACAGGGTCCTGAGAGTCATCCTCCAGGGTAGGGGCCTGGAATGCCGGAGGCTTGCTTAAGGAGAAAATGATCCATTTCCCCACCTCTAGGAATTCCCTTTACTGCAAAATGAGAGCTTAGACAAGATGACCATTAGACATAGAGACCACTCTATGAACATTTCTTTCTCTAAAGTCAATGACCCCTGGATCCTGCCTAAGCGTCTCCACGTAGCAAACCTTACCCTCTCATCCCATTACTGGCCCATGGCTCTTCCTCCTGGGATACCTCCCAGGTCTACCCTGTGGCTCCTTCAGAGACTCTTCTATTGTATCTTTCCTTTGTGTCGGTCTCTGCTCTCCCCCTATCCTCATCCCCATTCTTTCAGGTTATCCTAGATTATGAAGGGACCAGACCTGTAAGGGGAGAGAACTCTGTGGGAAACTGAGAAGCAAATGAGGCATGGATTGGCATAAAGCTCAGATACAGGGGCATGTTTAGCTCTTTGGAAAATCATGGATCTAAGTTGGAGGAAGGAGGCCAGAGGAGGTAGGTGACTCAACCCTCAGATGCCTCTTATACTTCCCAAAGTAGACTCCTAAAACGTTTTCTTCCTAACCACAGTTTCCAAGGCCCTGCTTCATTCATATACCTGGGGAAGCTGGCCTTGCTATGTGTCCTCGAGTCAATGACTTAACCTCGTGGGGTCACCAGCCATTGCCTCTTCTCTGTAAGACCGAGTGACCCCATGTCTTAGGAAGAATGGAGATGGTCATGTAGTAGGCTTCCAGGGCCCATGTGACTGGATGGGGAGATTGATTTGGAAAGGGACTGAGATTGGAGTTGCCAAGACAAGAGGAAAGGCAAAAAACTTATGCAAATGTACAAGATTCGTATTTTTAAGGCTGGAGCCTCAGGAACAGATTCTTGGGGTGTCATGAGAAGGGCAGAAGAGAATGGTGGGATCTGAAAGTCCTTTGGGCCCTGTTGTCAGTGAGGATTGAGGAGGTCAACTAACACCCTTGAGAATTTGGGCTGAGACTATAAACTCAGCTGACCTGGGGATAGGTGAGATAGGATATACGAGAGAGGGAGGAGGGAGAAGAGAAGGGAGGGCGTGGTGCTCTGGGGGATGGGGAAGTAAGGGACACTGAATGGTGGTGGAGGATTCAGGAAGAAGAGTTCTCTTTGACTTTTCAAGAAACTAGGCATGCTGGGATCTGAGTCTAGGTAAGTACCATGGGGCCAGGACTATTCAGTGTCCCTCACTTCCCCATTCCCCAGAGCATCACACCCTTCGTCCTCTTCTCCCTCCTCCCTCCCTCTTATATCTGGTCTCACCTATCCTAGGTCAGCTGAGTTTATAGAGTCTGCAGAACAAGATGGGAAAGCTGGGCCAGTAAGTGGGTGACCCTGCAAGATATCAGAGTGAAAAAGGAGAATGCAGATAAGGGCAGCACATGCATAGAGTAACCTTGTTTGTTTCTGAACATTGTGCTGGTCAGGAGGTACTTTCTGATGGGGTGGGTAGAGGAGGAGGATTTCCTTTCTAGGGCCCATCTTCGGCTCCTCTGGCCCAGATTGTAGTGGTGGGCATGGACTATGACCACTCCCAAGGGAGACCCTAGAATTTTCTTTGCACACTGGGAAACTTTCCTCTTAGAGGTATCACTTTGGGTGCCCTCTAACATATGGTCACATGGTGACTGCCTGGTTTGTTGGAACCTTGGGCTGATGTTATCTCCTTAGAGACTCAGTATCTTTAACCCAGAAGGGACCCCAGAGCTCAGCTAGTGTGGGCTCTTCCTGAAGTAGGAGTCTCCCTACAGCATCTCCAGCAAGTGTTTATCCAATTTGCATTGAAAAACTTTCCGTGAAGTGTAACTCACTACCTTACCTCAGTGACTCTCCAGTGAACTAAGTCAGCCTCCCTGAAAACCTTTGCCAACAACCCTCTTAGAGATCCACTCTCACAGTTCTCAAGGCGGGGGATCCTGCGGCCTTGAGGCTACAATGGCCCTCTACCTCTTCAAGTGCAGCCCCTTGACTAAATCCAAACTGTATGGAACAAATCACCTTAATGAAAGGATTTGTTCTGTAAAACTTGGATTCAGTCAAAAGGCCACACCCCAGGACCCAGAAGGCTACTTGTGGCCTCAAGACCTCAGGTTCCCCACCCCTGGTCTAGCAGAACAAGTTCAGTCTCACTCCCAGGTGACAACCCTTCAGGTATTTGAAGATGGTGATCATATCCCACCTACACCTTCTCTTCCCCAAGAGACACATCCCCAGTTTCTCCATCTTATCCCAGGGGCAGTACAGTCTCGACTTTTCTTATCCTCCCACTTGTTAATGACCTTTCTAAAATATGATACCCAAGAAACCATACTCAAATGTGACTGAACCAGGGCAGTGGTTCAGTGAGGCTGTTGACTCCCTCTTGCTGCTCCTATTATGTGACCTGATGCAGCTTGCATCCTTTCACAGAAGTCCAGTTTTGATGCCTCATTGTAGCATAGGACGGTCCTAGACCCTTGAAGACTCTACTTTCGGGCATGTCAAGCCAAATTAGAAAGGTTTAGAGAGGAATCTGCTTGCTGACGGACTAGATGTCTGTTGTCTGAAGACCAGCCTCGCTGTGTTCAACAAGACTCTAAACTGGCCATAGATGAATCAATTCTCTGACCATAGTAACTCATGAAGGTAATCTACTGAACTTTGGAGTTTTGATTTTGATCAGTGCCAGGAAAGGCATGGCTTGATGAAGTGTGGAGGCAGCATGACATGGTGGTTAGAGCACTTGGAATTAGGAAGACCTGAGTTCAGGCCCTCTCTCTGACACAAATTGGCTGTGTGACCTTGGACAGAGTGATGTAATAGAAGAGGCAATGGACTTGTGGTTAAGAAGACCTGGGTGTGAGTCATGCCTCTGACATTTGCTAGCTGTGACCCTGAGCAAGTCACATAATTGCTGTGCCTCAGTTTTCCCATTTGTAACATGAAAGGGTTAGACCTGATGGTCTCTATGGGCCCCTACCAGGTCTTAATCTATGATTTATGATAATAGCCTTTTTGGCTTCTCTCTCTCTCTCTCTCTTCTCTGTCTCTCTTTCTCCTCTCTCTCCATTCTCTCTCCATCTTTCTCTCCTCTCCCTCTCCTTTCCTCTCTCTCTCTCCCTCCCTCCCCATCTTTCTCTCTCTCCCCCTCCCCCTCCCCATCTCTCTCTTTCTCTCTCCATCTCCTCCTTAACCTCTCACTAGGAACTATTGTCTAGCTATTCCTCCCCTATCTTTACTTGTTCAATTGATTTTTTTAACTCGAGGGCAGGACCTAACATTTACTTCCATTGAATATCCTCTTATTTAATTTGGCTCACTATTCCAATCTGTCTTGATTCATCATTCCATTTTACATTCAATTTGTGTCATCCAAATGTTAGTTACCCCCTTCTACCCACCCCCACACTGCAGTTTTTGTCATTCACAAATGTGATTATCATCCTGTGTCTTTATCTAAGTCCAAGGTCAGAGCACTCCATTAGAGTGCTTCCTATAGATAGATGGACATTGATTCATTGAGCACCACTCAGCCAGCCCATCCAGTGAGTCAGGATGGGTCCTTTCAAGGATCCATCCCTGAGAAGTGGATTGAGGTCCAGGCTGACATCTAGAGCTGGAAAGGACCTGGAAGACCTTCTAGTTCAATCCACTTATTTTACAGGTGGGGAAACTGAGGCCCAGGAGGTTGAGTGACTTGTTCAGGGTCACACAGGTAGTAAGTGGAAGATTTGATCTTTGGTCTTAGGAGTCCAAGTTCAGCACTCTTTCCATTGCTTCATTCTTCGTGTCTATCCCCAACCCCAGCTCCATCCTCATTCATGAGTTATTATAAACTACAGTGGGAGAATGGACATTAAAGTGCTTTAGAATAGCTACAGACACTATAACATGGAAGGAACTTAGTCACTGGACAATAGTTGGACCAGATCCTTTCCAACTCCAGCATTTGATAGTTCTCTTATGTCAGTTGCCTTACATTGAGGCTGGGGGGTCTGAAGGGAGCCAGATGTACTGGCTGCAGAGGTAGGCAGTTCAAGTGTCTAGACTGAGGTGGGAGAGCTTAAATTTGAAACCCTTGAGCTGAGCTTCTGGGCTGGATAGCCGACCTAGAATTGTCCTGTTTAGGTTGTGTATATGGGCTACATTTGGAGATCCCCCAGCCCTGCCTTCATTAAACTATTGGGGGATCAGTTATTGCTTGTGTAATGGTGCAACAGCATAGACTTCTGAGGGTGTATTTTGGGCACATGTAAGTGTTTGTGAATGAAGGTGTGTGTAGGATTTTGTGTGCCTGAATGGATATGAGAACAT
Source organism: Potorous gilbertii (assembly GCA_028658325.1). Classification (NCBI taxonomy): domain Eukaryota; kingdom Metazoa; phylum Chordata; class Mammalia; order Diprotodontia; family Potoroidae; genus Potorous; species Potorous gilbertii. The sequence goes on along the minus strand of JAQQSK010003622.1, from coordinate 126,165 downwards.
GTATGCAGAGGCATGTAGAATGTGTGAGTGTTGGGGGGATTTCTATGGCTATGAACATGTGAATGTGGGTATGTAAGACTTTGGGGGGAGCGTTTTTGTGGGGCTGAGTGTACTGCTCTGTCAAAAAGTGTGAGAGGGGTCAGTGTGCTTTTCTTGAGAGGAGAGACAGAGACAGCACCCTTAAGCACCACCTCCTGCCTTGATGCCTCTTTCCCTGAGCTGGGTCCTCTGCTCCCATGTCTCCCCCTCCTCACCATTTACATGACTTCTCTTCTCTGTTTGCACGCTGCCCAGGAGAGACTACTATTCCTACTCTTATTACCCGTAAGTAACCTGGCCTGGCCCGGCTCTCTGTGTCCCCAGTGTCTCCACTCTTTCTTGGACCAGCCAGTCTCCATTTATTTGCCCTTCTCTGTCTCCTTGCCTCCAGTCATACTACTTCTCCCACCTCCGTCTGACTCTTTGCAGATCTGACTTTGTCTCCCTTCCTATAATCGTTTCTATTGTTCTCCCTGTCTCTGTCTTTCTGTCTTTTTTTCCCCTATGTTCTGAGCAAGTTGATTTACTAAGGACAGAGTAAGAAGAGGACCTACGAGACATTCTCCCCACAAACTTGGGACACACTCTCCCACAAATACACATGGTGTCAGTGGGAAGAGTGGACGCAAGCTAAGATTTCTGCCTCTCTCTTCAGTCCTGCCTTTACGTCCTTGTCTGTCTCTTTCTCCCCCTCCTTCCCTTCCCCCCTCTTTCTTCCCCTCTTTTTTCCTCTCTCTCTCTCTCTCTCACCCCTTTCTGTCTTTCTCTTCCCCTTCCCCTTGTGTCTTTCTCTCTCCTCCTCCTTCTTTCTTTCTCCCTGCCCTCCCCTTTTTCTCTCTCCTCCTCCCTCTTTCTTTCTCCCTGCCCTCCCCTTGTCTCTTTCTCTTTCCTCCCCCCTCTTTCTTTCTCCCTGCCCTCTCCTTGTCTCTTTCTCTCTCCTCCTCCCTCTTTCTTTCTCCCTGCCCTCCCCTTGTCTCTTTCTCTCTCCTCCTCCCTCTTTCTTTCTCCCTGCCCTCCCCTTTTTCTCTCTTCTCCTCCCTCTTTCTTTCTCCCTGCCCTCCCCTTTTTCTCTCTCCTTCACCCTCTTTCTTTCTCCCTGCCCTCCCCTTTTTCTCTCTCCTCCTCCCTCTTTCTTTCTCCCTGCCCTCCCCCTTTTCTCTCTCCTCCTCCCTCTTTCTTTCTCCCTGCCCTCCCCTTTTTCTCTCTCCTCCTCCCTCTTTCTTTCTCCCTGCCCTCCCCTTTTTCTCTCTCCCTGTCTCTCTCATTTTCTTCCTCTTTCTGTCTCTCTCTCTCTTCCTCTAGTTTTGGTCTCTCTCATTTCTTTCCTCTATCTCTATAACCTTTCTCTTTCCGTTCTCTTCCTTGCTTCTGTGTGTCCTTTTTTTGAGTCTCTTTTTTCCTCCTGGTCCCCTTGTCTCAGTTTCTGTTGCCTTCCTCATTTCTCTATGTGTCTTTGTCTACCTTTGTGTCTTTATATCCATTTATGGCTTTATGTGAACACTGGTTTTAGATTCGGAAGACTGGGGTTGAAATCTCATCTGTGTTACTTAAGACCCCGGTAACTTTGGGCAAGATCCCTCCCTTCTCTGGGCCTCAGTTTTCTTATCTGCAAAATGAGAGGATAAATGGTCTCTGAGGTCCCTTGCAGCCCTCAGTCTATGATCCTATGATCCTCTGTCTTATGTCTCTGTAATGTTTATTAAGCACCTACTTACCTAGTAGGTATAGATCCCTTTGCTTAGCACCAAAGATATGAGGATGAAAACAGATGTGATCCATGCCTTTAAGGAACTAACCACATATAGCTCTAATACTTAAGAGCATGTTAAGTGTAGATAGAATTCAGAAAAGAAAGTGTGCTGGAGTCAACTCCAACTGGCTTTCAAGAGCTGATTGTTAAATTCTCAATGTGAACACATATCTCAGAAATTTGCAAATGCTACAAATTAGGGCTTATTTATTGTTTTGTTGATTATCTTCTAGGCTTAAGAAAGTGATGGAGAAAATGTTAATAATACTAATTAAATTTAAAAGCATGTCCTGGGTACATTTGTTTCTTTGGAGACCTGATTGTTAAATATTTACCAGAATGGCTTCTTGCTAGGGGGAGGAGAGGTAGCTTCTGGGCTGGGCCTTTAAAGTAAGAATTCCAACAGGCAGAGATGTAAAGAATATATATGAGGCATGAAGTACCTAGGGTAAAGGTGCAGAGATGGGAGAGGGTAGGACAAAATCAGAGAATGAAATAAATAGATTTCCTTTGGCTACAAACTGCTCAATATGGGAAAGGCTTTTCTCACAATTGATTATTCCATAGTGGAATCACTACCTTTGAGGGTAGTGAGTTCCTTTGCTTCTGGGAGTATTCAAGGAAAAGCTAGATGGCTCCTCTGTCAGAGATATAGATCGGATGTTGGTTAAGAAGTTGGAAACAGTCTCTGAGTTCCCTCCCAATATCTGGAATTCTAAGTGTGTATAACCCTTTGTGGGATGAGCCATTCAGATGCCATCTACTATCTTCCCTGTCTCTGGGGAGGTATTTGACTCAGGGTAGGTAGGCAGGAGATTGGAGGAGATTCTCCAACTTTCCCCTCTGACCTCTAGTGTCTCCTTATGATTGAGAAATTGTTCCTTGTGTCTCACTTGCCTCCTTTTTTTTCTGTGAGGGAAGCCCTTTTTTGTGATGGACTTATTTTGGGAACTAGAAAACAGACTTGCTCCTCCAAACCATCCTTTAGAGGCTTACCTGTCTCCTCTCAGTCTTATCTTCTCCAGTCTGAGTAGTCCCAATTCTCTCCCATGCCCTTCTGACGCCAGAAACGTACATCTCCTTACCCTGATTCTTCTAATTCCCCTATAAATCTTGTCTTCCCTATTTCTTCCCCTCTCCCCTTCCTAGGAAGGTAAACTGAAAGTCAGTCATTTTGCCTCCGTCCCACTCCCTGACCACAGTGGCTTCTTGCCAAACCAGAGTCAGACAGTGAGTTCAAGGTGGCAGGACAGTGCTGCAGGCTACGTCTTGTGCAAGGCATTGCTGTGAGGTTATCACCCAGATTGGGTGGTTTGGGGGTTATAGCATGGTGCCCATCCAGGAAGAGGAGGTTGGGGTTTGATTCTAACATAGGCCACTTAATTCACTTCAATCCTGTCAACCTACTGGATAATGGGTATTGGGGATTTAAGACTGACATGAGACAAAGGCTCTGCCCTTAAGGAATTTATAATCTCATCAGCTTCACACAGAGTAGCCTATATATATGTAGGACTATGGTTCAGGGTGAGTTCATCCCCACTGTCAGAGATGAGACCTAAAGATGACACTGTGGGGAAAGCTGGGAGTGTCCCCCATGGGGGTAGTCTTGGGGAATTTAAGGTCCTGAGAATTCCATGGAGCAGCGTAAGTGAGGAATTGGGGAAATGACCTATGGGATTGGGAGGATAACCTTATCTGTACATTGAGGTCTATAACTGATTGGAATGAACCAATCCTGAGCCAGCTAAACCTTGGGAATGGGCATGGTCTAGGATTATACCCTTCCTGACTTGGGACATCCTCTTTTGAACCAGAAGGATCTATCCTCTTGGGGGCCAGGCAGTAGGGCAGGGTGTCCAGAGTCTCTCCAAGGAGAGAATCACTATGGCAAGGTTCTTTCTCTCATTTCTCTGTGGCTTAGGTCTTCCTGCCCTTCATGGGAAGCAGGAGCTTTCTAAGACAGAGTATGGGACAGTGGAAAGTATACTGAATTTAGAGTCAGAAGGCCTGGGTTAAAATTCCATCTCTACTGATTACTGCTTAGGACCTTACACAAGACATTTAACATTTCTGGGCCAGTTTCTTTATCTGTGAAATGATGGGGTTAGACTAGATGGCTGCTTCCTTCAAATTCTACCATGATTCTGTACACCATTAGAGGCCATAGTTGCTGGGGAGGAGGAACAGGGTGGTCTGTGGTTTCACCATATGGGTTCAGGGGGCTTTATAGACTTTTTTCTCCTTCCTTGACTCTACTTCCAGCCCTCAGTACTCTAGCTCACCTCCAGTAAGGTCCTTCTCCCATGGCTGTGCCCATTCTGTCTGGATGACTCTCAGACGGGTGTGTCATTTTTGCTGGTTAGTGCAACTCAGCACTCACTTCTCTTCCCTCCTCCATGTACCACAGAAAGCCAGTCAACATGGCCAAGGCCACTATCAACTACCGCCATGAGAAGACCCATATGATGAGTGCTGTGGACCGCAGCTTCACAGATCAGAGCACGCTGCAAGAGGATGAGCGCCTAGGCCTCTCCTTCATGGATGCCCACAGTTACAGCACCCGGGGTGAGTGGTGGGCAGCGAGGCAGAGGGTTTTCTCCTTGGCACTATGATTGATCCTCTCATCCAGTCTTTGAAGCCTATGTATTCCTCTGCTACTTACTGAGCTGGACCTCCCTGCTCATTCCTGGCCAGTGTGTGCTCCTCAGGTAGCCAAGCCTGTAGCCAAGAGGTCAGGCCACAGGCAATAGAGTCTGGGGTCTGAGATCCCTTCTGCTCCTCCCAGAGAAATCACCAGGAGAACAGGACCCTCTAATCAGTTAACGCCTGAAGGAAAAGAGATCTAGACTTGGAGCCAGAGGATCTGGGTTCAGTTATTGCTTCTGATGTTTACTGTCTCTGTGACCTTGATCAAGGACCTGTAGGACCTCAGTTTTCTTATCTGTAAAATGAGGGAATTGGACATGGTGAACTTTAAGATCTCTTCCTGCTTGAAATCCTATAACTTTTTATTCAGTTAAATGGGATTTTGCTATTTCAATATACAAGTAAAAACTAGGATGGAGGCTGGGGAGGATTCTTATCCAAAGGCAATAATCTTTGGTTCAGAAAAGATGAGACAAAAATGACTATTAGTGAACCCAGGGTAAGCAGGAATATATAGAGAGAGCATCTATAGCCTTAATGAGTTTAAGTAACTAGGACCAGATGGACTACATCCTAGAGTAAAGAAAAAAGTGTTCTAGCTCTGACATTCTGTGTTCTAAGACCCTCCCAACTCTGACCTTCCATGTTCTAAGGCCCTCCCAGCTCTGATGTTCTGTGTTCTAAAGAACCTCCCAGCTCTGACATCCTGGGTTCTAAGAGCTCTGACATTCTGAGTTCTGCGGCCCCTCTCATCTCTGATACAATTCTCTATACTAAGAGCCCTCCTCACATAGGAATTCTACATTCAAAGCTTTGTTTAACTCTGGCCTTCAATGTTGTAAAGTCTCTTCGAGCTTGTGAGGATATCATTTATTCAGTGGTATAGTGGGCTGAGCCCTGGACCTGGATTCAGGGTGACCTGAGTTCAAATTTGGTCTCAGACGTTTATTTACTGTGTGACCAAGGCAAGTCACTTAACCTCTGCTTGCCTCAGTTTGATCAACTGTAAAGTGAAATAATAATAGCACTCACGTCCCACCCCCCCAGGTTTGTTTTGAAGTACTTAACACTCTGTCTGACACATAGTAGGCTCCCTATAAATATTAGCTACTATTATTTTGCTCTAAGATCCTATACCTGAGATCCCTTCCAGCTTTAATAATCACTGTTCTAAAACATTTTCCAGCTCCTGAGGGGTCTGTGGGGCCCTCTCCTCCCTGTGCACCTGTGCATTCTCCAGTGTAGACAAGAGGATTGTCTTCCTTCTTCTTGTACACTGGGCCCATGCAGGGGGACATTATGTACTTTACTTCATACCCATCCAGGAGGCTTTTCAGACCTGGCTCTGACCTCTCCTGATCTGGTTCCTAACCAGATGGCACTGTTTGTGCTCATACCCAGCAGACTCTCTGTGACCACCCCCTTGGTGAGGCTTTCTGTGCCTTCCTGGTCAGCCACCTCCCTGCTCTGGCCCGTTCTTCCTGCAGCTTCAAGGAGCGCCCCTGATGCCTCTGTCTCTCAGCTGTCCTCACCATTCCCCTGAACCCTTCCCTTGTCTTTTCACCCCTCTTCCTAACAATGGAGGGCTTTGGGCTTTGCTCATTCTTTCTCCACTGTAGCCTTTGACTTGCAGGCCTGATGATGGAGATAAGAAAAGCCCTCTCACTGTTGTGGTTTATGTCCTGCTCTCCAAGAAGGGATCCTCCTTAGAACCTTAGAACACAGAATGTCAGGGCTGGGAGGACGTTTGGAACCTGCAGCAGGTTCCCCACCCCTGAACAGAATATCAAAATTACAAGAGACCTTAGAATATAAAATGTTGGAGACAAAAGGATCCTTAGGACCAGATTTTCCAAGCTGGAAGGGGCTATAGAATGAGTAATTAAGCCATCACAGAAAGAGATACATGGGCTTGTTTCAGAGCCGCTGGAAACTGTCCAGAACAAAGAGGGTGGAATTAGCTGTAATAATACAAACAGCTTATACTCGTACAACAAGAGACCTATGACCAGAAGGGGCCCACTCTATATACAATGCTTTAAGTCTGGCAATGTAATTTCTGTCTGTTAACTCATTGGCTCCTTTCAGCAATCCCTTAGAGTGGGGATTATGATGATCCCCCTTTAACATATGACGAAACTGAGGCATAGTAGTTTGAATGATTTCCCCAGGGTCATGTGGGCAGTGAATAGGGGGAGTGAGATTCCACCCTGGGTCATCCTGACTCCAAGTTCCCTACTCCATTTATTAACGATTGTGTTGAAGCAGATTCAGATTCTGTATAAGGAAACATTTCTTTACCATCAGAGCTATGCAAAAATGAAGTCGATCTCTTTGAGGGGGAGTGAGTTCCCCATCACTGGGGGCTTTAAGTGAAGGTTCTCCTTTAGAAGCTACAGAGGAGATTCTAATTTTGACTGGCAGGCCTCTGAGATCTCTTCTAGCTTAGAGTTTCTCTGATTTAGTGAAGCCAGGTTTTCTCATTCTGGATACAGTGGATTTTCTACTGTCACCCAAGGCCTTCCTTGCAGAGCTGGCCTTTCCTCCTGGGGGGCAGAAGGGCTAAAAAGAGGAAAGTGCCTGAAGTGGGTTTCTTCATCTGATTCTGGCTGTTTAACTTATTAGCCTCATAACCTTGGACAGGTCTTTTTCCCTGTGAGCCTTGGTTTCCTTCGTTGCCCAGGCGGAATAATAATCCTGGCCCTACCGACAGCTTAGGGTGGTGGGGAGGAAAGTGCTGGGGAGTGGAAGCTGCTTTTAATTTTTCCTCTTGTCCCAGAGGAAAGGGGAGGTTTGATTGGACCCCCTAGGCTCCTGCAGCCACTTGAGCTTTGGTGCACTGCAGAAAGGGCACCGGTCTTGGCTCATACCATAGTGGGCAGGCAGGGGTTAGTGGGGAGCAGGAGGTGGAGGACCCCTCTCAAGAGGGGAGTAGGGGCCAGACCTTCAGAAGGGTTCATTAAACTTGAATCAGGAGGGGAGTGTGGGGTAGGGGGACTCTCTGGGCCTGAGATGATTGGAGCTGAGAGCAGCAAAGGCTTACAATGGAAAATGCCAACGCAAAAGAAATCCCTCTATTCAGATCCTTTTACTAATCCATAGCAGCCACAGCAGCCATGGCTGGTGGCAGCAGCAGCTATTTTCAGGATTTTCTTCTCTCTGAATGGGGGGTAATTGCTGGGAGTTGCCAAATGTTCCAGATTGTTCCCCAGGAGAGAGGGAGGGAGGGTGCTGAGATTGCCTTGTTCCCTAGGCTATGCTGGGGGTGGGGCAGGAAGGTGGAGGTGGAGGAAAGGATGGGGGGGATCAAGGTGGTTTTCTGATGGATTCCAAGCCTGAGCCCACTGCCACGCTGAGCAGCAGGGCCCAGAGTTCTGACAGGAGACGGGGGAAAGAATGAGGTTTTCATGTAAGAGAAAAGTTTCAGATCATACCCTGCCAGAACAGAGAATGTCAGAGCAGGAAAAAGCCACAGAGCTAGAATGTCAATGCTCTAGGAAGCTTAGAACAGACAACGTGGTGCTGAGAAAGACCTTAGACCCTATGGGAGAGTTGGGAGGGTCCCTAAGAACACAGAATGTCAGAGCTAGGGTGGATCTTAGAATTCACAATGCCAGAGTTGGGGGGGAACTTGGAACACAGATTTCTAGGGTGAAAGGATCCTTGGAGCACAGAACCTCCCAGCTGGGGGGACTTTAAGATCCAGAATGTTTAGGTTGGGAGGGGGTCTTAGAATATAGAGTGTAAAGGCTGTGTGGGCCCTTACAGTAGAGAAGGAAAGCTTGGGAGGGGCCTCAGAGTTGAGCCAGCCTGGGGCAGAGGAAGGAGTCCCAGCAGTGGGGTCAGAGGATTTGGATTTGAATCCTCTCTCTGTCCCTTCCTATTTATCTGTCCTTAGCCAAATCCCTTCACCTCCCTGGGCCTTAGAGTCCTCATCCCTAAAGAAGAAGGTTGGACAAGAACAGTGGTATCTAATCCCCATGGGTGAAATTATTGACTTGGAAAACCACACATTAACATTATCCATGTTCAACTGTACTTTTTGTTTATTTTTTTCCACGTTTCCCAATCACCCTCTAATCTGGTCCAGGCATTTCATTCTGTGTGGGCCATGAGACTAGCCCCACTCTGCAGGTCTACATCAGGGATGCTCCCTCCCTGACCTGCTCCCTGTGTCTCCCTTTCCCTTGCCAGGGGACCAGAGAAGCAGCGTGGTCAACGAATCGAGCAGCCTTCTGGGAGGCTCCCCGCGGCGTCCCTGCGGCCGCAAGGGCTCCCCTTACCACACAGGACAGCTGCACCCGGCTGTGCGAGTGGCCGATTTGCTGCAGCACATCAACCAGATGAAGACAGCTGAGGGCTATGGCTTCAAGCAGGAGTATGAGGTAAGAGCTCCCTGGATGGGAAGAAGAGGAATAATCAATTATAACATATTGATAGCTCTTTAAGTTTCGCAAAGAGCTTTGTAAATATGACCTCATTACCTTATCCTCATAACTCTGGGAAGTAGTTTCCACGCTCATTTTATATATGAAGAAACTGAGTCAAATAGGTTAAGTGACTTGCCCAGCGTCACACATCCCCTAAGTGTCTAGATTTGAATTCAGGTCTGCCTGATTCTGAGCCCAGCATTCTACCCATTGTTCCATGCTGTTGCCAAGTCCAATGAGAATAACAGATTTTGGAGTCAGAGAGGACCTGGGTGTGAATTCTGACTCTGCTATTTATAGCATGTATGACCTTGACCCTTAATATCCCTCTAAAACTGAGGGACCTGAACTGTAAGATCATTTATCCTGCCTTAGTCCTGACCTGAACCCTGAGTGTGACCCATCTGTAGCCTCCACTCTGATTCTGACCCTGATGCTGGCCTTGACTGCATCACCTGAACTTTGGCACTGCTCTGGACTCCTATCTTTAATGCTGACTCCATTTTTAATGGAGGCTTCAATTTGGTCAGACCCTGCTGATAATCCAAGGCTGACTCCCTGCCCCTTCACTTCCCCTACCCCCTTTTTTTCTGTATACCCTGACCTGGGAGAACAGGCAACCCAGGATTTGGCCCCAGTAACTGTCCATGAAAGCCCCCGTTGCTCTGTGAATGCACATAGTCAAAGCAAGCTATGGGTACAGTTCACAAAGTGAGTTTCTTCATTAGTCCGTAGCCAGGAGCCCCTTTCTGGAAGTACTCAGTGATCATCCCCTTCAGCTGTGGGGTTTCCCCATGACATTTTGTGGAGGATCCCTGGGGCCCCATATTTCTCAGTGCCTCCTTCCTTTGCCTAATTCTGGGGTTTTAGCCTGAGGGTTATGGAAAAGGAAGAAGAAGGGACATTTCTGGAAACAGGCTTGATGTAGGATAGAGGCAGGATCACAGGGCTTGGAGTCAGAGGAGCTGAGTTCAAATCCTTCACCTCTCTTAAGGCTGTTTCCTTTTCTGTAAAAAGGGGTTAAACAAGATAGCTGAGGTGAGAGCTGTAGCCCCTTGCTTCATTCTCATCATCTGTATTTTCTATAGAGCTTCTTTGAAGGCTGGGATGCCACTAAGAAGAAGGACAAGACCAAGGGCAGAACAGACCCTGTCCCCCCTTGTGAGTTGCACAGATGAGGGAGGGATAACCTGATGGGTAGGAATTATCCTTTGTCTCAGACACTGGAATGGGTGGTGGTTGGATCACTTGGCTCAGGCTCCTTGTATCTCAGCCTGGGGATGAGGTGTAGCGGGAGGGGTTCCTGAGAGTGCCCTCTGCCAGGCTTTCAATCCAATCCAATGCCATGCAATCCAATCTAATCCAATCCAATCCAGTCCAGTCCAGCCTAGTCCAGTCCAGTTCAATCCAGTCCAGTCCAATTCTATGAGCATTTGTTGGTGCAAGGCTGGTTGGAAGGTTTGGAATGTGAGTGTAGTGGCTGGAGGGCAGAACTTCCTTTTCCCTGGGATCTACAGATTTTCCACCACTCTCCTGGTGGGGTTCCCTCTGCTCTGAATTCTTCCCTACCCCAATCTTCCCTTGGGCCCCTAGTTCAACACCACCCCCTCTGTTCTTTTCCACCTAATGTCCCATAGCTCTCACCCCTCGTACTACTTTCCCTCACTCCACAAAGTGTTTTCCTGACCCTTTCTCCCAGTGTCCTCCCTACCTCTCCCTCCTCCAATGCACCCCTCATCCCCTCTTTTTAGCATCCCCTAACTTCAGTCCCCAGTTTCCATCTTCCTCTCTTCATTGCCCCCCTAGATCGTAGCTTGTCCCTCCTCTATACCTCTAACTTTCCTAACCCCCATAATGTATCAGATTGGGTAATCCTGCCTGAAAAAAGAGCATGATTCTCCCCAGGTGTCTGTATTGCCAAGTAAAAACTTCCTTAGTTCTCCAGCCACACTAGCCTATTCCACCATCCTCAAACTCCACACTTCTGGCTGGGCCCATGGGGCTGCTCAGCCTTAATGATGCAGCTCTTCCTCTGGATTTGCAGACGATCGGCACCGAGTGAAACTGCATCCTCTTCTGGGAGACCCTAACGCAGACTACATCAATGCCAACTACATCGATGTGAGTGCACCCTGAGAGCCCTCCCTCAGCAACCCTTCACCTTTCCCTCCCCTCACACAGTCAGGCACTGAACATGTGCTGAACACCCACAGGCAGGCTAGCTCCTGGGCTAGCTGCCATGGGGGATATGGAAGGGTACAAGGTCTACTCCCTGCCCTCATGAAACTCCTTTTCTAGCAGAGGAAACCAATAACTAATCTATGGCAGAAGCACATTAGGAAATGCATCAGATAGTGTTTTAGGAGCTCAGGGGAAGGAGATAACTATGTAGACTGGGATAGTTAAGGAAGGCTTCTTGGAGTAGGAAGGCTTGGAAGGATGGTTTGGGCTAGGAGGAGATATATTCTGGTAGAATGTCAGTTCCTTGAAGGCAGAGGCTGGTTTGTTTTTTTTTTTTTTTTGTATGCTGAGCATCTAGCATGTTGGTGGACACACAGTAGGCATTTAAGAAATGGTTGTTGAATTGAGTTCAGCTGGATTCTCAGGACTGGGAGGAGATAGATCTGACCAAAGAAGAGAAGGTTTGTGTGAGCTCCTCACCCCTCTGGATAGGGGTGGGCAGGGAAATCAGGGAATGGTGCCAGAGGAAGGAACCAGAGTGAGGGAAATGGGCTCCCCAACTCAGAAGGGGCCCATGGATGTCAGTCCAGAAGGGCTGGGAGCTAGGTGGAACAGGGGAGAGCAGAGCAGAAGACAGAGCTATTCTTACTAAACCCTATGGAGTCTCAGAGGGGGAGAACACTATGTCACTCTCGAGTTAACCTTGCCATCTCAGATCAGTCGTACTGCAGAAAAGGCAGTAGCCCTGTTAGGGAGGGATGGAGAGAGGGGAAAGGACATGATCTGAGGTCTTAGTTCAATTCAACAAGTATTGACAGGGCACCCACATGTGCCCAGTCCTGTGCCAGGGGATTTGAGGGAGATTGAAAAGGAGAAGGCATCATCTCTGTCCTGGGGGTGCTGAGAGAGTCTGGTTGCTAAGAACGGATTTATGCTAATTGAATGATTTAGATTCTAAACGTCATTTGCCACCTGAGGGGATGGAACAGATGGTAAGTGTTGTGAGGGTTCAGATCACTGGTATAGTCAGGGATGTCTTCTTGGAGGAGGTGGGGTTTGCTCTGGGCCCTGAAGGATTTGGCTAGATGGAGGGGAAGGCATTCTAGGCAGGTCCACAGCATGAGCAAAGGGGTGAAGACAGGAACAAGCCTCTCACCCCACTCCTCCTCTTCTCCTGGGGGGCCTGATGCTTTCATTCTCCATTCTTGGCCTTTCCTTGTCCTGTTTTCCCTGTATCATTTCCTTCTTTTTCTCCCATTCCCAGGGCCCCCAGATTTTGGTAGGGCAAGCTCCCCTCTTCCCCCTCCCCCTTTTTCCTTCCTGATCCCCTCCCCTCTGCCACATCCGTGTCCCACAAAGCCCCTTCCTGCTGCTGCCTCTGCCTCCCATGGCCATGCCCAGTGGGCTAATCTCCCTCTTTCTGGTCTCTTTGGCTTGGGCACCTGTCCTCTCACCGGAATCCTTAAGATTCGGATAAACCGAGAAGTAAGTATATCTTCTCTCTCTCTTTCTCTCTCTCTCTCTCTCTCTCTCTCTCTCTCCTCTCACATGCACACTTTATGAATCTCTCTTTTCCTTCCCTTCTTCCTGTCTCCCGGTGCTGACTGCCCCCATCTCAGTGATTGGGCCAGACCCTGGTGATTCCTGAGTCACTGTTCACTCTTCTCGCTGAAAGCAAAACCATCCACCCATCAGCCGCCTTCTCCTTTGTTGCTCTGAGCAGAATACTGGGGAGGGTAGGAGGCTGGAGAGTGTGGAGGGGACAGTCTTGGTAATGGACATCAGGCAAGATCAGACCCTGGGCTATTTGGCCCTCTGTCCTCTTGACTGTGTTAACCCAGCCTCTGCCTTCTCTGCCAGTGGCCCTGAATGCCCTCCACCCTATGGTCAAATCCATCTCTGCCCCTGGGTCCTCCTTTTGGCTCAATGTGGGGCATCTACTGGACTAGATGGTCTGTAGATTCAGAAGCAGGGAACTTGAGTTCTGGTGCTCACCTTGACCGTGTGACTTTGAACAAGTCCCTTCCCTTTTCTGAAGCGCAGTGAGGGTTTGGGTGAGACAGAAGTTCCTTCTGGTGTTGACATGCTACAGTTCTGTACACATCTACAGGGAGTCCCCAAAGTCTTGTGTAATGCCAAGTTTAGAACTGCACTAAGACTTTTGGGAAGCCTGGTGTTGGGCAGTGGTGTCAAATTGAAATAGAAATGAGGGTGGGGAAGCACCATTAGAACTGTACATAGGAATCCCTGTGGGCTACATATTGATTTTAAAAACCACAGATCAACAGTATGTAAGTTCTATTGTATTTTTATTTATTATGTTAAAATACTTCCCAGTTCCATTTTAATCTGGTGCAGCAGTATTGTGGGCGGCTGCTTGAACTCCTCTGGTGTAGGGAACTCCCAGATGACAGATCTCCTCCCTGGGAATGCTTTTTGCTCCTGCTGGTTGAGTGTTGCCTGGGGCAGTGAGGAGTTAAGTGATTGATTTGCCCAGGGTCACCTAGCAAGTATGTGTTAGACTTGGGACTCTCATCCATTCTTCACTTCTGGGACTGAGTCTCTTCTCTACCATGTGCTGCTGCCTCTCTGGTTTAAATAGAGATGCAAAAAGTAGTCCCATCTCCTCTGCGTGGCTATTCCTCTGACATCTGATGGATTAGATGCTGTTGGGGAGGAAGGGCAGGAACTAGCCAGAGGGAGCTTGGCCATCGCTCAGGACCAGTGAGAGAGGCCACCCACCAGGGGCATCAGGGCAGTGGCGAGCAGGACACAGGAAAAGCACTGGATTTGCATTGAGTGGGAATTAGATTAGATATTAGTAAGAACTTCCTCATTGGGACACTTATAAGACTGCAGTGTTATCACTGAAGGAGGTTTCTTGGGCAGCTTGGGGTCATGAGTGTCCTGGGAGGGATATCCCTAGAGCCAGGGTATGATGGAGCTTAAGGCAGAGGTGCTCATTTCTCTCCCTGCAGTGGGGCGGCAATATTTAGAAGGATATCTCTGTGGCCTCTGCTCTTGGGTGTAGAGTCATCAATCCTGTCTCCAAGGCAGAAGGGACAAGGTTCTTTGAGGCCTGGTATAGGTGGATGAGCAAGGGCTTTTCATGGGTTAGAGAGAAGCAGAGAATGGGTTTGGGACCCCAGAGAACTAGGGGTTGGTCCTTTGGAAATTTAGAATGTTTGGGGACATATTACCTTGGGGACCATCCTGACTAGATGACCCCAGTGGCTTCTTTGGGGTTGGGGTCAGAGCTGGTGCTCCCCTGGGTGATCTGACAGTATCTTCTTCTGTTACAGGGCTACCACAGATCAAACCACTTCATAGCTACTCAAGGTACCTAGGCTCTCCCTTGGCTGTGTGTATCTCCCTGCCTTTCCCTCCCCTTCCCCTCCCCTCCCCTTCCCCTCTCTCTCCTTCTCTCCTCACTCTGTTCCCTCCTCTCTCTTCCCCTCCTCTCCCATCTCCTCTTTTCTCCTCTCCCCTTTCCCTTCCTCTCCTCTCTTCCTCTCCTCTCCCCTCCTCTTCCCTCCCCCTATCTTTCCCCTCCGCTCACCTCCCTTTCCCTCCTCCCTCTACTCTCCTCTTTCCTCCTTTCCTTTTCTTCCCTTCCTTGTCTTACCATCTTTCTCTCTGCCTCCCTCTCTCTTTATTGTATCTGTGAGTCCCTCTCTCCCTCATCTCACCATATGTGTATTCCCAGAACCTGGAGTTCCCTGGCAGAAAGTCCCTCCTTTATCCCTATGTCTCTGTCTTTCAGACAGAGCCTTTCTTCTACCAGGTGCCCCCACTCTGGGCTGCCATGGACCCCTCCTCTCAGTCATCCTTGGGATGTGAATTCTGCTAGCCAGTCCTGACCTTGGGTGGTGGGCTGGGACAGCTAGAGGTCCCCTGGGGCTAGGACTTTGGGTTTACAGGCCCATCCTGTGCAGTCAGTGTCTCCTGGCTCCCAGTTCTCCTTGGGGCCTCCTCCCCACTCTTTCCTACCCCTTCCCCAGGACCCAGGCAGGAGATGGTGTATGACTTCTGGAGAATGGTGTGGCAGGAACATTGCTCCAGCATCGTTATGATCACCAAGCTGGTGGAAGTGGGACGGGTAAGGAGGCAAAGGGACTGGGCAGGGTGGGGAGCCTGGGAGAAGAAAGAAGGCATATAAGAAGGGGATTTGGAAAAGGGAGGGCAAGCTGACAGAGGGAATAGCAGTTGGGGGTTAGGGAAAATATAGAGGTAATGGAAAGAGTGAACTTGGAGTCCTAAGACTTGAGTAACTTGGGCAAATTACTTAAGCCCTATTGGTCTCAGTTTCTTCCTCTGTAAAAAGGGGTTTGGACTTGATGACTTTTCCAGCTGTAGTCCTATGAGGCAACTGGTGTTGGACTTGGAGTCAAGAAGACCCGAGTTCAAAACTTGCCTCGGATACTTGACCAGCTTTATGGCCCTTGGCAAGTTAGCTACCTAGGCTATAAAATGGGACAATGATAGTATCCACCTTACAATGCTGTTGTGAAGATCAGTGAAATAATATTTGCAGAGTGCTTTGCAAACCCTCAAGTGCTATATAAATGCTAGCTATAATAAGTATTGTTATTATTCTAAGACAAAGGGGGAATAAATAGGAATGAAGGAGATCTGGGCCATGACCCATCAAGGTCAGCTGAAGGCACTAGGAATATTTATCCTGGGGAAGAGAAGACTGGGTCAGGAGGCTGGGTAGAGAAGACATGATCATTGTCATATGTCAGAGCGATTAGACGCTCTGGCCCCAGAAGACAGAACTAAGAACCATATATGTTGTGTATTTGTTGGGGAGTGGTTTCAGGGAGGCTGTAGTTTGCCTTGATGTTAGGAGTTCCTAATAATTGGAGCTATCCAAAATAGAATAGGAAACAGTCTCCCAATCACTAGGATGTCCACCTGTCTAGGCAGCCTCTGAGGTCCCTTCCAACTTTGGCCCCAATGACTCCATTAGGGTGGGGAAGGATGATGGTGGGAATAGGTGGGGAATGAAGGGAGGATAGGTCTTGGAGAAGGTGAGGGGAATGAGAGCTAGGGAGGCTGAGAAAGGGAAGGGATAGGGAAAGGAAGGGGAAATCATGTCAGACCCTATTGGTTTCTAGGTGAAGTGTTCCCGCTACTGGCCTGATGACTCAGAGATGTATGGAGATATCAAGATCACTCTGGTGAAAACAGAGACCTTGGCAGAGTATGCAGTTCGTACTTTTGCCATGGAGAGGGTGAGCAGGCACCATTTTATCCTGCCTTTTGGGGAACTGAGGACCTGTCTTGGGGAGGAGGCATTCGAGGAGGGGACCAAATCCCACCCCCTGGAAGAACTCATCCAATGCTCACATTAGTGCCCAGGTTGCTGCTTTTCTGTCCTGGCAATGCTCTCTCTGGTGTGCTCCTCTATGTTTGCCCTTTCTGAGAGCTCTGATGATAGTAGGGGTTGGGGGGAATCCAGCCAGGGTCATCAGGAGGAAACTGAAGAGGAAAGAGAAAGACCTGTCCAACTCCAGCTGTTTCTTCTCCCCCCAGGCCCCAAATAATGGGTTATTAAGGCATTGACTCTACATGCGTGTCCATCCCCTCCTCTCCATCCCTTTGTGATACCTCAAACGTAGGCCCTCAACCCCTCTCATCTCTGATTGCAATGATGGCTAGATTTGCCTCTCTGCCTCTAATCTTTGCCTTTCTGTGCCCTGCAAATAAGACCTGATCCTTGATGTCAGGAATTTAGGCCCAAGCAAGGGGTCTTAACCCATGCTCTGTCCCACCACTCTCTTCTTAAAAAAATTGTTTTGATCACTGCATTTCAGTATACATGGTTTTCTTTATAATTTGGTATGTATATTTTTTTATACTTTTAAAAACATATTCTGAAAAGGGGTCTATAGGCTCCATCAGATGGTCCAAAGGGTCCAGGACATAAAAATAGATCAAGAGTCTTTGGTCTTGTGTGTGATTCAGATGAGTTTACAAACATCCCCAAGGCAGGATATTTTAAGGGCAATAGGAGACAAAATGCCAAGAGGGAATCACTGGCAGAGATGGCAAAGATGACAGAGAAGACATGTGTGTGTGTGTGTGTGTGTGTGTGTGTGTGTGTGTGTGTGTGTAATCAGGGAATACTTCATGGCATTGGAATTAGACTTTGAAGCTGGTCCTGTGGCATGCTCAGTCAGGTACTTTCCCTACAGAGGGGCTACTCAGCCCGCCATGAGGTACAGCAGTTCCATTTTACTGCATGGCCAGAACATGGTGTCCCTTACCATGCCACGGGGCTGCTGGCTTTCATCCGCCGTGTCAAGGCCTCCACTCCACCTGATGCTGGGCCCATTGTCATCCACTGCAGGTAGTATCAGGTTTAGACTGGGGTATAGGGATGGTGGGAAAGGGGTAGGGGAGGCCAAGGTTGAGGGTGATAAGAGAGCCCAGGTGGTAGGTCTGGTAGAAAGTCCTAGAGAGACTAGTGTCCTGAGTCCCTGGGGTCACCTGCTAGAGCCTCCTGCTAGATTATATGTGTGTATATGCATGTGTGTGCATGCATGTACATGCATATGCACATGCATGTGTATGTACATACAGTATGTGTGATACTACTTGGAGACAAGGTAAGCTCCATGAGGTCAGGCATGTTCTGCTTTTGTTTTTGTACCCCCAGTACTCACCTAGTAAATGCTTATTGTTGGTGGTGACCTCTGTGGAAACTCATGCCTTTTGTCCTTTGATTTCAATATTCTTCTTCCCCAGAAGCCTTGGAACGGTTGTCCTATAAGCTGATAGTGTAGAAAGAGGGGGCTTCTAGGAAGTAGAAGGTGGGGAAGGGACCTAGATAGGATTGAGTAGATGTGTCCCAATGACCCTCCCCCATTCCTTGTCCCTATCATGGATAGGGCTATGGTCACCCCCCTCCCTTCACAGCTCGAGGATGGCTACCTCCTTCTCCCCTTCCTCCTATTTCCAGTTCCCCTGCCAATGACCTGAGGCAGGATGTGGCTGGCTATCTCCCCAGTGCAGGCACAGGCCGGACAGGCTGCTATATTGTTCTTGATGTGATGCTGGATATGGCTGAATGCGAGGGCGTTGTAGACATCTACAACTGCGTCAAGACGCTCTGCTCTCGCCGAATCAACATGATCCAGACGGAGGTATGTGTGCTTTTGTGTGTGTGCACAGGGAAGGTGCGCATGGCCCATTGCTTGGACTAGTATCCCTAAGGAGTCCCACTGGGCCCTGTTCAGCGAGGGCCCCTAATGGCCCCTACCCTGTGAGCTCTAGTCAGTTCATCAATAAGCAATTATTAAGCACTTACTATGTGCCAGCTACTGGGTTATGTTCTGCAGATTAAAACAAAGAAATTCCTCCACCAAAGAGCTCACCCATCATCCTATCTCTCTCTGTATTTCTAAGCAGAATTATGGGACCTGCCCCTGGTATGTTGGGTTGACCCAATCTAGAAAAATAGAGAGGAGGTTGGGCAAGCTTTAAACTCCCCTGTCCTACACCCTCCCCACCCTCCCTTAGGAACAGTATGTCTTCATCCATGATGCAATCCTGGAGGCCTGCCTGTGTGGAGAAACTACTATCCCTGTCAGTGAATTTAAGGCCGCCTATAAAGAGATGATTCGAATTGACCCCCAGAGTAACTCCTCCCAGCTGAGGGATGAATTTCAGGTATGTGATGTGTGCCTGAGTCTGCCTGAGTGTGTGTGTGTGTGTGTGTGTGTGTGTGTGTGTGTGTGTGTGTGTGTGTGTGTATGTGTGTGTGTATGTGTGTGTCTGTGTGTGTGTGTGTGTGTGTGTGTCTGTGTTGGTGGGTGGGGAAGGACCAGTTAGGAATGAATAGATTGAGTCTGTCCAGGAAAGAATTAGACTAGACACTAGAAAAGTGTCTTGGCCCCTGGATGGGAAAGCATTAGGGTTAGTAGTGGTATAGATGCTGCAGGACTCCCTCATTTGGGAGTCCCTAAAAAGAGGAGAGATAGCCCACCCCTCTGATTGCAGTCCTCCTTTCCCCCCAATTCTGGGCTGGTTGGTACATGAAATGGAAGATGTGAGCTGGTTACCTCAGAAACTCCATTGATTCAGTGAGTGGGTCAGGAGGAATCAGGTAGCATTCAGGGCTTGGGGACATATCTCTGCAGCTAAGCATCTGCTTCACTCCAGCCTGTTCCCGCAGCCTTCTGGGTCCCTTAACCCCCGCAGAAAGCCCAGGCTATGGTATGTTACATAGGGGTGGATATGAGCTGGGTAGGATAAGATAGGAGGCAAGGGTCAGGGGAGACTCGATGAGAACTCCTCCTTCTGCCTCTCTCAAGGAAAGGTCCTAAGAGTTTCTCTGAGTTTGCCTTCCGTAGGGGAAGAACGGAAGTGTCAGGCAGTGTGTGGTAGGTCCGGCTCTTCCAATAGGTTACTTTGTGATTGGGTGAATCATGTATCTGCTCTGGTCCTCAGTGTCTTCATTTGAAAAGGGGGGAGGAGAGAGCGTTCTGGAAGTTCCTTGACTCAAACCCAAGGGAATGCTGCTTCAGTCTTTCCTTCTCGGCCCTCTTGCAGACCCTTAATTCAGTGACACCTCCGTTGGATGTGGAGGAGTGTAGCATCGCCCTCCTTCCCCGGAACCGGGAGAAGAACAGAAGCATGGATGTTCTGCCTCCGGATCGCTGCCTGCCCTTCCTCGTCTCCACCGATGGGGACCCCAACAACTACATCAATGCAGCTTTAACTGACGTAAGAAGACTGGGAGGCACTGGGAGGGAAAGGAGGGTGGGCCTCGGACTTTCCTCTGAGCCGCCACCCTGGCTTCCTGCCTCCCAGACCCGGATCTTCCCTCCTTTCTCCTCTTACTCCTGAAGCTCTTGATTCTTAACCTTTATCACATTTTCACCCCCTTCCACCATCTAGGCATTTAGAGGAGAGGAGGGATATAAGCTGCTGTTGAAGTGAAAATGTCTGTGAGACTTAGTAGACTGCAAGCTCAATAGGAATCAATAAGGTGACATAGAAGCCAAAAAGCTAACTCAGTCCTTTGCTGTGTGGTTGGTCCTGTGTGGATCCAGGATAACAGAGATGGCATTCTTTTTGAAGAAACAGCTAAGTGGCACAGTGAACAGAGTGCTGGGCCTGGAGTCAGGAAATCTGAATTCAAATTTGACCTCAGGCACTTATTAGCTGTGTGACACTGGGCAGGCTACTTCACCTTTGTCTGCCTCAGTTTCCCCAACTGCAAAATGGGGATCACAATAACATTTACCTCCCATGGTTGTTGTGAAGATAAAATGAGATAATATTTGTATAGAGTTTTGCAAATCTTAAAGCATTATATAAAATGCATGATGATGAGGATGAAGATGAAGATGTTGGATGATGAGGATGGTTTGCCTTAGTCTGGCCAAATATGGCAAATTATGCTTTGTATTTTTAGAAAGATGGTAATTAACTAGTATATTTTTCAGAGAAGGATAGCCAAAGTCATCAGGTCAGATGAAGATTGATTGGAGGGGCTGGAAAAGAAAGAAAAAGGTTTAGTGCGAACACAACAGCTGCCTTCATGTATTTGAGGGGTGTCCCTCATTCTACTTGACCCCAGAAGGCAGAATTGGAAGCCATGTGGGCCAAGTTGAGAGAGATGGATGTAGGCTATGCACAAGGAAAATCTTCCTCCTAATTACAAGTGTCCCAAAAGTCCAGTGGTCTGTCGCCAGAGATGGTGCATTCTCCTTCATTGGAAATTTTCTAGTAGAAGCATATAGGAGATAGAAGCAGCAGGTAACAGTGGATGAATGAAAAACCCAGAATAGTGTCAGGAAGGCCAAGGTTTACAATGATCTCAGGCTGGAGAAGAGAATTCAAGACAATGAAAAACTGGGACTTTGAATCCATATTGGGGAAAAGAGGAGAATCCAAGAAGAGCTGACTGGAATGGATGGGATGATGACAATGGCCTCTGGGGGGCTTGCCAACTCATATTATGTGATTCTGCGAATGTGTCAAAGAGGAAATGAGGGGCTGCAGGTCATCATAGGAGTGTGTGTGTGTGTGTGTGTGTGTGTGTGTGTGTGTGATTATCTTCCTGTCCCAAGAAGTTTTAATCATTCACTCCCCTCCTC
This sequence comes from Potorous gilbertii, assembly GCA_028658325.1. Lineage (NCBI taxonomy): Eukaryota > Metazoa > Chordata > Mammalia > Diprotodontia > Potoroidae > Potorous > Potorous gilbertii. The sequence goes on along the minus strand of JAQQSK010003622.1, from coordinate 105,004 downwards.
CAACCCTGGAAGCTTGGAGCCTCCAGTGCTGAGCCAGGGATTAAGTTTCTTAAGGAGCTGGGCCAGCCTGGAACAAAACCTTCCTTGATAGGTCCTGTCCCATCCTCTTTGAAATCACAGACCAAACCAAAGGCAGTCTGCCTGAATTGTTGCAGCCAGCCTTAGGACTACTGAAGTTCAGGATCTGAGTTGGGATGGCTTGACCACGATTCATTTAGAAACACCTCTGAATTCTGGGAATCAGTCTCTTCCAGTGCCCTGAGGGAGACCTGGGGGGGGGCAGGCTGCCAAAACAGGGTGGCCTCGACTATGGCTGCCTGTCTCTGGCCAGCCAGTGTCTCAGAGATCTTCAAGGAGATTCTCTGTCAGTGGCCAGTCCCAGTCATTCTGGAGTCTGAGGATTGGTTGGAGGAGGTGGCCAGGCTAGGGGCAGACAGTGCTTGGAGGAGGGATATGCTGATGGCACTCAGATATGTGGATGTCTAGGTCCAGGGGAGATTTGAGGATAGGAAACCTACAGGAAGAGAGGCTTCCTGGAGAGAGGGAGACTGTGTGTGAGTTTGGGAGCGTGGAGGGAGGAAAGTGAGGGAAGAAAAAGATGAAAAACTAAATTGGACTGAGCTTAGTGTGACTGAGAGATGAGAAGCTAGCTTCTTGGATCACTCTCATCTTCCTCGACTTCCACTTCCTCTTCTTGTCTTCTCCTTAGGAAAATCTCAGACCTATTCCTATTGATGTCAATAAGTAGATATTGATTATAGCAAGTAGGGCTCTTCTGGACTAGTCTGGATGAGCTAGGTTCAGCTTTGTAGAGAATAGGTTCCCTACTCTTTAGTTTGCAGTCAAAGCCCATTCAGTCTTTCGCCATCCAGAATAGGAGTCAGTGTCTGGACTTCAATCCACCAGGAAAGAGTAGGGAGCCTGGAATTCATCTCCAGCCCATCTGACCCTTCCCCACCAACCCATTCAGGTCACCTGTATGCTTAACTTTGGACATTGCCTAATCTGATGGGCTAGGGACCGTCCCTAAGACCTCCCCTTAGGGTAGTTCTTTTGAAAAATTCTGGGCTAGTTCCCCCTTAGATCAGGTTCTATGTCACTGAAAACCAATCTCTATTCCAGGTTTCCTCTTGGACCTCAGAGAATTTCCAACTTAGTCAACTGACTTGGAGTACAGTTAGGAGTTTCAAGTGATGGGAAAACCCAGTTCCTTCGATGGACCCTTGTTTGAACATACATAGAAAGTTATCCCATCCCCACCCCACCCTGGATTCTTGGTTTGGCATGAAATCATTAATAGGAGAAAATTCAAGTCAGTTACATTCTAATTCAACATGGAGGGATCATGGACTCACTATGTGCTTAGGTTTATGGGGAACACAGAGATTAAATTCTTCCAAGGTCTTCTACCTTTCAGAAACTTGAAGCCTTCTTCAAATATTTGAAAAGTTGTCACATGGAAGAAGGAGTACACTCATTTGGCATGGCCCCTGTGGGCAGAACTCATGCTAATGGTGAGAAGTAGCAAAAGGGCAAACATAATAAGGAACACCCCACCAGAACTATTCAAAGCTCTGCTTGGTAGACCAAGACATATGGTGTCTATCGTAATTGCCTAGGAGAGTGGGGTGGAGGGGCAGGAGAGCTCTGCCTTTGTGTCTGGAGACTCAGATCTCCTGATGCCTGTGTTCTTTTCTCTTCCTCTTTTTCTTCCCACCACTGTTCTTTCTGGCACCTCTCTTCTGTTTCTTACTCTCCCAAGGGCTGGGAGCTCTTCCAGATTAAAACAAAAATCCTTCTTCCCATTCTGCTAGCATATTTCACAGATGGGGGTGGGCCTTTAATAATAACAATAGCTACATTTACATAACACTTTGAAGTTTGCAAAGTGCTTCACAGTTATTACCTCATTTTCCCTCATAACAACCCTGGGAGGTAGGGTTTTTAAAATTTTCATTTTATATATGAGAAACTGAGATAGACAGAGGTTAAGTGACTTGTCCAGAGTCACACATCTCGTAATTTTCTGAATCAATATTCCACCTCAGGATCTTTCTGATTGTGAGTCTGGCTCTCTATCCACTGTTCCATCTAGCTGTCTAGTTAGTCCAAGAAAGAAAGAACTTCCAGCTGAATCTATGGGATCCTAAGTACCTTAGGGGCCATTCAGTCCAACCCTCTTATTTTATAGATGAAGACATTGAGGTCATGCATGTAGGATCTGAATACAGATCTTTGTAACTCCAAATCTAATATTTGCCCATTATGGCATGCTGCTCTTGGTCATCCCAAAAGGTTTCCCATGAATTAGCTGTCCATGGTGCTAGCCTGGGAACCATATAGGAGGCTTTGCAGACTCAGGGGAAGGGTCAGATGGGCTGGAGATGAATTCCAGGCTCCCTATTCTTTCCTGGTGGATTGAAGTCCAGACATTGACTCCTATTCTGGATGGCGAAAGACTGAATGGGCTTTGACTGCAAACTAAAGAGTAGGGAACCTATTCTCTACAAAGCTGAACCTAGCTCATCCAGACTAGTCCAGAAGAGCCCTACTTGCTGATGGAAGCCTGCAGGAGTTGACTTGTGCCCACCAGAGAAGATTATTTGGGAATCTGGATGTTATCATTCCTGGCATCCGTAGGATCCTCTGTGGGGTTCCCAATTTTATCAGCATCAGGTGACACAGAATGACTTAGAGGACCTTCTATAAGACAGCAAGGAGATTTAAAAAAGAAATATTTGTTCAGTTGAGTGAATAGTAGTGGTAATCATGAGCATCCACACTTATTACCCTATAAATGCATATCTAATGAAACTACCGAACTTGAATAATAGCTCCTTTTAAATTGCCATAGGAGTTGAGGAAGATGAGGAAAAAAGTGTCATTTTACAGCTGGTAATGGATCTTTCCCCAGTACTTGTTAGAATATGAAACTGAACTAAATGTCATATGTTGAACTAAACTGAATTAAAAGTGGAACTTAAGGTGACTTTTGCCCAGTGAAAGAAATTGGTGATCGGGAAGCTCATGAGTGAGACATTTTGTAACCAGGTCAAGGGAAGGGGCATCCATATCTGAACTTTTTGAGACATGAGTTCCTCCTTTATATTTGGTTTTAACCTCAAGTTCAGAGCATTCAGGGCCTAGCACATTGCCCTGGACACAGGAAATGTTTAATAAATGTTTGTTGAATTGGATGGAATTCAGGGGACTAGCAGGTGAGGTGAATTTTAATAAGTTAGCCAGTATTTGTTCCAACTGGAAAAAAAAGTACTGATGATGATGATTGCCTCTTAGAACTCTGGATGGGTTGACAGGCTAAAGTGATAGGCAATAGCCAATAAAATGACGTAGTAACAAATGTAAGATCCTATACTTAGATTAAAAAAAATGACCCATTAAATCCACAGTGGAAGAAGCATCCATAATATTCATATGGCTTTGGTTAAAAGAACCAAGGATATATAACCTAGAAAGGAAAAGACTAAAGGGAGATATGATAGCTGTCCTTGAATTGTTGTGGTGCCAACTTGTTTTTTATGACCCCAGAGGACTGAACAAGGAGCAGAGAGGTAGATTTTGACTTAATTAAAGGTATCACTTGGAATAATTTATTGCTGTTCAACAATAGAGTGATCTGCCTTATGTAATAGTGAACCTTCTAATCCTGGGAGGGTTCACATAGTGAGTGATTCACATAGTGGTTCACATAGTGAGATGATTGATTACCTGTCAGAGATTCTGTTAAATGAATTTCTTGTTGGGTGAGAAACTGTGGTTAGGGTGTATTCCATGTGTTAAGAAGTTGGGACTAGATTACCTCTGAGAGGCCTTTGAGCTCTAGGAATCTATGTTCTAAGGGCTCCTCTAGCTCTGAAATTCTATATTCTGTGTTCTGAGGTCCCTTCAAGCTCTGAAATTCAGTGTTCTAAGAGTCTGTGTTCTACATCCAATGTTCTGTGTTCTAAAGTCTTTCCTAGTTCTGACATTCTGTATTCTAACATTCTGTGTTTAAAGTTCTTTCTAGATCTGAAATTTGTTGTTCTAAGTTTGTATTCTAAAGTTCCTTTCACCTCTAATATCCAAGGTTCTAAAGGCCCTTCCACCTTGGCCTTCTGTATTGTACCATTCTATTCTCAGATTTGAAATTTGGTGTTATAGAGTCTATGTACCAAGGTACCTTTCACTTCCAATATCCTATGTTCTAAAGTCCATCCTAGCCCTGATACTCTGTGTTATATGGTTCTGAATCACAGTTCCAATATTCTATGTTCTAAGGTTCCTTCTAGTTCTGAGATTCTATAATTCCCTTGGGGTGGGTCATGTGGTTTCTCTTTATGACTTTTATATTGACAAGGGCAATTCATCCACTTCTCAATCAGGCCTCAATGCTCCCAATATGCAAAATGGGGCAGCTGAGCTAAGGTAAAGGAATCTAGGTGTGTTACAAATGGCCTGAAATGAGCTCCTTTGGTCTGGGTAGGAGGAACTGCGTGTTCATTGTGAGGAACTTCAGAGGACTGAGGCAGTGGGCTGACTGATGGGTGTTGGACTTCTTCTCTTGCAGAGTTACACCCAGAGTGCAGCCTTCATCGTCACCCTGCATCCTCTGCAGAGCACGACCCCTGACTTCTGGCGCCTTGTCTACGATTATGGCTGCACTTCCATCGTCATGCTCAACCAGCTCAATCAGTCCAATTCTGCCTGGGTGAGTGTGTCTGGGGAGGGGTTGATTGATTTGCCTCGTGTCAAACAGCTAATAGTTGTAGGAGTCAGGACTTGAACCCAGACCTTCTGATTCTCAGACGGTTACTCTTTTTGCTGCCTCTCACTACCTACTTTTCTCTAACCACAGGGGTTAGGGTTTCTCAGTTAGCTGAGTCTGAGGAGGGTGTTTATTAGGCCCACAGGGAGGAGGGGAGGAGAGCTATGGGGCTTGCAAGCCAGAGGGAGCAGACAATATTGATCTCCCAGCCTGGTAAAAATGTCCCCAAGACTGACCAGGAAGTAAGTTGGGCCTTGAGGACAGAAGTAGACCAAAACTGAATAATGAGGGCACAACCCTCAGGCCTGAACATGGACATCAGTCCTCACTCTTTCTCAGTGGCATCTGGGAGCCTTGGATCTGGGTATGTGCCAGATCTGTGGAGAGGGCTTCCGAACAAAAGGGAAGGGGCCTTGGGACATAGAATGTTCAGCCCTTACCCACTGACATTACCATGACCAACAAATCTGGAGGGATTGTTGACAACTTTTTTAGTCTTTTAGAACTGTAGAATCCATTGAGTTTAGTGTCTTATTAGCAAGGATAATTTTTTTTTACTGTTTTTTTATGATAAGGAATGACTCTTTAGTTAGGGGAGGAAGTATATATTTAGAAATAAAGGAGATATAAACCAAAAAGTATCAATAAAAATTTAAAAAAGAATAGTTATCAAAAATGAGACTCTGTTAGAGGAGGGCTTCATCTCCCCGCATTATCTCCTTGTCTGCTGTGTCCAACACCATTTTCCTTCCCCAGTGGGGTCCCCAGAAATGGCCTTACATTGTCCTAAGTTCCTCACCATCTTCCCTCCTCCCTTCTCAACTGAACTGAGGGCATTTGGTATCACTTGCCGGGAGGGCAAAGGCTGCTGATTGATTCTGTTCATTAACTCCACTGGGAAATGGGCTTTATATACAATTAACTTCATGGGCTTTTAACAGATAACAGAGGAGACTTCATTAACTGAGGGATTTTATGAGTTTCAGTTCACCATGGCCCCCGGGTGGATGGACTGATCTGCTCATAGCTACCCAGCTTTTCTTGACCGTCAATACTAGTAGGAAGAAGGGAGGGATCACAGAAGTGGGTGGCCCACAGCTTACAGAATTAGGGCTCCAGCCTGGGTGGCTGAGCTGATGTGCTGAGATGGAGTCCAGGCCGACTTAGAAAGTCTGGCCTGGGACCCAGGAGACCAGCTTCAAACTCCAAGCCCTGGCTCTAACTGGCCATGAAAGCATTGTAAGTCATTTTCTTCTTTAGTGAAGGGTGAGGATTGCGCTTTGCTGAAAAGGGAATCAGAGAACTTTTTATTTATAACTTTTATTTCTCCCCACTCATCTGTGAGCTTCTTAAAAGAGGAGACTGCCTTCTGCCTTATTTTTTTAAATTCTCAGGACTTAACAGTGCCTGGAACATAGTAAGTACTTAATAAACCTTTATTAACTAAGTAGATCTGGCAAGGACCCCTCAGTGGTCATCTAGTCCTCTCTCCTTGCATTTTAAAAAAAATTTAAAAATGTTTTTATTCCTATCACATTCCTTTCTACACACACCTGACTTCTTTTTAGAGAGCTATCCTTAGGACAAAGAAGAAAAAAACGCCGTGCAGGAAAGCTCATACTTTAACTGAGTTTGAGGGTATAGACAATGTTCCACACCCAGAGCTCCCCACCTCTTCGAGGAAGGGAGGGAAATACAGTTTCTCCTCTCACTTCTGCTATCCCCCTGCATGAGCCTAGGGCAATGCATTTTCTGGTGACTGACTTGCTGAGGAAGGTGTAGACACCTACATTGCTGTGGTGACTCCAATTTGTCTTTGGTCTACCCCCACCCTGAAGCCTCCACCCAAATAGGATCATAGATTTAGAACTTGTCGGGATCCCAGAGAACCTCCTTATTTAGATGAGGAAACTGAGGCCCAGAGAGGTTAAATCACCTGCCCAGGGTGGCACAGCTAGTCAGCAGGATTTGAATTCATGCCTTCCTTATTTTAGGTCCAGTGTTCTAGGCACTCTGACTTCTGCCCTTGGGTTGATTGGTTTCCTGAGCCACATTGTCGATACTCCCTTATCCTCCATCCCCTGAGCCTAGCCTAGCCCAGGGATGCGACAGCCAAGGCATCCTTGGAATTGGACAGTCTTGTGTATGGGCATAGCCATGAGGGGGATGGTAGGAGAGAAATGACTCTTTCTCTCTTGGTGCCTTTGCGTGTTTGTCTGTATTTGGGGGTGAATCTGTGGGCAGCTAGCTATGTGTGTCTGTGTAAGGTTCGTGGGCTTGGCCTCTGTATATGTGCATGTGAGGCTGCGGGTCTGTGTGCACTAGTGTCTTTGTGAGAGGGTGAAGGTGTCAGGTTGCCTGAGTGTTGGGATGGAGCCGTGGGTCATTGTCTATCTGGCTTGTGTGTAATCGTGTATGTATGTTGGTGCACGTGTATAGACTGTGACTCTGTATAGATTTGAGTAGGTGAGACAGTTAGTCCACATGCATTTATTAATGGCTCACAGTGTGCCCAGACACTGTGTTCTGTTGTCAAGAAAGTCATAGCCTAATGAGGGAGATGTCATGCAGATAACCAGGTACATGCAAGATATATGCAGGGAAAGTGTAAAGTAAAGTAATCTCAGAGTGGGGGACAAGAAGAGGGTTCCTGAAGAAAACAGGGTGTGTGTGTGTGTGTGTGTGTGTGTGTGAGAGTGAGTACATGAGAGAGAGGTGTGTGTAGATGTGGGCCACTGCGGATAGGAGTGAGGGGGTGTGTGCATACGTATGGGTGTGTGTATGTGTGTGTGTGTGTGTATGTGTGTGTGCGTGTGAGAGAGAGACATGCACACACACACACAGAGTGTGCACATGTGTGCATGTAGATGTGGGTCACCGTGGATAGGAGTGAGGGGGTGTGTGCATACGTATGGGTGTGTGTATGTGTGTGTGTGTACGTGCACATACGTGCATGTGGATGTGGTCACTCTGGGTGGGACTGAGGAGGCCCTCACTCCCCCTCTGGCTGCACCCCCAGCCCTGTCCCCAGTACTGGCCAGAGCCCGGTCGCCAGCAGTACGGCCCCATGGACGTGGAGTTTGTGTCTGGCACAGCAGACGATGACCTCATCGCTCGCCTCTTCCGAGTTCAGAACCTCACTCGGGTAAGTGTGCCAGGGGTGTGTGTGTGTGCATGTGTGTGCATGCATACAAGCAGGACTTAATTATCAACTAATTAAACTGAGAGGCATTAGTATTCCAGCTCCACAGATTGAATTTCCTTGTGATTACCATAAACATACCCAAGGCCCCGCTCTTGGCTTGGGGGTCTCTCTTCTCCAAGTCCTCCTGCTGCTCCCATTTCTGTGTCATCAATGCGCTCCTGTCCCCTGCCCATGATGTCTCTCTCCTTCAGGCTCCACTGTCCTCCTCCCCTTATGCCTTCAGTGCCCCCATCTTCCTCTGCTCTCAGGACCCCCATTTGCTATCCTTGGGGTACCAGTGTCCTCTTGTCCTCCCCATGCTCAGCAGCTCTCATCCTCCAGTTCCCCCAGTCTCTGTCTCCTGTGTCCTTTGCCCCTTGATGTGGAAGACCGCCCCCCATCTCTCCGATACTGAGGTCTCCTTGTTCTCTTGACCTCCAGGTCTCGTAGTCTGGATGTCTCCTCATTCTCTTACCTTTAATTTCTCTCATCTCCCTGACCCCCACATCACTTAGTCCCTGATGATCTCCATCCTCTTCCCCTGGATGTCTTGCACCTTGATGTCCCCTCTGATTCTGATGTTCTCCATCTCCCTGCCCACAGTGTTCTCATGTCACTGATGCCCCCTCTCCTGAACCCCAATGTACCTTTGATTCTGAGGTTCCCCCATTCCTCTGTCATGGATGCTCCCCATCTACCTGCCCCCTCTGTCCTCCCTGACCCCTGCCCTTGCCCTCCCTAGCTGCAGGAAGGACATCTGCTGGTACGACACTTCCAGTTTCTGCGCTGGTCCGCGTACCGAGACACACCTGACTCTAAGAAGGCCTTCCTGCACTTGCTGGCCGAGGTGGAGAAATGGCAGGCCGAGAGTGGGGAGGGGCGGACCGTCGTGCATTGCTTGTAAGTGACCTGAGGGTCTGGAGTGGGCCAGGCACTGAAAGCCAGGGACCCACAGGGGAATGTCATGTATTGGAGCCCTGGGCTAGAGGTGGGGTTGTGGGTGGCACCTACAGAGCTCATGGCTAGGCCTTGGGACCCCTCTCCCGGGCCACAAGAGCTGGCCCTAGAGAGATCCTAGGGCTGAGTCCTCTGCTACTTAATCTCAGGACAACGGTGGTCTCTGGGCCTCAGTTTCCTCATTTGGGAAATAGGGGGGTTGGACTAACGGGCCTCTGAAGTCCTCTCTGGCTCAAAAGTCCAGATATACAGATAAATCATGTGTCAGACTCTTCTATTCAGCTGAGCCAACAAAAATGTTTCACCAACAGTGTGTGTTGACCTCTTCAACCACCCCCTCCCCCTCTGAGCCCCTGGGTGCTGCATCAGCCTCTTTTACAGCAGGACTTGTCTAAGAGCACTGAGGTGGACAGGCGGGGGTGGGGGGTGGGGAGGGGGGGGAAGGTAGCAGACAGAGGAAGATGCCAATTCACCCAGGGATATGCTTGGAGGGAGTGCCTTCTGTGGGGCCCCAAATCCTATAGAATTCCCAGCTTCCCCTAAGGCAAGAATTCCTAACCTGAGATCCATACGTCAAGATTTTGGAGGGCTTGTGAAATTGGATGGGAAAGCATTTATATCTTTATATCCACTAAACTGAATTAAAATTTATTTCCTTCAGTTAGTCCCCCGCCCCAACATATTCTGAGAAGGGGTCTATAGGCTTCATCAGAATGCCAAAGGGGACCATGACACAACAGAAGATTAAGAAAACCTCTGTCTAGGGAGTCAACTCCATGGCCCAGGCAGGACAGATGTCCAGCTAGCTAAGGATAGGCCCTAAGAACTGGATCTCTGTCCTTGTACCCAACAACATGCCTGGTTAGCTTGGAGGTGGAGAGAAGCTTTCCTGATGGGCTCTGATCTTCTGGCCACATTGAGACAACTAATCCTTCTTGCCATGACCTAAGTAGACTGGTTTTCTCACCTTAGCTTGGTGCTAGCTGGGGGCTGAGCATCAGGGTTGTGATAGAGAGAAATGTGTGACTCTGAGTGAGAAACCCAGATAGCAGTGGCCTGGGTTCCCTTCATTCTATACAACTGCCCCTCTTTGGAAAATCAAGGCTCTGATGGGACTCCTCATCTGGGAAGGAGATGGAGGAGCCATAGATTATCTTTGAAAAGGATGGAACCTTCTGGGGATGGAACAGGCAGTCATGCTGAGGGAGTGAGCAAGACCCAGGCATGGACATGGATGCCTGCTACTCACTGATTCTTTCCTACCTCTCAGCAGATATTTATTAAGCATCTACTATGTGTCAAACACTTTTATAAACACTGGAGATACAAGGAGAAAAATGAAATAGTCCCTGTCCAGCTTATAGTCTATACACACACACACACACACACACACACACACACACACTCTCTCTCTCTCTCTCTCTTTCTCTCTCTCTCTCTCTTTCTTTCCCAACGTGTGATTTTATTGATGTAGGAATCTGATGAGGAACTCCCTCTACCAATTAGTTCTAGTGCCTTCCTTATTGATTACTTGATTAAGATGTTCTGTCAGTAGCTTATTTGTACCTAGTTGTTTGCATGTGTTCTCCCCCATAGACTAAAACTCCTTGATGCAGAGACTGCCTTTTGCCTTTCTCTGTATCCTGCATGCTTAGGATAGAGTAGGAGTTTAATAAATGTTTATTGACTGACTGAATCTCTGACCATTGTACATGGGCGTCTGTTCTGCATCTTGGAGTCTTTGGTGCCAGAGGCAGTGACAAGCTAGGTGACTGTCTTAGAGTTGCTTGGTCTGGTATGAGTTAGAGTCAGGACTTGAACCCAGGTCTTCCTGACTTCAAGGTCAACGTCTCTGTTTACTGTACCATACCCCCTCTGCATATATAAATAAATGCAAGAGGAAAGAATGAACATGGTGAGTGGAGTAGGGTAATGTGGTTGTCAGGACAGATCTCTTTTAGGATGTGTCACTTGAGTTGAACTTTGAAGGAAGCTGATGATTGAGGAGGGAGAGCATTCCAGGTGTGAGTTTCTCTTTCTATATGTGGGTCTCTGAGATTTCTAGCTAGCTCTGTTTCTCCATCTCCCATCTTTGTTTTTGGGTATCTCTGTCTATAGCAGTATCTCCTGTCCATCCCTCTGGATGTCTCTGGGGCCCTTCCCCCTCAAAGTTTTGGCCTTCCTCCTCCTGACAGGAATGGAGGTGGCCGCAGTGGTACCTTCTGTGCCTCTACCACAGTCCTGGAGATGATTCGCTGTCACAACCTGGTTGATGTTTTCTTTGCTGCCAAGATGTTGCGTAACTACAAGCCCAACATGGTGGAAACTCTGGTGAGTAGGCCTCCTTGTGCCTGGTGCCCCATACTTCCCATGGCCAGCATCCTATTCATTCCAGGCCAATACATACCTTGTTCTCAGTGTGCCATCTTTTCTATATCCTACATCCATTTATACCCCATGCCCAGAGCCCTGGATTTTCCATAAATGATGCCCCACCCCTATGCCCAACATACCAAACACCTTGTCTTCTCCATTCTCAATGGTCTATAATGTACGCTTAGCATCCATCCATTCTGGTACCCCATACCAAGCATCTCATCTGTGCCTAATGCCATGTCTACTCCATTCCTAACACCTCATCCCCACTCCATGCCTATTCCATGACCTGTACTGAGCATCCCATTCATTTCATGTCCTATTGCCCATCTTTACCCCATGCTCAATGCCCTGTCCCTTTCACACCTCATGCCTACTCTCCATTCATTCTGCCATACCAAGTCCAGCATCCTCTCTATTACATGCTTACCCCACTCCAGGGGCCCTTCTTCCATACCCTATACTCACTGTCCCATTCATTTTAGCCCTCAAACTCTTGCATACTACCCACCTGATACCATGTCTAGATTGAGCTAACTTTTCCTTTATCTGATGCTAAGCCTCCCACCCATGCCCAGCATCGTATGTATTTCATTCTCAGCATCCTTTCTTTAACTTATGCCCATTACCCATCCATTCTACATTCTATGCCCAGCATCCCATCTGTGCCTAATGCTCAGTCCACTTCATACCTAATGTCCAACATTCAGTCTATTTCATACCATATGTCAACATCCTGATCATTCAATACCTTATGCCCTAACCATTATATATTCTATGCCAAATTCCCTGTTGATTCCAAACCTAGTGTCCACATGCCCAGAACCTATTTCACACTCTGTTCCCAGTATTCCATCCCTTTTATACATCATTCCACTCATACTCCATTTTCAATGCCCTACCCATTCTATATCCCATACTCAGAATCCCATCCATGCTTAATGCCCTGTTCATCCCATATTCAGTTCTCTGTCTATAATTTGTCATCAGTACCCATCCATTCTATATTCGGTGCTCAGAGATCTGTTTTTATTTTACTCCATGTCCAAAATCCTTGTTAGTTCCATACCCTGTGACACTTCTGTTCCATATTCCACACTCAGCATCTCATTTGTGCCCAGTGTCCTCTCCATTCTATGCCACCATCTAGTTCATCCCATACTTTCCTCCAAGTACTTATAATCTATTACATTTACTGTGTCCAGTATCCCATCCTTTTTCCAATGTCCAGTGCCCATTCATTCCATAGCCTATGTTTAGGTTCCAGCATCTAGAAAGAACCCCCTGTCTATGGTTAATATCCCCAAACTTATTGCTTGTCTCTCCTTGGGTCACATCTTAGTAGCTTAGTCATTGAGAATTCTAGGATATCAGGTTTCTTATTAAGCCTTATTAAGAAAGTTTCCTGTTCTGGTCTCTTCCCTGGGACAGTAATATGTTGGGGAATGGGACATTAGGTGGATGGGTAGAAAAGGCCCTGGTAACAGCTCACCATGTCTTCTTCCTCCTTCCCTCTCTCCTTCCCTTCCAGGAGCAGTACCATTTCTGCTATGATGTGGCCCTGGAATACCTGGAATCACTGGAGACCAGATAGCGTGAGACGTGATGAGTCTTGGAGGGGAGGGGGCTCATCCCCCAGGGGCTGGCCCTCCTATCACCTGCCGTCCCATCTGCAAGTGAGAACCCTGGCATGAGGGGTGACCTGGTTGCCCATTTGCCTGCCCTAGGTCACCCTGGCTCTGACACCATCCTGTCCCCTCCCCTCTTAGGCATAGCCCCCATTCAGTGGCCCTTAGAGATGGAGTGTGAGGGGCAGACCCTGTAGATAGGATGTGGCACTATGCTGGCATGGGATTTTCTCTAGGTCAGTCCTGTTACCTGGGAAGGTTTTAGGGACCAAACGGAGGGGGCAGCTGGGGTAGGGCTGAGTATAGTCTCTCAGCCCCAGGGGGCTCATATAGGCCTAGTAAAAGGACTTCAGTGCTGTTAGGATGGGACCACAGAGCAAAGAGGGAGCTGTCTTAGGTGGTGTGCCATGCTGGCTTTATCAGACCCTTGGAGGGGATGGCATTTGTCAACCATGGCTACTTTGCCCTGAGATTGGGTCTTTGAACCCATGATGGAGCCAGGCAGCCCTTGACTGAGAGAGAATTTAGATCATCTGGAAAGGGCTTTGAAGAGGTTATAGCTGTCTGAGTCCTTCAGGGCTTGGGAGTACAAAGGGAAGAAGATGGCTTTAAGGCTGGTAAATGGGTGGGTCTCGGGAGTCTAGTCAGGTACTCCATTAAGAGGAAAGTCCTAGTTATGACTTCCCAGTAAGGGGTAGTGGTAACCATTGGTATTTTCCACCAGGGACTTGGCAGGCTCCAATGAGTGAACACTAACCTTTTCCTTGTGTCTGAGAGGTCACACCCTTTCCTCCCCAACCCCCAGTGACCAGTCCGCCCATCTGGCACTGATCTACCCCCTTCACCTACCCAGGCCAGTTTATTTCCTTGGGTTACTCATCTCCTGCATCCCCCAGAATGCTTTTTTATGACCCAAGAGGTTCTGGCCCCCCAGTCCCAAACTCTTCACTGAACCAGATGCCAGATGCCTGAACCAGGGGGTGCTGAAAACTCCCTGACCAGTTTCCCCTCACCCCAGTATATCCAGCCCACTGTGTTCTGAGAATGAAACTGATTCATTACCCTCTCCTCGCTCCTTCTTCATTCAGAGTTTCATCCTTGCTGGCCTAGTCAGGCCCAGCGTGGGCAAGTGACAATCTGCAAGGCTGAACTATGGATCACCATAGGGAATGGGGAGCCTATAGACCCCTTGTGGGTGCTCACTGAGGGTAGAGGGAAGCACCAGAGTGTGCCAGAGCACTAGAACATGGGTGTTTACTTGCATGTCTGGGTGATCCCAGGAGCAAGGATGCATATGTTTTTTTTTCTTTTCTTTCATGGATGGGGACAAGAAAGATCTTTTCACAATGGGGCAGGTCACATCCCCATTTTGTGCCTCAGTTTTCCCATCTGTAAACTGTAGATATGACTTACTGACCTACCTCGCAAGGGGCTGTGGGGAGTCACAAGCTGATGTTTGTAAATCGCTTTGTAAATAAAAGAGCTCTCTGAATGCCATGGATCGGGTCTGTGAGTGACTGCCTTTCCTACATTGTGTCCCCGGGAGGTTGTGGTGAGATGGTGGAAAAACTACAGAATTTAGAAGTCAGAGGATTTGAGTTTGAACCTGATTATGCTACTGTGTTACCTTGGTTAAGTCACTTCCTCTCTGGGCCTCAAGTCTCCTCATCTATAAAATGGGCAGCATGGATTACATCCTACTTCTAAACTTTGAATCTGTAATTTCAGTGGGGCATTGGGATGCCAGTTTCTAACCGAATATCCAAATGTCTGGCCCCACAGCTAGACATTTCTCCCAATGACCAGTCCTAGAGTTCTATAGGCCAGGGTAGGGGTACCTAGCTTCCAGCTCGATGAAGCCTTTTGAAAATGTGGCCCCTTTGAGGACTTCAATCATGACTTGGCACCTTGGAAATGATGCCTGATATGGAGGAGCCCCAAGGTTGCCCTCTGTCATTAATAATCCTCCTACCATATGTCTCTTGTGGGAAGGGGCCACCTGGTATGGCCTTCCACACCCCTGCCAGTTTCTTTTCTTGGCATCTCTCCTGATGATCACATTAGGGAGCTGGGTGAGAGGCAGCATGGAGGAGAATCAGAGCTGCAGAACAAGCCTGAGAGCAGTGACCCCCCCCCCCCATTCCTGAATTGGCGCCCATGGACTGGCACCTCCCATGTGAAGTCCATGCTCTGCCAGTGACACAAAGAACAAGACCCTTTTTCCTAAGACTGATGGAAAAGTATACTTTCAGCACAGTAGATCTGACCACCAGTCACTATAGGGACAGGGATCCTCTCCAACTGCCTCATGAGGTCTCAGAGCTGAAATGAAACATTCAGAAACATTCAAATCCAATTCTTTTGGCCACAACAACTCACGAAGACTATATTCTAAGGATGGAGGAGTTGAAGTTTATGTTGATGACATTCATGTTGAGGTTATGCTGACCCCAATAAAATCATGCATATTTGAAGTATGGTTCCACCTAGGTTGGCCATGAGGAGGATGAAGGAGCTAATAGATCCAGCAGTATCCAGAGTGGACCTTTTATACTTGATACTTCTGCTCAGTTACTCAAGTATAGGTCTATTTTTTCCTAGACCTTAAAAAATTATTTTTATATATTTTATATTATTCAAATTTTCAAATAGAACCAAAATCTGTTTTCTTTTGCTCTCATCTTCCCATGAAAACAAAAGAAAAGCAAAACTTTTATAAAGCAAAGTGAATTCCTTTATTGGCCATGTCTAAACAATGTGCTTCTCTATCTGCACCCTAAGTCTATCCTTCTCTGCTGGGAGGTGAGTAGTATATGTCATCATCTCTGGAATAATGGTAGGTCTTTGCGTTGATCATCATTCTCAAGCCTTTCCAAGTTGTTTGTCTTTAAAACGTTACTGTATAAATGGTTCTCCTGGTTCTATACACATCACTCTGCCTCAGTTCATATAAGTCTTCTCAGGATTCTCTGAAATCCTTTCCATAATTTCTTACAGTGCAATAGTCTTGCATTACATTCATGTACCATACTTTGTTCAGTCATTCTCCAAATGATGGGCCCCCTCCCCCCTTACTTTCCAGTTCTTTGACACCACAAAAAGAGCCAGACCCAGAGTCAGGAAGATTCATCATCTTCTTGAGTCCAGATTCAGCCTCAGACATTTACCCTAGACAAGTCACTTAACCCTATTTGCCTCAGTTTCCTCATCTATCAAATGAACAGGAGAAGGAAAGGGCAAAGCAATTCAATATCTTTGCCAAGAAAACCCCAAATGGGACCATAAAGAGCCAGATACAATGAAAAACAACAACCAAAATTGTTATGATAAAGTGTTTAGGCTATGCTCGCTTCACTCTCTGTTCCATTCCTTGCTTTCCTGACTCCTCCACTTCCCTCTCAGCAGCCTTCTCACCCTAGAAATGCTTCTGTTCTATGGCCCTCTCTTCTGATTGGTGAATTCCTGTCCTGGACCATGATTACATGAGATGTTTGGGGCGTACTCACTTTACTCCCAGCTCCACTACTTACTCTAGATTCAATCTCCCTGCCAGCACTTGACTGTCCTAATTGTAGGTATCCTCTGCAATCCTCTGGTTTTCTAGTTCCCCTTTATGCTTTGTCTTCCTCCTTTAAAATGTAAGCCCCTTGAAAGTAGGTACTATATTTTTTGCTTGTTTTAGTATGCTTGACACTTTGCATAATTCCTAGAACATGGTAAGTACTTAATTAATGCTGTATCTATGTATCTATCTATCTCTTCACCATCCATCTGTATCTATCCATCATCCAGTATATCTACCATCCATCCACCTATATCTATCTATATTCATCCATCTATAATCTATCCAGTTGTCTATCTATATATCTGTATATCTATCACGTATCATCTCTCTGTCTGTCTTTCTGTCTACTGATCTTCCTGAAGTTCACAAGGGAAGGACTTTGTCGGGTTTGTCTTATCCAGGAGTGTCAGCATGATACACTGGAAAGAACATAGGGTTTAAAGTCAAAGGCTTCAGCACTGGCCCTATTAACATCTACTTGTATGACTTTCACCAAGTCACTTAATCCCCGTGGGGCCTGATTCTTCATCCATAAAGTGAGTGGAATTGGATGAGGTGATGTCTGAGGTGTTGTCCAGCTCAACATATATGATTCTGTGATCCTGCCATAATTAAGACCATCCCATGGAACATGTCCAAAGTTGTCCTTCCTTGTTCTGGAGGATGTGTTGTGGCTTAGCACTTAGCCTCTTGGGGGATGATGAACTCCTGGGCTACTTTTGGCCAAATGATGGTTCTGTGTTGAAGGATATGGGTGAGTTGAAAAGATGAAGCACACTTCCTTCCATCATTGGCTGCTGGTTCAGGGTGGCTGGTGACTTTAGGGACTTTTAAAAAGAAGAGACTGTTTACAGGTCATTCTCTTGCTTAGCCTTTCCCTGGTGGAGAGCAGTAAGCTTAGTCTCCCAGTGAGGAATTGGGGACAGGTGGTGATCTTTCCTACCATCCTATTAGAGCTTCCGCATGGAGCATAGATTCAACCAGGTAAACTTGTGCCTGGGATCCTGGCTGCCTTTTCTATGTTGTGCTTCCTTTCTTGAGTAGGTTATCAAACATCATTTTCAAGGTAGACATTTCCAGGTTTGAAGGTGAGCTTGTGATTTCGAGAGGTCTTCAGGTCTTGAGTTCTTTTGATCTGAGCTGGGAGGCAGGGGAAAGAGTTACCAGCAACTACTTTAATATTCTTGGAGAAGACAGTCATCAAAACATAACCATCAGTAAGAAAATGGGTCCAAATCTGGCTTGTTTTCACCAGAGAAATGGAATGAGAGTTGTTTGGACAGTGCAGAGCCAAATGAAATGTGGCCATATCTGTCAGCTGCCATCAACTGATTTCTGTTGTGATGAAGCTGGTTTAAAAATCAGACTCCCAAGAGATTATAATACTAGTTTTAGCCTATTTGAATTCTTTAGTTATATTGTCAACATGGCACTTATGAGAGTCTTTTGTATTTTAGCATTTCTTTTGTGTAGAAGAAATAAATTCCTGTTCCATATCGTACTTGGACACTGAGCATCTCCACCTTTTATGGAAACTCCAGATATGAGCCAAAATCTGAATTTAAATAATTGTCCCTGGGGTACTGCAGTGATGGTGGTCTGATGAGCTGAAGGGTATGAGAAAAGGGATCCTAGCCCTCCTGCCATTACAGGTCAGGTTCCCTGAGGCTTGAACTTGATTCAGACGGCATGCCTGGAACCACATCAGAAGGGTGCCTCGGAGAGTGGGAGTGGGTGCTCTCTGAGCCCAGCAGTGGTTGTTTATGTTAGACTATGATGAGTAAATGAAGGAAAAAATTGTTAAGCACTTACTTTGCCCCAGCTGTGTTAAGTGCTGGGGATGCCAATATAATAAGTGAGATAGCACCAGCTATTAAGAAGTTTACACAGTGATAGAAGGAGACATATAGAGGAGTAGTGGCAGTCATAGGGGTGGTGAGTGGATCCATGGGGAACCTTTTCCAGAAGTAATTGTAGTCCTGATTTGATTACTGTAAGAGAGTGCCAAGAGCAAGAAGTGGAAGGCTTGTGTTTGTGTGCTCGGGATGTGTGGCAACTTAGCAGGCAAATGTCATTATGGTCTGTTATATGGGATGTAAAATGTGAAGTGGAAGCAGTCTGGCCTGGCACCAGGGCTGGGAAGATGTAATAGGCCAGGGAAATTTTCACTTAGTCATCAAATGAGAAGTCATCAAGATCCTAGGGTAAGAGCTCCAAAGATGAGAGGGGACGTGGATGCTAAAACTCTATGATGGAGGGTCTTGGCCCAGGTGGGAGAAGCAAGCCTGGGCTAATAGGCAGATTGCAAGGTGGCCTGACTGGCTGGCTGGAGAGAATGTGAAAGTGGAGACATGGTGACAGTGTGATATAGATAAAGAGCTTCGGGCTGGAAGTCAGGGAACCTGGATCTTAATTCTAACTTCATCACTAACTCACTAACCCTGGGCAAATCACTTCCACCTTTGGGTCTTAGTTTTCTCATCTGTAGAAAGGAGTGTTTAGACTAAATGATTCTTAAGGTCTCCTCTAGCTCTCTAGAATCCACAATCCTTCATTCCTTTTCTCCCTGCTCCCTTCTTCCCTCTCTCCCTTCCTATTTCCCATCTTTCCTTCCTTCTTTCCTTCCTTCCTTCCTTCTTTCCTTCCTTCCTCCCATATAGATTTTTAAGAACCTACCATGTTCAAGGCCCTTGCAAAAGCTAATTCCTTCACTTGCATTCCTGATCCCTTTGCCTCCTTCATGACTTTGACCCAATATTTATCCATTCTGTATCTTTCATACATCTTTAATCTGTTTCTCCCCTGACTCCTTCCCATCATCTGCCTACATATATGTTCAGGTCTTCCCAATTGAAAAAAAAAAGATCTTTGCTTGACTTATGTAGCTATTGTCTTGTCCTTCTTTTCATGACAACATTTCTAGAAAAAGTTCTTTACAATTGATTCTTCTACTTCTTTATTACCCACTCATTCCTCAACCCCTTGTGACCTGCCTTCAGTTCTAGAACTGTCCTCTCTGAGCTCAGTAAAGACCTCCCAATGGTCAGTTCTTATCCTCCTTGACCATCTGCGTCATTTGACACTGTTGACCACCCTACCTACTGGATCCTATCTCCCACCTTGCCCTCTGAGATACCACATTATCCTAATTTTCCATCTGCTTCTCTGATCATTCCTTCTCTGGTTCCTTATTCTCCTCTTGATTTCTTAAGTGAGTGTTCCTCAAGCTTCTATCCTTATTCATCTTGTATTTCTTCACTCTTCTCCTTGCAATCTCATTCACTCTTTTGGCATTGAATGGTTTCCAAATCTATCCCTGCAGCCTTGACTTGTTTCCTGCCCTCTAGAGCTTCAGTTCCAACTGTCTACAGGATGTCACCTAGATGTCCCAGCAGCATCTAAACTCAACATATTAAAAACCAAGCTTGAAACATAGGAAGACAAATGAATTGAGGCAGAGTGAAGTAAGCACAACCAGGAAAGCAATTTACCCAAGGACTATAGAAATGAAAACAGAATGAACACCAACAATAACAAACCCTAAGTCCCAACACTGTAGAATTACAATGACAAGGCTTGTCCCTGAGGGGAACATAAGGAAATATTCCTTTCTCCTATCTTGGTGGAGGTGGGATACCACACAAAAAGCATACTGGGATTTTGATTCAGAAGATCTGAGTTCAAATATCAGTTCTGCTCCTTACTATCTGTGATCCTGGGCGAGTCACTTAACCTTAGGTGACTCAATTTCCTCTTCTTTAAAATGAGAGAATTTGACTAAATGATCTTTGAAGTGCTTATAGTCTTAGTGGTATGATCTTGTGACTTAATGCATCTGTTAGTTTTGCTGAACTGCAACAAGGAGCAGGTCCAATGAAGTTTAGATGTGAGAGGGGAGGAGTATTTTAGAGTAGAGAGACAGTTCCAGCTGTCAAGAGTTGAGTTGTGGAATTGAATGAAATGGAACAGAAACCCTCTGGTTGATTCTGGGAGTACTAGTGCCCTCCCCAAATGATGAATGGTCACATGGTTATCAAGCAACTCCCAGAACCTGTCTTAGGCTTGTCATCTTGCCTTGAGTCAGGGGAATGGATGAGATGACCTCTGGAGGAGATTTCTATGGTTCAGTAGAAGTGAATTGAAGCAAAACAACCGAGGGATGCATGCTGACAGGGCCCGTCAGGGCTGTCCTGTTAGACACCCACTCCCGCAGGCTGACAAGCTCACAAATTCCAGGCTTCATTTGGAGCCAGTTACTGTCCAAATATTGTAAAGTGTGATGACTGTAATTATGCCCGGCAGCAGAATGACTGTCCATTATTCACTGAGAACGGCAGAGGGAGGACCTGCCACCTGTCAGACTCAGAGACAGGGGCTGCGGGAGCTTTATGGAGGCAACAGCTCAGGAATGGATTCTCCCCTCCTGTTCACCTCTAGTTGGGCCCTACCCCAGCTTCTAATGCAAGCCTTACTCTGAATTCGTTCTGCCCTTATCTTTCTGGCCACAGAGAAAATTAAAGAGCATGGCACGGTTAACTCATTGCGACTTCTCTTTAGTCAAGTTTGCTTTAATCTCCTCTGCTTTCCCTCCTTTCACTGACATGATTTCTTCTTCCACTGTTACCATCCCATCCTCCATTGACATATCTATCTCTCCAATGGTTCAACTCAATTCAACAAACGTTTGGTTGCCTTCTGAATGGAAGACATGGAAAACAAGCTAGCTTCTAACTTCAAGAGGCTTATAATAATGTTTAGGTGGGAAGGTGTGCCCACATAGGCATAGCAACAAAGCACAGGTGTAGCTAAAATTATGTCACCCTGCAGTGTGTGGGCATTCATCATCATGGGTCTTCCTCCTTCCCTTTCTCTGCTTTTCTGGATCAGACCTGACTGACTCTGTCAGACCAAGACTCTGGTCTTGTAGTTCAGGCTTAAGATTAGAATGAGATGAGATCTTCAGAGACCATACCACCTTCACCAAAAGGAAATTTACTCAACCGTAGCATGAAAGGACATTCAGTAATCATACAGCATTGGATCAACCGGATCAGGCTCTCCTCAGCCCTTCATTGACCACAGTGATATGTCTGGTCAGAATGTCAGTGTGAAGTCCCTTAAAACTGAGGAATCCTAACCCAAAGGGTGGTCTGACCTTTTATGCCTTAGATGATGAGGAAGCTGTGCCAAATGGTCAGTCTCCTGTACTAATTATTTTTCTTTCCTCAGTCACATTTATTTCACTTGTTTTTAGGTCCCCCATGGAGTCCATTCCTCCAATTTGATATGCCTGTCATTCCCCTTTCTGTCAAACTATGTATTTCTTCTTCCATTTTCTTTCTTTATTTGAAATCAAATTTTTGTTTTTACAATAAATGAAAATCTACCATTTAACTTCCTCCCCTCCCATTGAGAAAGGAAAAATAAAACCGAATCTTTGTTACAAACATGTATAGTCAAGATAAACAAATTCCTGTGTTGGCCATTTCCCACCCCCTCTTTCCAACCCATTCCCTCCAAATGCATCACTGTAATCTGAGTCCATTATCTCTCTATCAGGAGATGAGTAGCATGTTTCATCATGAGTCCTCAGGAATCTTGCTCGATTATTGATCAGAGTTCTGCCCTTCTTGTCTTTCACATAGGGCCCAATCACAGGTTCTCATCTCCCCTTTCCTTCCTTTTATTTTAACCCCTCTTCAAGTTTTACTCTCCTTACTTAGAGTTTATTTTGTTTAGTGCAAATCCTGCCTTTATCAACTCTCCCTTTTATTCCCCTGCTTCCCTTTTAACCTCTTTCCTTTCTGTTTCCCTATTGAGCAAAATGAATTTCTGTACTCATCTCTCTCTGTGTACGTGTGTATTCTTTCCTCCTTTAACTAGGTGCAGATGAGAATGAGGTTCAAATGTTGCATGCCCTTCCTACCCTTTCCTCCTTGCTTGTATAGTCTTCTACTTGTGCACCATAAATAGTAATATGAGATAATTTCCCCCATCTTCCTCCTTCCCCCTCCCCAGTATGTTTCTTTCTTCTGTCTCTTCATTCTTCTCTTAAGATCATTAAAACATTACAGAACCACTCTCAGGGTCTTTAGCTAATTCAGTTCGCCCTATGGCCTCTCATGATGACAGTCTTCAAAAGGGATATGTGTATATATATATCTTCCTATTCTAAATTAGAATGTTAGCAGTTTATCATTGGTTAGACCCTTATGATTGCTTCCTTGTGGTTATCTTTTTAAATATATATTTTAAGTATAATTTATTTTCAGTTTTCAACATTCAATTCCATGTCTTAAATTTTTAAAATTTTTAAAATTTTAAAAAATTTCTCCCCCTTCCTTCCCCCTTTCTCCTCAAAACAGCATGCAATCTGATATGGGTTCTACACATATATTCCTATTAAACACATTTTCACCTTAGTCATGTTGCATAGAAGAATTATAATGAATGGGAGAAACCATGAGAAAGAAAACAAAACAAAATAAAAGAGAAAAGAGTCTGCTTTACTCTGCAATCCGGCTCCATAGTTCTCTCTCTGGATGTGGATGGCATTTTCCATCATGAGTCCTTTGGAAAAGTTTTAGGTCCTTGCAATGCTGAGAAGTGCTAAGTCTATCAAAATCAGTCCTCTCACACTGTGGTTGTTAAGGTGTACAAAGTTCTCCAGGTTCTGTTCATTTCACTCAGCATCAGTTCCTATCAGTCTTTCCATGTTTTCCTGAAGTCTACCTGCTCATCATTTCTTATAATTCCATTACATTCATATATCACAACCTGTTCAGCCATTCCACAATTGATGAGCATCCCCTCGATTTAATATTTTGTACGTGTGGGTCTTTCTCAATTTTTATGAGGTCTTTGGGATACAGCCCTAGAAGCAAATTTTTTTTTCAGGATTTTCCAAAATCATATTTTAATTTTTAAACCTCTCAATATTTTGAGGACAATTTAATCCATATGTTTCTGATTCATTTACACTGAAAACACTGCTTTTTTCTAAAAGCTCTAAGATGTTAAAAAAAAAAGTGAACTTTTTTATTTGTCTTTTAATTTAATTTATTTGTTTTCAGTTTTTGACAATTACTTCTATAAGTCTTAAATTTTCTCCCCCTTCCTCTCCCCTCCCTCCCTGAGATGGCTTTCAGTCTTATATACGTTCTATCCATACATTCTTATTAAACACATTTTCACATTAGTCATGTTGCATAGAAGAATTAAAACAAATGGTAGAAACCATGAGAAAAAACAAACCAAAACAAAACATAACACAAAAGAAAATAGTCTGCTTCATTCTGTGTTCTGATTCCATAATTCTTTCTCTGGATGTAGATGGCATTTTGCCTCAAGAGTCCTTTGGGAATGCGTTTGGTTTTTGCATTGCTGTGAAGGTCTTAGTCTATCAGAAACAGTCCTCGCACATTGTGGCTGCTACCGAGCATAATGTTCTCCTGGTTCTGCTTATTTCATTCAGCATCAGTTCGTATAAGTCTTTCTAGGTTTTTCTGTAGCCTGACTGTTCATCATTTCTTATAGCACAACATTCATATACCACAACTTGTTCAGTTATTCCCCAATTGATGGGCATTTCCTCAATTTCCAGTTCTTGGTCACCCCAAAAAGAGCTGCTATAAATATTTTTGTACACATGAGACCTTTTCCCATTTTTATGATCTCTTTGGGATGCAGTCCTGAAGTGATATTGCTGAGTCAAAGGGTATGCACATTTTTGTAGTCTTTTGGATATAGTTCCAAATTGTTCTCCAGAATTGCATCAGCTCACAGCTCCACCAACTTTTCCGCATCTCCTCCAACATTTATCATTTTTTGTTATGTTTGCCAATCTGATAGATGTGATGTGGTACCTCAGCATTGTTTTGATTTGCATCTCTCTGATCAATAGTGATTTAGAGCATTTTTTCATATGACTATAGATAACTTTAATTTCTTCCCCTGAAAATTGCCTGTTCATATCCTTTGACCATTTATTAATTGGGGAATGGCTTGTAGTCTTGTAAATTTGACTCAATTCTTTCTATATTTTAGAAATGAGACCTTTATCAGAGATACTAGTTGTAAAAATTCTTTCCCAGTTTTCTACTTCCCCCCTAATCTTGGCTGCATTGACTTTGTGCAAAACCTTTTCAATTTAATGTAACCTAAATTATCCATTTTGGATTTCATAATGTTATCTATCTTTTGTTTGGTCATAAATTCCTACATTCTCCATAAATCAGACAGATAAACTATTCCTTGCTCCCCTAACATGTTTATAGTATCAGCCTTTATACCTAGATCAAGTACCCATTTGGACTTTATTCTCGTATACAATGTCAGTCGTTGGTCTATACCCAGTTTCTGCCATACTGTTTTCCAGTTTTTCCCAGAATTTTTTTGTCAAACAGTGAGTTCTTATCCTTTCTATTCTTTTTGGCTTGTGTTTTTATTTCAAAGTTTCTGTTCAGTTCTGATCTTTTCATCAAGGATGGTTAAAAGTCCTCTGTTACATTAAAAGTCCATCTTTCCTCTATGGGATTATGCTTAGTTTTGCTAGGCAAATTATTTTTGGCTGTATTCTTTGTTTTCTGGAATTTTGTATTCCAGGTTCTCTGAGCCTTTATAGTAGTGGCTGATAAATTTTATGTAACCCTAACCATGGTTCCTCAGTACTTTGATTCCTTCTTTCTGGCTACTTAGAGCATTTTTTTCCCCATTTAGTATATTTCATTTTACTTTGACCTAGAAGATCTAGATTTTGGCTAAACATTCCTGGGAGTTTTCATTTTGTGATTTCTTTCAGAATGTGATTGATGGATAATTTCTATTTCTACTTTTTCCTTTGCTTCTAACAAATCTGGGCAGATTTCCTTTATGATTTCTTGAAATAAAACATCTAGGCTCTTTTTTTTTCCATCATCGCTTTCAGGAAGTCCAATGATTTAAAAATTGTTTCTCCTTGATCTATTTTCCAGTCAGTTGCTTTTACTATGGAATATTTTATATTTTCTTTTATCTTTTTCAGTCTTTTGACTTCATTTTAATGTTTCTTGTTGTCCCATGGAGTTATTATCTTCTATTTGATCCATTCTAATTTTCAATGGGTTTATTCCTTGGGTAAAATTCTGTACCTCTTTTACAAACTGTTTTCCCTTTCCTGTTTTTCTCCACTATCTCTCATATCTTTTCCAATTTATTCCTCTAATTCTCTCATATCATTTATTAAAAACCATTTAGCAGTCTAGTTTAAAACTCTTGCTTCATTTCTTAGAAATTCTATTTAAACTCACCCACAGATTGTGTTTTCTTTGAGACTTTTTCCCCCTAGATGTTTTGAAGTCATTCTCTTCTTCTGGGTTTGTGTCTTCTTGTAGTGGAATTCTTTTTTGTTTGTTTATTTACTTAGACTTCCAGCTAACTTCTTCATTTCAGACTTTATATCCAGACTGTTTGGTGCACTTTCAGACGGAATGTATGGGCTGAGCTTTTGTATTTATTGGTTGTGTCTCTACTTTCTTGTGTATTAAGTGTTGTATTATCCCAGGATCTCAGTGCTTGCTCAGTCTGGGGACTTGAAAACTTTTTGTTCTCTCAGAGTGGTATGATCCAAGTTGAAGTTTGATCAATGGTCTCCTGATCTGTGCTCTGCAAATTTTTGAACTGGATTTGGATCTGAGCAACACACCTATGGGTTTACCTCCTTTGAAATTTCAGTAGACTGTTTCTTGACTCAGGCTCTATTACCCAGGTGGAAAGTTCTGCTGGTTCAGCCTGCTAGAACTACAGACTCCTCTTTGTTCTTGGGTTCTTCTCTTGTTTTATTCTGCTGCAGGCTTCAGACTGGGCTAGGGACTGTAAAAAAGATCTCATTATGTTTCTGGAGGTTAGAGCCATACAGCTACTATTTGCTTCTGAATTTGTTCTTTACTCAGGACTCAGTATGGGTTTTGCAACTGCTCCTTCCCCTGGAAGAGCACAAGTCCACTCCTCAGTCTGACCTGGGTCTTTGATCTGGAACTGGGTAATGAATTACAGAGTTCCAAGCTGGCATTTATTCCTACATTCTACATGAGTTGGATCACTTCTTGTCCTGGTACACAGTCTCTCCCTGTGCTAAAATGCTTGGGACCACTTCTTGCCCTGGTACACAGTCTCTCCCTGTGCTAAAATGCTTGGGACCACTTCTTGTCCTGGTACACAGTCTCTTCCTGTGCTAAAATGCTCCTAGTGTAGGCTTTCCTGGCTAAACCTCATCCTAGTATACACAGACCTCTTTCTTTGTCTTCTTATTCTACCTGGATTAGAAAGATAACTCCCTATGATTTTCCTTTTTTGGATATCTCAATTAAGACTTAGTTTTGTGTGTTTTCTAGATGTGTGGAGGAGTTGTGGCTGAGGTCTGGACTGTACACCTTTCTATTACTCTGCCATCTTTGATCCACCCTGGTTTCCTTACCTTTAAAAGGAAAATTAGCCCAATTAGCTGGTCTTCCAGTTTTACTGCCTTCTGTTCCAATCAGATTAGTAGTAGGTGTTTTTCTGACCCTGAGGGGAAGTAATTAGAATTCCAGAGGGAGCCTTATACCTAGCACACTCTCTTAGGCATACCTATGACACAAAATAGAAGTGATAAGGACAAACTTTGAGGTCATTTTTTGTTTTTCCTTCTCACCTCCTGATTTGCAGTCAGGAAGACTTGAGTTCAAATCCTTCTTCAGAAACTTACCAGTGACCCTGGGCACCAAGGCTTGGTGCTTTAGTTTCTTCATCTGTAAAATGGGGATGATAACAGTACTCAAAGTGCCAGCCATAGAGCAAGCACTTAAAAACACTCCCTTTTCTTTCCTTTTTAAAACTTTTCCCTCTCCAAAATTTCTCCAAGTATCACTCTATTCCTCCAACTCATATAATAAATAATATTAAAAAAGAGGAAAAAATCAACAGAACTGATCGATATGTTGAAAGAGCCTGAAGATATATACAATATACGATATCCATGTACCTCTCATCTCTACCAAGGAATGAGGTGGGGAGTTCCTTTTCATAGTTCTTTTTGAGGCCATACTTGTTCTTTGTAATTTTGCAACATTCTCTTAAAAAGTTTTTAAATTGATGTCTATTTTTTATATCACCAAATTTTCCCCAGTATCCTTCCCCCTCCCAGAGAGCTATCCCATATACCAAAGATTATTATTAAAGCATAAAAAATAGTGAAACAATCATCAAAGTTGATCAAGACATCAAAAGGTCTGAAAATATTTGTCACATACTATACTCATGGACTTCCCACTTCAAGATGGAGGAGTCTTTTCATTTTTCTCCTTTGGAACCTGCCCATGCTTTGTAATTTTGCAGCATTCACACTGGATTGTGCTGTGGTTGTTGCTCTTTTCATTTCCGTTGTCGTTGTTGTGTCTTGTCTTCTTGGCTTTGCTTAACTCACTCTACACATGGTCATGCTTCTTTGTATTCGCCATAGTCAGTATTTCTTATAGCATAGTAATATTTCATAATCTTCACATACCACATTTTATTCATTGTTTCCCCAAATGGTCCAGCAATCCACTAGTGTGTGAGCTCCTTGAGGATAGGGATTGTCTTTTACATCTTTTTTAATTCCCAGTACTTACCACAGTGTCTGACACATAGTAGGTACTTAATAAATGTCTATTGACTGACTGACTGATGGACATCTACCTTGTTTCCAAGTCTTTGCTATCACAAAAATGCTGCCATAAATATTTTGGTATATACGGGAGTCTTCTTATGATCTCTTTGTGATATAAGTTTAGTACTAGACTCTCTGAGCTGAAAGGTATGAATATTGCAGTCACTTTATTTTCATAATTCTAAGTTGCTTTCCAAAATTGTTGTACCAATTCACAGCTCCACCAATAGTGCACCAGTGTGCCAAACTTTTCACAACCCTTCTAACATGACCTATCCTCATTTTTGTCACCTTTGTCAGTTTGCAGGGTGTGAGGAGAAACTTCAAGGTTGTTTTGATTTGCATTTCTCTTATTATTAGTGATTTGGGTAATTCTTATGTAATGTTATATTAATTGTTGTCTTTGTTTTCATTTTTTCCTTCTCTAAAACATCTGCTACACATTTACCTCAATGATTTTCCTAAAGCACATGCTTGATTATGTTTGCACTTCAGCTCAAATACCTTCAGTAGTACCCTAATTCCCTTAGGAACAACAGTGGGGCCAGTCCATTGGAGTTGTGCTCTGCTTGGCAGTTCAACTCGAGCAAGAACTTCAGTGTCTGGTACCTTATCCTACTAGGTGATCCTCAGAGTCTTCCTAAGACTGTTCAAATAGAAGTGATTCAGTTTTCTGGCATGATGCTGTCCATGCTTCACAGGCACACAACAATGAGGTCAGCACAATGGCTCAGTAGACCTTCAATTTGGTATTTAATGTATGCTTGCCAAAATGACTATTTTATGGAGAACTCACATGGGGCCGGTGATCACATGGTGGTCAGAAGAAGCGATACAAGGACACTGTCAAGGTCTCTCTCAAGAACTTTGGTTTTGACTGTGCAACATGGGAGGCACTGGCACAGGACTCTTCAGCATGGTGTGTCCACATCAGAAAAGGTGCTGTGCTCTATAAGCAAAGTAGAATTGAGACAGCACAAAGTAAATGTAGGATGCGCAAATTTGGAGAATCCACCCCAAATATTCACACAGACTGTGCCCAACCTGTGGCAGAGCATTATGAGCTCATATTGGTCTGATCAGCACAGTTGGACATGTTGAAATTTCATTTTATCATGATGATGTCATTTTGGTTGTCTTTGAAAACGAAGGACAACAACCAACAAACCAACCAATTCTCTTAGGATAAAATTCTTCATCTTGGCATTGAAAGCCCTCCTCCACCTCCAGCCTATCTCTCCCTGTAGTGGATAGAACCCAGGAAGGCTCAGGTTCAAGTCTTACCTCTGATACTTGCTGTATAATCTTGAGCAAATAATGTCACTTCCCCTCAGTTTCCTCATGTCTAAACTGAGGGATGGTCTATAAGATCCCTCAAAATCTATGATCTTTTTATCTATGTGCCTCCTTCCCAGTAAAGCTGACCCATGAGAAATTCTCCCTGCTGCCTCTTTGCTTTCTCTCGGGATATTTCCCATACCTGGAGTGAAATCTCTTCTCCACATTTGCTCTTGCGCTCTTTGTTGTCGTGTAGGATTCAGTTCCACTGTCACTTCTCCAATTTTCCTTACCTCTGTCCCAGCCCCAGCCCTTAATTATTGCTAGTGCTTTCTCTTTCCTCAATGAACTTATATTTTGTGTATGTTCTGACATTATTCTCTCAGAGTGAGGCCAGCTATGCTCTCCTTCAGGATCCTGGGAGTATCTTGTGGGGTTTAGGGGAAGGGTCTGTTTTCTAATGCCTTCAGCACGCGTCCAATTTTATTTCCCCCTTTTTACCTTGGTCGTTGGAGAGAGTGGGCTCAAACTTAACTGAAGTTCTTATATAACATGGGTCCTACCCAGTTCTCACCCAAATTTGTTATTGCTACAAGATGAGCCCTTGTCTCATCTACTACTGGGCAGGGTCCCAAAGGCCATTCTTGAAAATCAGTCTTTGTTCCTTAGGGCATTGATGCTGGGCTGGCTACAAGATATGGACACTGGGTTGTTAGGATCCTCAGATGATCAAAGGTTCACTCTTCTAATCTTTTGAAAGTCACAAAGTCAGTCTCCAGTTTTTTCACATAAAATAGCAAAGAACAAATGCAGGCCTTGGTGGTGGTGGTGGTGTGATCCTTGGTGGGGAGAGCCCAAGGCTTCTCCCCTTACAGCATTATCTCTTACTGGACACTATCCAAAAGGAATCAAAGAGACCGACCAAGAATGAGTGATTGAATAGAATAAGGTCTAGTGGCGAGCACTTTCTGTAGTTCCTTTCTGTTTCTGTTTCTGAATCTTCAGTCAATTGAAAAGTCTTCTTCTAAACATGTGGTTAGTGGATTGGAACCAGTTATTGAATGTCTAGGGATGAAACTTCAAGGTGTTTCCATTACACTTCGTTGCAATTACCCAGGAAGTCAACTCTCTCAGCTTACCATGAGGAGATGCTATCAGAGGGGTCCTCATACCATTTAATCAATCAATAAACACTTATTGAGCACATACCATGTGCCAGTAGCTAAGCATGTGCTCTGTGCATATGCTAGTTCCCATTACACATGGTTGTTCTTGTTGAGTTGTTTTTTCAGTTACTTCTGATTCTTAGTAACCCCACTTTTTTGAGGGAAAGATATTGGCGTGTCTTGTTATTTCCTTTTCTAGCT
This sequence comes from Potorous gilbertii, assembly GCA_028658325.1. Taxonomy (NCBI): domain Eukaryota; kingdom Metazoa; phylum Chordata; class Mammalia; order Diprotodontia; family Potoroidae; genus Potorous; species Potorous gilbertii. Next base: position 74,219 of record JAQQSK010003622.1, on the reverse strand, counting down.
CATTTTATAGATGAGGAACAGTGACTTGTCCAGGGTCACTAGTAAGTGTCTGTGATCAGTTGTGAGTTCAAGAAGATGAGTCTTCCTAACCTGAGTCCTGACACTCTTCCCAATGTGCCATCTAGCTGCCCATGACTCATGGGAGACCTCCCTATTGGAGTGCAAGATCTTTGAGGACAAGGAATCCATTTTTCCCCCTGTTTTCCTGGCATCCTAGCACAATTCTTTGTACATAGTAAATGCTTGATAATGCTTAAAACAATTTCAACAGTATATTGATGAAGAAAGGCATTCTAGTATATTCTGTACTAGATTCATAGGGATCTTTAAGGTTTGCTTTTCTCACAACTTTCCTGAGAGGCAGGTTGTGCAGTCTCTTTTTTACAGAAGGGGAAACTGATGCACAGAGAACATCAGAGTCACACACCTAATAGTTCTGGGCCTGGAACTTGAAGGCAGCTCTTCTAAGTCTTAAACCAGTGCCTCTCTAGAGGCTGAATTTGCAATAAGGAGATGGGACCTGTTAATTATTAGGTAACTTTGTGCCAATTCTTCCCTTGCTTATACTATAGACTCTTTCTTTATTAGATAGGGATGATACTCAAATGGATTTGTGATTTCCTGGATGTGAGCCTCCTTCTGCAATGCCCAGGGGACCTCTTTCATCATCTCTTGACATTGCAAGGGCACCAGAGGAGTTTATGTGCTTCCCACGGAGGACTTCTCTTGCCACACACAATAAACCCATGTTGTTTTGCTCATACATTTTCCTGTTGACATCTTTTATTCTGCATCTTCCTCTTAATTCCTTGCTTTTTAGCCACCAAGTGACCCTGCCAGCCACTAACCTTATCCTATTCAACAGGATGGATCAGACACCAGGCAAATCCCCCTGGAGGTTACATATTATTTCATTCCGTTGAGCAGACATTGAAAGAAAATGACATATACTCCATGGCTTTCAGAAAGTGGGCAAGCTTCTGTCCTTGAGCTCCTCCTGTCTCTAGGTGGACACATTGGTTAGAATCCATTGAGAACCTCCACTTACTGGCAAAACTCTGTCTTTTCTCTAAATTTACAGTTTCTCAAGCCTTAGTCATGTGACCTTGGTAACCTCTCCATAGGAGCTTAACTATAGAGAAAATTTTATTCTTTCATAATCTCAATGAAACAATATATAATGAAACATCTTTTGCAATATATAATGCAATACATAATATATAATGCAATATATAACATATAATACAATATATAATATATAATGTAATATATAACATGTATGTATAATGCAATATATAATGAAACATCTTTTCTTCTAAACTCAGTGAACCCTCAGAGTAATTGCCTTTGAATCATTAAAAGAACTTTGCAATTTTCTATAGATAATTCTGCCTCTTGGACTCCCTCTGTTTTCTCCTGGACCTTACTTTTTTGGCGGGGAGTATATTCACCCATGGATGAGCTCTGTACTTTGTTACTGCATATTACAATCTGGTTGATAACTCTTCATCCACTTGAGTTTTCTTGTGTGGATAATTGCGGTAAACTCTGTATAGTGATTATTGATCTCACGGGAAAGACTTGGAAATATTCCAGTGATTGATGCAATTAGTAGAATGCCAGCTTTAAATAACAGAATCTAGAGAACTTCCTCATCTTTAAGAATTTTTCTACAATTTGGACTATGGGTTGGATTTCTTCTATGACAGCATTGAATGTCTTTGGAGAGCATACATCTTGTTTTACTTCTCACTTACTATTAATGATCACAGGGTTTTGGAACAAAGTTATATCTTCTTTCTTTTTGCCTCTCAAAGAATCTTGTATAACTTTGACATGTATCAGAGATATCTTGTGGAAAGGCCTTTTAAGAGAGTCTTTTTCATTTTTAAATCAAATGCTTTTTTATTGTCAACAAACAATGAACACAGTGGGATCTTGTATGTGCTGCATCTTTCAGGCAGTCATGTGATGGTAAAGATGTGGTCTATTGTGAAATACCAATTAGGAAAACTTGCCTGTTCCTTTCTAAGAACCTCATCAAGGATATCTTTGATGTGTGTGTCACATATTCTTATTAAAATTTTATATTGATGGGAAAGTAAACATATGGGGTCGATAAGTATTGATGTTCTCTTGGTCACTTTTTTTTCGTAATAAGGTTTGAGATTTGTCCATGCCTTGAGAATTGGAGGTAGCTATGTGGTAGACTGGATAGAGCAAAGGACTTGGGTCAGGTACTTACTAGCTATGTGATCCTAGGCAAGTCACTTAAAGTTAAATATTTACCAGCACGTCCCTGCCTTTCTGTCCAAGATTTTACAAATTAGTTCATATACTAAATTCATGTTGTCCTTGTTAGACATAACTCTCTGCTTGGCAAGTAAGTCAAATGTTAGTTGCATAAGGCTTTTAGGCACTTTTGATATCATCATTAAGATGATTGACTTAACACTAGTTAAAACTTCCATATGATATTGTAATTGGCATCCATTCCTTCATCCATTTTCCATTTGGAGGGTATCAGTAATTTGTTTAAATAGGTCAGGTCTGAGTGGTTTTTAAAGTTACATGGAATATCTTTTTCTTCTTTTTCCTTAGCCATGCATTCATTTTAATCTTTACTCTCATAAATTGGTGGGCTGATGGTACACAGATAGCTGTTTTAGAAATGACTCCCACATCAGTTATGAGTCATTTCCTGTCCATTAAAACATGATCAATCTCACTTTTGTGATGTTACATAATGTTCACCTTATCTAACACCTTTGATCCCTTTTTCAGAGGAAAGTATTTATATGTGTAAGTATGACACATCTGTGCATTTGTCTATAGACAGCTCATTCTCTACTCCTGAACTGGATTTTCCAACACATTTTTTTCTATCCTCATCTATTACCATTTTTATACTGAAATCACCAAGTATCAAAATATATACTGATTTGATTTGGAGGCTCTTTCTGATTTCTTAATAGAATTTCTCTACTTTTTCTTCCTTCCCAGTATAAATACATAAATTGGGGTTATTTTCGTGATATTTTTGATATGAGATCGGATGACCAAATATCCCATAAAACAACGTTTCTTCCTACCTTTGGACATAACTAATAAAAACGGATAGAACAACTTGAGCAACTCCTTTATTTGCTTCTTCAAGAGGAATCCATGGGCACTGGAAAAGGATTGTGCATTTGGAGCTGAGCTGAGGTATATAAGCAAAGCAAAAACGATGTGACTGCTAGCATTCCGTGCTCTGTGTTTCTACTACTCTGTCATCATCACCAAGGTTGGGGAAGGGGTTATACAGGACTGAGGGTGACCTGTCTGCAATTTTTATTTTTGTTTCATTTTATTCATTGTTTCATGTCACCATGGCCAAAGAATTTGCTCATTATCTCTTCCATTCTTAGCATGGTTGGTCTTTGGAACACAGATATGGACTATTGCTGGGGTTGTACTTAGAGTCTTTCTAACTTGGTAGAATCTGACAGAAGTGGTGTCCCACTAGCATAAGCTTGGAAAACCCAGGGCTACCTGGGTTGAAAATAATGTGTTTTTTTCTGGAGTAATTTGTGATTTCATTGAGGCAGAAAACTTAGAAGTGTAGATACACTTCTCTTCAACTAATAGTCTCACAGAGTGACCTAGAGCACTGAGAGATTAAATGACTTGGCCAGGGTCACCCAGCCTGTCTCTGTCATAGAGGGGACTTGAATTTAAGTCTCCCTGATCTATCCACTATATCATGCTCAGTAATAGAAGATGGAGGAAGCTAGGTAGGGCAGTAGATAGAGCACAGCACCTGGAGTCAGGATAGAGCTGTGTACAAATTCAGCCTCAGACACTTATTAGCTATGTGAACATGGGCAAGTCACTCAACTTCTATTTACCTCTGTTTCCTTATCTGTAAAATGGGAAAAATAATAGTACCTAGTTCTTAGGATTGTTGTGAGGATCAGATTGTAAAATGTTTAGCATAGTACCTGGCACAAAATTAATGCATTTTATAAATGTTAGCTGTGATGGTGGTGATGATGATGATGATGATGTAAGCTATTACCATTATTTTATTATATTTAAGTTATATTTTATTATTTATATATTATATTAAACCTGATATGTAATATATAATATTTTATTATATTATTAAACCTGAGACAAGACACTTCTTTTCCAGGCTTACAAGGATTCTTAACCTGGGGTGTGTGAATTTGTTAACAAAAAAATTTTTTATAACTGTACTAGAATATATTTAGTTTCTTTTGAAAATCCATGGATTTTATTTTATGTATTTAAGAATGTTATTCTTGGGAGCTTCATCAAACTACCCCAGGGGTCCGTGACCTCCAAATTGCTAATGACTTCTGCTGTTAGGGAAGTCTGTATTCTCTTCATGGTACTAATTAGCTTTTTGTTTATTTTCTGGTGTTTTACATCATCTGGGATGTATTTCTCCTCCTTTTTCTTGAGTGACCAAAAATTATCTGTGAACAAAAGATGAGAATTTAATATTATTTTATTGCTCTAAGCCTGAGAGCCCTCCCAGGGAGACCCTAGACCAGAGCTCCCTGTCCACAGGTTCATTTCTAATACCTTTCCCCGCTCCTAGCACCAGAATTTATCACTCCTAGCCGCAGAATTTATTCTCCTGGTGATTGCCCCTATCTCAATTCATAAGATTTCCTCTTATAAGGGACCTTCCATTTCATCTAATTTAAATTAAAAAATATATGAAGTATCCACTATAATTGCTGGGCATACAAAGATGAAAATGGATAGCCCCTGCCCTCAGGATACTTACCATCTGCTTAGGTGTCATGCCACCTCTATGTAGAGGAGCATAATATAAGAGAAAATGTGATGGGGACAAAGCAGGGATACAAAGTGCTCTAGGAAAATTTAAGGGTAGGGAGATCACTCTCAGCTGGGAAAAGAACTCTGTGGCAGATGGGATAGTACAGGATAAGCCTTGAAGTCAGAGAAGGATTTCAGAAGATTCTTCTACTTCCCCCTCCCCGACTTCCTCCCTTGGGAAACACAAAAGAAAAAAAAGTTTGTATTCTGCAATATCTAATAGTGTATTTATCTTTCAGTACTTTAAAAAGTCAACATAATTACTCCAGTCCCATTAAGTTTAATTTGCAGCAAATTATGCATTTAGTGTGAAGTTGGGGGTTGCAATGCCGGTTGGAGGCTAGATAAAGATTTGGCTATTTATAACACAGGGTTTTAGGAGAGCTGGTGATAAAAATATAGATTGGTGAAAGAGCAATAAGTAATTGCCACAGCGAAGAATTTCACCTGAACCAGGATTCTCAGAATCTCAGACCAGCTCTAGAAGGGACTCCTTAGACACAGAACCTTAGAACATTGAACGTTGGCGCTAGAATTGATCTTCAAATGACTGAGCCAGAAATGCCCATAGAAGAGAGATTCTTAATCTTTTCTTGTGCCATTGATCCCTTCAGCAGTCTAGTGAAACTGATGGAGGCTTTATCTAAGTATTATTTTTAAAATGGAGAAAATAAAACTCATAGGGTTACAAAGGAAAACAATTATAGTGAAATAAAGTTATCCAAATATTTGGGGGGAAATAAAGCAAGTTCATACATCCCAGGTTAAGAGCGCCTGTCCTAGAACATAGAGCTGGAAAGGTTCTTAGAACAGAGGATGTAAGAACATACAATGTTAGATCTGGGAGTGAGTTTAGAAGATAGAATATTAGAACATAGATAATCCTAGCTGGGAGGAATCTTAGCACATAGGACTTGTGAGCCCCTAAGTGACCTTAGGAAAAAGGGCTGAGCTGTAAATAATCTGGAACATACAGTGTTAGAAATGGAAGGATCTCTAAGGGACCTTAGAAGTCATCGGGTCTAATCCCTTTATTCATAGATGAAGAAATAGATCCAGAGTATATTTTACTTCCCTTTTATTGTCTTTAAAATCAGCAAATCTATGGTCAGGTTTCTGAGATATTTCGGTTGGTGGAACTGAGGGTGGGGGAAGAAAGTGGTCTTCTCTCCTCCAAAGGCTTCTATTGTCTAGGTTGTTTCTTAGAACTGAATGTCTTCAGATTCCCTAGTCATTGAGGTAGGGATGACTTGTGAGGAAATAACTGACCCAGATTGGTGACTTTAGTGTGGCATTGGATATGGCCAACTGAGGATTTGTGGGTATTCTGAGAGAATCAGTTTTGGGAATGTAGCGCCTTTTCCCAATCCCTCTTGCCCAGTCTCCCTCTTCATTAAATGGGCATTGAAGGGCAACCCTCTTCTTTGGTCAGTTGTCCTGTGGCTACATTGCCAGAGAGTCTACACCACGTAATGGAAAGAGTCCTAGACTAGAAGTCATTCAGTAGATCTGAACTGTGAAGAATGAAGAAACTCTTTAAACTAGATTTTCTTTATCTGTAAAAAAATAATAACTGCCTTGCCTTCCTCACAGAAGCACTGTGAGGCTCAAGTGTTATTGTGTTATGGTGGGGACAGAAATGGGTCTGGACCTTGAAGACCTGGGTTCAGATCCTACTGGTGATGCTTATTAGCTGTGTGATCTTGGATAAGTAACGTCACTGGGTCTCAGGGACATTCTTCATCTTGAAAATACAGGGGTTGGGCTCTGAGATCCCTGCCAAGTCCAGAGCCATAATTATTATTTACTCTTGGTTGGAGGTTTTATCAGGCTCTTCTACACAGTTCAGCAATGACAGGTTCAGAAGAGACAGAATACAGTTTGGAAAAATTAAATCTGATGCTGAGATCCCTCCATTTTTTGATGTCCCTATTCAGTTCCACTTCTAATTCATTTTCAATCTAGCTCTCAGGAGCCAGACTTCTGTATTCTGTCCCTGACTTCTGTCTGTTGCTTGTGGATGATCTAGTTTTCTACATTAACCCCTTCCCTCTGCCTGGATAAGTAAGAATTAACAGTATATGAAAGGGGAGAGTTTTTGATTCTAGTTGTGACCCTGGGAGTCTACTCCAGCAGCCATCTCTCTTCACCTAGATACAGAGCTCAGCTATGTCTGGCTTGTCCTTCACAGTTCTCTGTGTTCTGGATGCCCACACCTAGCCACTGGCCCCTCTCATCTTTTGGCTACCTCTTGGAAATGGTCATTTTCCCCTTTCGTTCTCCTTGAGACACCTCTAGGCTGTTTTATTTGGCAGGTTGCGGGTATACCAGATTTGTGATTTCATTGCATAAGACATGTGTGTGTGTGTGTGTGTGTGTGTGTGTGTATGTGTGTGTGTATGAGAGCACTGGCCAAAAGTCCTAGCCTTTGAGAGTATGTGATGTTCTATACACATGGCTGCTGGTAAGTCTGAACATTCATAGTGGAGACTGCTCAACCCCAGAACATGCATAACTACTTACTGTGTGGCAGAATGGGACAGTCTAGAATTCAACTCAGGAGATCTCAACCTCAGTTGGAAGCTCCTCCTTCCATCTTTGCCTGAGGAGAGACCGGTTACCCACTCTGCTCCCTTTAATTCAGAGCCAAGATATTTAACTCCAGAACTAACATAAACATACTCATTAAAGAAAGTCTGCCTCATTCTACTTATTGCAATTATTAAGGTCAGAGCAAAGATCAGAGCTGGAATTTGGTGGGGAAGTGTTGGGAGAGGACCCTTGAGAGGCTGCCTGGTGGGATGGATCAAGTGCTGACTTTGGAATCAGGAATTCTTGGGTTTGAATCATGCCTCAGACATTTACAACCTTAGGGTCCTCTTCAACTGGTCATTCGCACTAACCCCACATATCCAATCTGGTTCCAAGTCTTGCCATTTCTGTGTTCTAAACTTCTTTCAGATAAGTACCCTTCTCTCTACTCATATAGCTGACATCTTAGGCTTCCATCATCCTTTGATCAGACTGATCATAGTCTTCTGGGGTTCTCTCTGCCTCAAGTCTCTTCTCCTTTCAATCCATCCTCCATGGATTTCAAAGTTATTTTCAGAAAGTTTAGGTCTGACCATGTCACACCCTTCCATTCTACACATTCCCCACAGGGGCTCCCTGTTGGTTCGTAGGTTGTTGTCCTTTGTTCTCAAAGAGAACCAAAATGACATCACTATGCTAGAGTCAAGTTTTGATGTGTCTGACTGGCTGATCAGACCAATATAAGCTTGATATTGACTCCCTGTTGCCTCCAGGATCAAATATAAGCTCCTTTATTTGCAGTTTAAAACCCTTCCTTCCTGTCTTTCCAGTCTTCCTACATTTAACTTCCTTCTGCACACTCAGTGGTCTTGCTGTGTCATCCAGCGACCTGCTGTTCCTTTCATAGAACGGTCCACCTCTGTGCTGTTGCATTGGCTGTAGGCCATACCTGGACTCCTCTCCCTTCTTACCTCTGCCTCTTTGCTTTCTTAGCTTCCTTCAAAACTCACCTCAAATTCCCGCTTCTTCAGATTTTTCCTCATTTCTGCAGTTACCAGTGCCTTTCCCACTGACCTTACCATCCATCTACTCTGCATATGTCTTTTCTAGACACAGCCATTTATGTGGTCTCTTTCTCATCAGCATATGAGCTCCACATGGGCAGGAGGGGTGTTTTTGCCTTTCTCTGTATCTCCAAACTTAGTGCATAGTAGGTACTTCATGGATGCTCACTGACTGACTGATGGACATACTCAGATAAAAGCAAGTGCTTCCTAATGTGCAAGTCTGACCATGTTTTTTCTTTATTATTAATTTATTTGTTTTCAATTTTCTACATAAGTCTTAGATTTTCTCCCCCTCCCTCCCTCTTCCCACCTTGAGATGACATGCAATTTTATATGGGTTCTACACAGTTGAACCATGTTGTTCCCTCCTACTACTCACTCAGTAATCTCCAGTGGTTCCCTATTGCCCTCATGATCAAATCTAAAATCCTGGTTGAGCACTCAAAGCCCTTCCTAACCTAGCCCCCATTTCCAGTCTTCTTCCCCCTTACTCCCTATTGTGTACTTTCTCTGGTGTCGCTGATCTCTTGGCTGTTCCATGAATAGGACATTACATCTCTGGGCTCAGGGGCTTCTCTCTGGCTGTCCCCCATGTCTGGAATACACTCCCTCCACAGTTTGCTCACTGACCTCTCTGGCTTTCTATAAATCCCAGCTAAAATCCCATCTTCTAGAGGAAGTCTTCCCCAATCCCTCTTCATTCTAATCTCTCATTTTTTCATGACTTCCTATTTGTCCTGTCTGCAACTAGATTGTACATAGTTGTTTGCATGTTGTCTTCCCCTTTAGACTGTGAGCTCCTTGAGGGCAGGATATTCTTTTAACTTTCCTTGTATCTCCAGTGCTAGGCACAATGCACGACATGTTAACAAATAAATGAATTAGTGAATCACTTAAATAAATGTTTATTTATTGACTGACATGGGTCTGGGGTCAACCTGGGAATGTGAGGAGGCCAGAGATAGAGAGATCATCACCAGTATTGCAGGGGCCGGGTAACTATTCTGGGCTCTGTCTTCTACTCCCCCTGCAGTATGTGTGTTTTCCCCTCCCTCCCAACCCCCTCCTCTCCAACCTGACAGGCTCTTACTCTGCTGGCTCTGTGTGCCACACACTGAAGGCTGTTGTGTCCATGTGGGCAGGCAGCCCGGGGAAGGCCCAGTCTGCTAAGCTGTTGTTCCGGCCTCAGACTCCCCACACATAGCCCCATTGTGCATTCCTGCCCACCCTTACTTCCAGCACTCACTGAACCCACTTCAGTTAGCTCACTCTACTTCCCCCACCCCACGCCAACAGGTCCCCATGGGGATCACAGCTACAGAATGGGTATAAGGATAAGAGAAAGAACACTAGATTTAAGGTCAGAAGAACTGGGTTTAGATCCTAGCTCCAACGCTAAATACCTGAATGATATTGACTTCAGTTTTAACCTCTCTGGGCCTTAGTTTCCTCCCCTGAAAAATGAAGGGGTGTCACTAGATGACCTCCAAGATCTCTCCTATTCCAATGGTTCTTATGACCCTGAATTGTTAAGAAAATATTAAATTATATTTTAGTATCTTATATTTGAGAAGGCAGGGAAGTATTCCACTGATCTTTGTTTTTGAATTTTAAAAAAAAGGTTTATTGAAACCTTTTCATTGTATATCACAGTCATTTCTGGATATACTTCTGATTTCACCTGAGGTCTCCCTTGGAACAAGAGGAAAAAAAAGCAAAACCAACTGATGAAGCGATCACAAATGATAGCATTTATGACATTTTGTAACCGTAGTGCCCCGCTTCTTCACTGAAGGGAGAGTGGTGCTTCCTAATTCCTTCTCCAGAACTGAGAGGAAACATTATAGGTACTAAGTGTTTGCCTTCATTTAAGTATTCTTTTTTATTTATATCATTGCACTCATTGTGTGTACCATCTACTTTTTTCATCCTGTGCCAGTTCACACCAATCTTCCCATGTTTCTATGAATTCCTAATATCTGTTGTTCCTTATGTTATAATAATGTTCCATTACAGCCATCCATCAAACATTTTTTTCAGTCATTCTTGAATTAATGGACACTCACTTGGTTTAGACCATCATCAGCGTTAGAAAATTTCCTCTAGTGTGTATTGTAACCCGTCTAAGCCTACTTGTCTTTACTTTTCTGTAAATCATGGAATCTCAGAAGAGGAAGGTGCCTCAATGGGCTGATCTGTACTGAGCAAGAATTTTCTTGACAACATCCTGGATGAGGCTCTTCAAGCCACCATGAGAAGGTCTTCTGTGAAGCAAGAGCTAATACCTCCAGGGACACCCATCTTATTTGGGGACTGCTCTACTTAATTGGATGATTTTTCCTCCTACTTGAATCCCAAGGCAGTTTTTACCCATTGATCAGTCGGTCAGTCAACTAGCATTTATAAAGTGCCTACTGTTTTCCAGGCACCATATTGTTGCTCCCGATGTTAATTAGTCATTCTCAGTCACATTCAACTCTTTGTGACCTCTTTTGGGGGGTTTTCTTGGCAAAGAGTAGAATAGTTGACCATTTTACAGATGAAGAAACTGAGACAAATAGAGCTGAGTGACTTGCCTAGGGTCACACAACTTGCAAGTGTCTGTGACCAAATCTGAGCTCAGGTCTTCCTGATTCCAGGCCCAAGGTTCTATCTACTGTGCCACCAAGTTCCCCGGTTAATAGATAAATATATTAATAACTATAAAATATAAATGGAATAATAAATACAATATAATAAATATTTATATATGTTTAATATATAAACATGCAATCCTTTTAATATTTAAAGAGATTCATCATGTCTGCCCTCACTCCCAGTCTTCTTTTTTAACATTCAACATCCTCTACTCCAACAAAAGATCTTCCCGGGGCACGTGCTTTGACCCTTCACCATCCGGGTTGCTTTTCTCTGTGCCTGCTCTCTAGCTCATTCATTTTGTGGGTCTAGACCCCTGATTTCATTGGCATAAGAACCTCTCCTACCAATAGAACTCAGTAGCTCTTCTGCTGTTTGCTTCTGTGGCACTGAGAGCTAAGTGAAATGACTTGACCAGGGTCACACAGCCAGAATATGGCAGAGACCCAGGTCTTCTTGACTCCAAGGCTGTCTCTCCATCCACTCTACCACACTGCCCCTCAGAGTTCTTCCTAAAACAAGGGACCAAGAACTGAATGTGATACTCTGGGCATGGTCCCACTCCGACTTTTCTCCTTTTGGTGGTTCAGTGCACAGAGTACTGGACTTAGAGTCAGGAAGAGACTTGAGCTTGACACTGACTAGCTTGATCACTCTGGCCAAGGCACTCAACCTCTCTGTGCCTCACTTTTCCTATCTATAAAATAGGGAAAGGAATAAGGAAACAAGCATTTATTAAACTCCTATTACATGCCAAGGACTCTACTATTATCTCAAGGACAAATATTACCTCATTGATCTTTACAACAACTCTGAAAAATAGTTGCATTATTATTCTGATTTTACATTTGAAGAAACTGAGGCAGACAGGTGATGTAATAACACTATGTCTCTCTTAATGCAGTCTGAAATTGGGTGAGTTTTTTTGGGCTGTCTTAGCACCCTATTGACACACAGTGAACTTGCGGTACATCAGAACTGTTGTCTAGTCACATCCCCCATCCACAGTGGATTCTCTGAACCCAGGTGTAAGACTTTATGTTTGTATCTATTACATTTTCTCCTATTAGATTTGACCTATTAAGATATTTTTGGATCTTGATTGTCATCCAGCATGTAAGCGATTTCTCTCGACTTCATGTCATCTGCAAATTTAATAAGCATGGCAGCTACACCTTCATCAAAGCCACTGAAAAAATGTTGACTAGATAATAAGTGCTGACATTTATAGGAGATGAAAATTTGCTAAGCTCTTTATATCTCTTATCTCATTTGATCTCCAGTGAAAGCCTGCCAAATAGGTACTACAATTACTGTCCCTATTGTGCAAATGGGAGATACTGAGGTCCAGAGAGGATTAGTGACCTTCTCTGGATCATCTAGCTAGTAAATATCCTACCTTGAGGTAGGATTCAAGCTCAAGTCTTCTTGACTCAAGTCTGGAATTCTATGTATTACTTCAACTAGCTGTCTCAAGAACTGATTTTTAGGGAACTCCACTAGTGATCTCCTTCCAAGGTGACATCAGTCCATCAAAGGCTATGTTTTGGGCCTCGACACTCAACCAAAAGTCTCTCAGTTCTTGGAGACCATGCCAATGGAGAACAACCTGTCAATTTCTATAGAACTAGAATAGTATATCATCCTTGTGATAGGCTGTGTCTCCTGTGTCTACTAGTCTAGTTAAAGAGGAAGCTAAGGAGAAAGAAATCCATTGCCAGATTAACCATTCTGTAACGAATTCTTGGTCCACGGTGTTTCATGGGGTATTAAAGCATGAAAAGACAAAATGGTGCTCAGTTCTCTGTATTTTTCTTTTGCTTCAATAGTGATGGTGACAGAAAAGAGGAAAAGAAACCAGAATGTACTTGCATCATTTATGAACATTCATTTAACTCTTGGCACTCAAAGTGAGCTATCTTTTTGCATCTAACCACCAAGGAGTCAATACATTTTTGGAATGTATCAATCAACAAACAATTACTAAGAACCTGTTGATCAGTCAATAAATGTTTATTAAGCCCCTATTATGTACCAGACACTGTGCCAAGTACTGGTGAGGCAAAAGACAGTCCCTGTCCTCAAGGAGCTCACAATGTAATGGGGGAAGACAACAAGAAAACAAATAGGTACAAACAACTGACATATATGTGTATATATATATATATATATGTATATATATACACACATACACACATATATGTATACATACATATATGTATATATAAACACATATATACATATATATGTGATAAATAGAAAATAATGAACAGAGAGCAGTCACTAGAATTAAGAGGAACTGGGAAAGGCTTCCTGTAGAAGAGGAAATTTGAATTAGGACTTGAGGGAAACTGAGGAACCCAGGAGTTGGAGATAAGTGGGGAGAACATTTCAGGAATAAAGGAGATCCAGAGAAAATGCTGGCAGCAAGAGAGAGTGTTTTTTTGTGTAATGGCAAGGGGGGCCAGTGCTATTGGATCAAAGAATATGTGGCAAGGAATAAGGTGTAAGAAGACTGGAAAGGTGTGCATGGAGAGGAAGGTTATATATGATAGAGAGTTTTGGATGTGAAACAGATGATTTTATATTTCATCCTGGAGAAAGTAAGGAGCCACTGGAGTTTATGAAATGCCACTCAATACTACTCTTAATAGCAGTACTTTATGCCAGACACTCTCCTGGGATGTAAGAGTGCAAATATAAAAACTATATAGTCTCTGCCCTCAAAGAACTTACATTCTTTGGGAGTGGAGGATGCTCACAGGGAAGTAAATACAGAATAGATGGAAAATAAAGCAAAGTGATTTGGGGGCTAGATGCTGACAGCTGGGGGAATCAGTATTTCAAATATTTAAAAGGGAATCTTTTTTAAAGGAGGTGGCACTTAGGCTAACTGTGAACAAGAGCTAGGGATTCCAAGAGGGAGAGGTAGGAGATAAAGCATTCCAGGCATGAAGACAACTGGTGCCAAAGTTAAGAGGATGAGATAGAATGTTGTCTCTGGACAATGGCAAGTAGGCTGGTTTGGCAGGAGGGTAGGGTTTGCAAAGGAGAATAATGACGAAGCAGCCTAGAAAGAGAGGCAAGTGTTGGATTATGAAAGGCTTTTCATGCCAGAGGAGTCTGCATTTCCCCTAAGACAATGGGGAGCCACTAAAGCTTCTTGTAAGAATATTAATTTGGAGAAGGAATTGGAGAGGGGAAAAGAGACAGGAAGACCGATTAGGAGGCTGTTGTAATAGTGTAGGTGAGAGTAGATGAAGGTTTGAACTAGATGGCTGTGATGTGAGTGGGAAAGAGGGACTGATTCAGGGCAGGATGATTGGGTGTGGGGAAGAGGGAGGGAGAGGAAAGAGTTGAAGATGGTTCCTAGGCCATGAACCTGGCTGACTAGAAGAATGGTGGTATGCTTAGCAGAATCTGGGAGTTAGGAGGAGGGGTGCGTCTAGGCGGAAAGATAACGAGTTCTGTTTTCGTCATGCTGAATTTGAGATGTGAGTGAGATATCTAGTTGGAGATGTCCATCAGGCAATGCAGTATTGAAGCACTTAAGAGAGAGAAGGGCTCCAATGTGGGAGTCATCTATACAGAAAAGATAGTTGATTCCATGGGAAATGATGTGTGTGTGTGTGTGTGTGTGTGTGTGTGTGTGTGTGAGAGAGAGAGAGAGAAAGAGAGAGAGAGACAGAGAGAGAGAGAGAAAGAGAGAGAGGGAAAGAGACACAGAGAGAGACAGAGAGAGAGACAGAGAGAGAGGGAAAGAGACACAGAGAGAGAGATAGAGAGAGAGACGGAGAGAGAGAGAATAGGAGAGATCCTAGGATAAAGCCTTCAGGGTCACCTACCTATGGGGGTGGGGTATAGATGATGATGCAGCAGAAAGCCCAAGAAGGATTAATTGGATAGGTAGGGAGAGAATCACAACAGAAAGTGTCATGAAAACCCAAGGAGGAGAGTATTCAGCGAGAAGAACTGTTCAAACCACGTCAAGTATTGTAGAGAGGTCAAGAAGGATGAGGGCTGAGAAAAAGTCATTAGATTTTAATGAAGGGATGATTGACTAAAGAGATGAACGAAGAGGTCTTTGGTAACATTGGAGAGAACAGCTTCATTTGAATGATGGGAACAAAAACCAGATTATAAGGGTTTGAGAAATGAGTGGGAAGTGAGAAAGTGGAGGCAGAGTACAGATAGATTTTGTAAAGAGTTTCTCTGGGGAAGGGAGGAGAGATAGAGGATGACAGTCTGAAGGTATGATAAAGCCAAGTGAACATTGGTAGGGACAGGAAAGATCTAGATATGTCTGTAGGCAGCAAGAAGAAGACAGAGGACAAGGAGAAATTAAAAATTTGGGAGAAAGAAAGGATGAAGGACAAGAAAAAGAAGTGGAAAAGACTAAGCATTCAATAACAATAATGTTATCATCCAGGAGAAGGGTCCCTAAGATTGGAGCAAAGGAGAATGGGGGGATGATGGAATTGAGGAGAGAAAACTTGAGAAAGATGTCAATTTTTTAATTTAGTGAAACTTGAGGTAAGGACCTTGGGGCCCAGTAGATAAAGTGTGACTTGAGGAGAGAAGAGAAAGTTTGAAATAGCCACCACGAGAGTGTGAAAATCCATCAGACAGGGGCAGCTAGGTGGTGCGGAAAGAGCATCAACCCTAGAGTGATGCAGGCCTGAATTCAAAACCAACCTCAGACACTTAATAGCTGTATGACCTTGGGCAAGTCACATAACCCCAATTGCCTCCAAAAAAACAAACAAAATAGCCACAACACAAACAAGAGAGAATCCAATAGGGAGGAATAAAAGGGTTGCTGTGTAACAGAGAGAGTCTAACTGAGAATAGGTAACAGATTTGCAGTAGATCTACTTCACATGGTTATGTGACCACCTCCGTTGGCGATCAGGGGCATGTGAGCAGCTGAAGAGAAGGTAGATGATGGGAGCAATCCAAGGTTGAACATCTGGAAAGAAATGAACAGTAAAGGATAATGAGTGAAGGGATTCTAAGTTTAAGGATGGAATCAAGTGGCAACAATTAACTAAAGGGTCAAGATTTTGAAGGGCAAAAAAGGCCACTCATGGTCTGAGAAAGCGAGACTGGAAGGTGAGGGGAGGAGGAATAGGTTTAGGAAGGGTAAGGCACAGAGAAAGATGGAAGAACAGGAATTTATGTTCATAAAAAATTTTCAGAATTATGGATTATGGAGGTGGAAGATTTATGGATGAGTAAAAGATCAGGGGCATCTCTGTGTGTTTGAAGTGAAGAGAAGGTGTAGGTCATGGAAACTGAGGCAGGTAGTGAACTGGGATACAAAGGTATTTCAGGGGAATGTTGATTTGTAGAGAGGCAGTGTGGCATGGCAGATAGAGATCTAACCTTGGACCCAGGAAGACTTGGGTTCAAGTCCTATTTTTGCCTCTAAGCCCTTACTCAAGTCCCTTATATTTTCAATTCTAAGACTACAGCAGGAAGAAGGATTTTGCTCATCTGGGAGTTCTCTTTACCTATGACATTCCAGGTTCAGTCCCTATCCTTATCCACATGTAAATTGAAATCCCCCAAGAATTAAAGGTCAAGGGTTGGGTGTGCAGAGCAAGACTGAGCCATGTACTTATCTGTTTGAGAAAAAGAAAGAATGATTTGGGAACTAATCAAGAGCATCCATCAAAATTGAGATAGAGTGCTGTAGTAGTATTTGTTGTATCTGGACTTTATGTTGTGTTTGTCCTTTGTCCTTGAAGAGGATCCTGTCATCAGGGAGAGGGTAACATGACTTGCAGTTGACTCTGATTTGAGTGAGGGAGGGCTGTGCAAGGCCCCCAGTCTCCCTTTCTCCTCCTGAGCCATCTGGGTCTAGTGGACAGATATTCACCAGGATGAGTAGAGATGGCAAGAAGGAGAGGTTGCTGAATGATGGTGGCAGAGGGGGCCCCTGGAAGCGGCCATGAAGAGAAAGAATTCTACTTCCTTCTTCTGACCCTATATTGGAGAGGGTGGCCAAGGATGCCATATATTCCAAGGGCTGCTATGTTTCAGCGATAGTAAGGAGTTAAAAAGGATCACAAGAGGCTGAGATAAAATGAAAAGGGCCATTTACTAACAATAGGATGGAACTTCCAGAGGGCATAATGAAGAGAGTGGGTAAAGAGGAATAGGCAGATGAGAAGGAAATGGCTAGTATGAGGGAGCAGGAGTAGTAAGAAGCTTAGATTCTAACAGAGAAGGCAATAGTAAGCAGGGGTATGCTGGTAAATGTTTAAGAAGCAGTTGTAGGAGACACTTAAATTTAATCTTCATTATTAACATTTTCTCCATCACTTTCTTAAGTCTAGACCCCTAAGTAAGCAGCAATTCAAGCCCTGGTTTGTAGCATTCGTGATTTCTCAGGTGTTGGTGCTCATGCTAAGAATTTAGATATTGGCTCTTGCAAGCAGGTTTGAGTTGGCTTTAGCACAACCCTGCATGTAAGTATATGCAGAATAAACATAAAGAGCAAAAATCCAACTGAACACAAAATCATATGGGATGGAGGGCACTAAAAGTGGAAGGGATCAAGAAACTTTGTAAAGAAACTGGTGTGTCAGTTGCATCTTGAAGAAAGAGAGATTCTGGGAAGCAGAGATGAGAATAGGACACCAACTTCTGCTGCAAAAGGGGAAGAGAAGTTCTTTGAAGACAAGAGCCTCTAATCTAAAACAGTATATGACTTGATCCTTGGCGACTTCACCTGGAATGTGTACCCATATTAAGACAGCAAAAAAAAAAAGAAAAATATGTATATACATATACACACATATACATAAGCACACATATACATATATATACATATACACATGTACACACACACATATAAAAACATGGTTCCAGATGAAGGAATGAAAAGCTGGTAGGACACTCAGAAGCTTGTTACATCCACATATCACGAATACTTTAGGACTAGTGTAGATGTGGTAGCTCAGGGCAGTAATTAGATCACTGGACTTGGAGTCAGAAAGCTCTAGGGTCAGTCTCACCTCTGATGCTTACAAGCTATGTCCCTGAGCAAATTACTTAACCCCTCTTTCTGGGCCTTGGTTTCCTTCTCTGTAAAATGAGGGAATTGAACCTGATGATCCCAAAAGACCCTTCTAGTTTTACATCTATGATCCTAAGAGCCTAAGATTCCTCTGATTTTAGGGGTCCTTCCTTAATTGGTGTAGGTTAAAATCCCTCTCTGCTTTAGCAGGTGTTTTTTGAGTTACCCTAACTCATTCATTTCTTGTAGTCAACCTGGTGATGAGTCTTTAGGAATACAGCTAGGTCCTCAGATCAGTCTGTCATCAGTCTGCCATACACAGAAGATTTCCAGATTAGGAGTCCTTCCAACTTGTTATAACCTTCAAGAATGTGGGGTCACTTCCTCTCTGTGTAGGCCCTGGAAGAATATCTGAGAATGTTATAAATTATGAAATTGACTATATCTTAACAAATAGGGAAATGGCCAGTTACTACTATGGTACTATATGTTATCAGTAATGCTAAGTCAGAGAAAGGAAAATCAGAATCAAATCAGAAGAAAGGATGAAGATGAGAAAAACGCTGCTCATGATTTCATTTGTAATGGGAACTTTCAGTTGAGAAAACTCCTCCCATCAATGTTGATCAGCACCTTTTCTCCTACTTCTAGTCTTAAAGAGTCACCTAGGCACTAAGAAATTAAGTGACTTACAAAGGATTGAAGAGTGTGTGTCAGAAGGATGATTTAAACCCAGGTCTTTCTGGTTCAGAGCCTGACTCTCTATGTTATGCCATATCCTTTCTGAAGATGAAAATATTTGGTTATAAGAGCTACAGTTTATCGTAGAGCACCAGCCTTGGAATCAGGAGAATCTGAGTTCAAATCCAGCCTCAGATACGAATACTTGTGTGAACCTGGGTAAGTCTCTTCACCCATTTTGCCTTAGATTCCTCATCCAATGAGCTGGAGAAGGAAATGTCAAACCACTCCACTATCTTTGCCAAGAAAACCCCAAATGGGGGCATGAAGTCCCGAGTTTAAATTCAGCCTCAGACACTCACTGGCTGTATGATCCTGGGCAAGTCATAATAACCCCAATTGCCACCAAAAAACAAACAAAAGAGAATCCATCATGGACATGACCAAAACTACTCAACAACAATAAAAAGCAAAGTTGATTCTAAAAATTGGAAACTGGACAAAAACAAAAATATTGATTATCACAATTTATTTAAGAAGTTTAACCAGTGGACCATGTGCTCCTGCCCAGTAAACTCCAGGAGCAGATAGAACACGCTTGGGCTCTAACACCCTTCACAACTTTGCCCTTTCTATCTGTCAGCCTTCTGATGCTTATTACCTCCATGGACTGTTAAGATCCAGCGATCCTGGATGAACACCAAACTCTTGTCTTCTGTAGGAGGCCTTTCCCAGTCTCCCTCTATACTAGTGCCTTTGATCTAGAACGATCTTCCATTTACAAGCAAGTTATTATTTACATGTATGTTATTTCTCCTGTTAGAATGGGAGCTCCTCAAGGACAGTGATCATACTTTGAATTTCCTTATATTCCTTCTGCTTAGCACAGTCTAGCATATAGTTAGTTAGTGCTTAATAAATATTTGTTGACTGACTAAAAAAAAAAGTTTAACCGATAGAAAACAGTTGCCACTTTGAGGCTCAAGGTGCTCTGAAACTGTCTCTCTCCCTCCCTCAGCAAACGTTCACGATCCCTGTCACACCAAGGTCCTGATGTCATCTCCAGTTTAGAACAGAAACTCATTTGCAAACATTAAGGAGGGGGATGGCAGATGATTGTGAACTGTACGTCTCACCAAAAAAGTGAATAGCAGCTCAAGGAAAACATAGGTATGGTAGGGCCTGGTTTATGGTCCATTCAAGCCAGATCTTTCCAAGACAACTTAGAGGTGAAACTGGAAAGAGAACAAAGAAACACAAAATGGAACCAAACCTCCAGTATTTCTTCTGAGATATGTTTCTATCCAAAATGAATGTCATACACCAAATGTGTCTTGACCCAGGTAGAGGACAACCAGATACCTGGAAGATAAAGCTTTATTAGGCTTTTATTAACAGTCCCAAATTGCTTTAGCTTATTTGGATGCCACTGTCTTGCTCAGATACTCAAATAGTTCCATGATCTTTTCTCCTTGTGAATTCTTCCCAGTGATGGAAATTGCAACCGATGAGTGTTTGACCTCTTCAAAGATCCCCAAAGGGAATTCCACTCAAGATGCTTGAGTCCTTTTTCTTTTCCTTCTCAAATTATGAAAATGCCAGTGGAATATTCAGACTGTCCACCAGTCATCCCTTGCTCTAGCCCAATGACCAGCCTGTCATCTCTTTCTATCATATAGTTCCTTAACATCATCCGTTCCCTTTCTGGCTCTATTTCTATTGGGACTTCAACACCCTTCCTCAACTGTCTTGCATTCTAGATAGTGGTGGATGCCTTCTTGCCCTAGAACACCCTTTCTCTGACCCTCTTCTCCCATAGAGGAGTTTCTTGCAGGGTCTCCATTTTGGGATCAGGCCCAGGATAGTCATGCTTCATACCCCTACTGACTTTGTGTCTAATTCTCTGAATTTCAGAATTGAGGGCATCGTTGGTGAGGGAATCAATAGGGAATAATCAGGCTTTTACAGGTGATTTTAAATAATAGGCCACACATTAACCATCTCACAATTGACTGAGACATGCAGAGAATGTAAGATATCACTGTCTTTATCATATGTTGATTATAAAAATGCATTTGACTCAATAGAACCTAGTGCTGTCTTATACTCTCTTTAACAACAGAATTTTTCTTGATGTGTCCTGATTTGCTACATGTTGATTTTACAGTATAACAAGGTCTTCAAACCTTATTGCTGAGACTTTTCATCCAAAATAAAACAAAACAAATTTTGGTGTTTAAAGTGGTGAGTTTGATAACAATAGCTAGCATTTACATGAAGCTAGACAATTTGCAAAGTGTTTTATAAATATCTTAGGGGCTATTGTTATCTTCATTTTACAGATGAGGAAACAGACTGAGAGGTTTATTGACTTGCCAGGGTCACACAACTAGTGAGTGTCTGAGGCTGGACTTCCTGACTACAAGTCTGAGATCCGATAGCTTTTATATAAGATATCTCTCTCTGAAATGGCATTATATAAATGGGGTTCCATAAATTGTTAAAATGAAAAGGGACTTATTAAAGGGACCTGTTAAAAAAACCGAAAGTAACCATTTCTTTATCTGTAAAATGGGGGTAATATATATGTGCACACACATAAATATTGTATGCTAAAGTCAAGCCAAAATGATTTTGCATTACTAATGACATATACACACATACATTTAGAGAATTCAGAGGTAATCACTTGCACCTTATATGCTGTGCTAATTTTTAAAGAACACAGTCTAGTTGTTACTAGAGACAACACTAGCTTGTGGTTCACTCGGAAGCCCAGGTCTTTTTCTTGCCTAGGTTTTCTATAGCTCGTCCACATTGTAATACTCTGACCACCTCCAACCTTTTTCAGAGAGCCTGAGACAGAGGGAAATCAGTCTTGGTTGGCAGGGTCTGGTGTTGAGAGGATGTAAGGGCAAATGACTCCCTTCCCCCTAAGTTTCTGAAAATGTTATTCCAGCCGCAGGTCCCATATGCCAGAGGCTGTGATTGTGTGTAATCTATGGCCTTTGCTGAATGTTTGCTGGGGGAGGCCTGTGTCCCTCCTTAATCTATTACAGTGTCATTAAGAGAGAAAATGTTTGCTCCACTGGGGCCCTGGTGGCCTTTAGACACTAGGAGAGAAAACCGGGCTCCAATTAACATTTGAATGAGGAAGTTAACCCTCCCAGCTCTGCTACTCACTGCCTCTATGACCTTGGAAAAGTTAATAATCCTCTCTCTTGGCTTTAGGGTCTTCTTCTGCAAAATTAGGGGCTGGTTTAGAGTGTCCCTAAAGCCCTTTCCAGCTTTGAAGTTAAAATCTTGTGGTTCCTTCCCTCTGCAGGCTCAGGAGGCTACCCTGGGCCAGATCTCAGTTTCTAGAAGGCTGGAGAGGACAATTTCTCTACCTCTGAGACACTCAGGGAAGGCCCTGATGCTCCCAGCAGGCCTGTGAGCCAGCTTCTTTCTAGCTGTATCCTAGTTCCTAGGTCTGAAAAGCGACAGGAGGAGTGATATGGAGCCCTAGTCCAGGTCACCTCAAGACAGAGTCATATCTAGGGGCTTCAAAGAACCACATGGAGAGCTATTGGGGATGGAAGAGTAGAAACAAGGCTGGGAGGCAGGAGCCCTGGGTGTTCCCATGATTGAAGAGCTGGAGGTGGCCTTCAAAGTCACATTTCCACTCATAGCATTCACACACACACACACATACACACACATACACACACACAGAGGCTGGGCCTGAGTGAAGATGGACATGTCATCAGGTATAAGAATTTAGTACAATCTCTTCATCTGACAGAGAAAGATGCTGACATTCTGCCTTGGTGTTTAGCCTGGGGCAAGTTTCTGGACTCTTGTTCCTTCTTCTGTTAAACAAGTAGTATGCCTTGGGGATTTGTGATTGAGCATGTCCTTGGAGTTTGGACTGAAATCTGGGGTGCTGGGGCATAGTGGCAGGCATAATTAGGGAGGAGGCACAAGTGCTTTGCATTCATGTTAGAGGGTGTTATAGCTCCCCTGACCTACCTTGCAGGTTCCACTCCTTTGACTGACCTTAGTTGCCACCCCCAAGCTCTAATGCCTACTGTATGACTCTATTGGGGCCTGTTATTTACTCTGTCCTACCTCTAACCTTTTGCTCCTTATACCCTGTCTGCTCCCTCACTCTGGGAGTTCCAGTCATGCCATGCAGCAGAAGTGCAGTCTGGACTCTCTGGAAGTTGGATCACTCTCTCCCACAATGTGACTGTACCCAACCAGAGTAGAGGATTCTAGCTGAGGTCTCCTCCCTCACATTTACAACAGGCATCAGAATCACAGTGATGACCTGGATCCCCTCAGTCGCTCATGTAACCAACCTGCATTTATTAGGTGCCTGTTATGTGCCGGGCACTGGGTCCCCTAAACTTTGATTCCAGTGGCCATCTTTTCCTCAACTGCATCAGTAATCTCCCTCTCCTCTTCTTCAGGGGAATTTGTGGGAATGGTAGACAACCAAACAATGAAAGACCAATAGTAACTCAGGAGCCATATTAATGAGGGGGAAGCAAGTGTGTGTGTGTGTGTGTGTGTGTGTGTGTGAATGGGTGGCTTAGATCCCTAACATTTCCACAGAGCATAAGAAAACACATACAAATTCAGTCACACACAGTGCATATGCTTTTCTACTCACACCTTCACACATATTTCCAAATTCTCCCCCATTTATAAAGGCACATGCTCACGTCAATATCCACACAATTATCCATACCTACAAATACATACGCTCACATTCAGGTATGTACTGGAAAGCCCACCACTTCAAAGAGCGGGGAAGGATACTGGCACACATCTGGGGTACATATATAGACAATATAAACCAATTCACAAGTTGCATATCCTTAGATGTACTCCCCCATTCCACTTTATATCTCTCTCCTTCCCTTCTCCCACTTTTCCTCCTCTCTTCTCTCCTCCTCTAGTCTTTATGTCCTCCCTCTCCACTCCCTCCCAGTCCCCTTCGCTCCCCTCTCCCTGCCATCACCCCACCACTGACTGAACTTGAATGAGGATGCAAACACTTGCGATCAGGAGCGGGAATTAAAATGAAGACAAAATTCAATCATGGCCTTGCTTCCTTGGGGGGAAATTACACTGTAAACTTCAACCTGGTAAAGGCCAATTAGGCTAATTGTAAAGTTCCCTATTTCCTCCCTCTGAGTGTTTGCTCCCTGGCAGCCACAGGAGGCCTGGGAGTGAAACTTCATTATCTTTCCTGAAAGCACCAGCTCCCCTGTGAGGTCAGCGGCATGGAAGGCTGTGTTAGCTGCTCGTTGAGTGTGAGAGGTAGAGAGAAGGCTGCATTTGGTCTGGGTTGGCAAGGGTCCATCCTAGCTGCTGAGAGAGGTCAGGTAGGTGGAGGCTGAGGCCCCTTACGTCGGCCTCCAGGATTTCAAGGGAAGCCCAGAAAGTGGTCTTAGCTTAGCTGGTGCCCCAGAGGAGATAACTGACTGGTGAGGAGGGTAGCTTCTGCTACAAATGGTTCCAGGAGTAAGAGGCAACTCTAATGCAGGATTTGTCTGTGTCTTCTTTGGTTCTCGTGGCTGTTTGGGTGATGCCAGAAAATGTTTATCTACCTTTCTCTGCCTCCATTTCTGTGTGAAGGGTTTGTCTCTCCCCGAATTGTTCTTTCTCACTTAGAGACTGGGGGGGAGGGCAAGAGAAAGAGGTGGGTCAGACTCAGGTTCAGTTCTCATCAGTGGCTCTACCCCTTGGTTTCTTGAGCAGCTCAGTTGAGTCCATGGATCCTTTGCCCACAGACATACATAGACCAGCGCACTTGTTCTCCCAGGAATACAGACTAGAAGAACTGTCACCCTGGGACTCCTCACTGAGATACTGACCCAGGAGGAAACACATTTTCATCCATTCAAGTTGTAGTCACTGTAAACTGTTTTATTTTGGGGGGGGGGGAGAGTTCTGAACTCTTTTCCAGCAGATTATTCCTTCTCTATATCTGCCTTTCCTCCTGTCTGGCATCCCTTTTGCCTGCCTTTTTCAGAAACTGTTAGAAATTTTCATGCCCCATAAATGTAGAGCAGGGGGCTCATTGGCTGAACCACTGGGCCTCTATGCCTATGACAGTGGAAATGGGAAAACAATAGGTCCTGTTTCAGTAAGAGTCTGTCGCCTTTCCTCAAAAAGCCGTGACCCTCACTGAGGGCTGTGGATGCTCCCCATCATTTTCCTGATGCTCACTGGTGCAGAATGAAAGACTGTACTAAAGGTCTATTGCTTTAAGTGTTTACTGACCCATCTTGGTTTTGTAAAACCTCCAAGTCTTACGATGACTGAATGGATTGTCATATAAGAGAAGGATTCATCTGACCTTTGCATACTCGAGGCTTGCAGGTCTTTGGGTCATCAGGTCCTCCACATTTACTTTCTCTTGGTTCATTAATTCTTTAGCAAAGAATCTTCTAGAGTCATCCATATCAGAAATACCACTTCTTCATCCAGGTATGGGCATGAACTGATGATCTTGAAGAAAGGCCAATCTATTTTATTTTAACATTAAGGAATCACAAGGAGGTGGTGCATTGTGGCCATTCCCTTCTCCACTAAGAAACCCCTCTGCTTGTGGTAGGGAGCAGCACTAGTCCTGAGAGAGCTTGGCTTCTGCTGAGAAGGACACTAGACTCCCTTTTTTCTCATACTCTGTCTCTTTAAACCCAAACCCAGCACTCTTGGGACAGATTATTTAACATTTAGGTTTTGGCATATGTTTGGATCTCTCTGAAAGGGGTGAGTAGAAAGGCACTGTGTGCTGTGTAAATCAGGTATGGGATGGGTATTTATTTCCTACATAGAGAATAAATGCTAAAGGGACACAAAAGACTCATGAGTATGTATTGACAGAACAACTTACAATAGGATTCAGCAACTTAATTTATAACTACTGTTCCGGTCTTCCGAGAGTCTGATACTTTAAACCTAATCTCAACATGAAAGCAGTTTGCAGGATTGCTGATTAGGTATTTTAAATTTTGCTTTGGTTTTGCATTGTCTTTTTTCAATTTTATACTTCTGGCAAACTAGACAAGGGCCTGAGATGTTACTTATTCGTAAATGTCTTCTTTGATGCAAAAGCTTCTCTTGCGAATAGTCACTCATTGAATCTAGGACCTTCAGATCTCTCAACTCATGAGGTTGCCTCCAAACTTGGATATGTGTACTTTGGCAACAACGTTTAGTTGTCTATTCAGGAAAGAAAATCAAAACAGAAAAGGCATCCAGGTCCCAGACACACGATCACCTACCTGAGTCCATGCTTCATGTGGGAGTACCTCTGTAGTATGGTATGACAAGCCCTGGGTGGTTCCTTGGCCTTTCCCCTCAACCCTGATGGGATCATATTCCCTGACTCTCCCTCCCTTCTTCACCCCCTCAGGGGGTGAAGACTAGTCATGTTGTGCTGAAACAACAAATCTTTTTATTGTTGAGTCACCACATGGTTAGAAGCATCATCTCTGAAGAGCCCCAGTGCTGGATCACACATGTGGTTGATCAGAAGCAGGAAGGTCAGCTTTGAGCATGCTTAACCTTCAGTGCACCTTGTTCCAAAGTCCTTCCCTGTTCTTTGGTTCTATGTTCTAAGGGTCCTTTTCAGTCCATACCATTTTTATTCTTAAGATCTTTTCCAACTCTAACATCTCTATTATTGCTTTAATAATAAGTATTATAATAATTCTTTTAATAGTTGCAATAACAATAAGTCACTTTTATGTGGTAGCTTCAAGTTTACAAAGCAATTTCCACATGAAACCCAAATGAGTTAGCTAAGGCAAATATTCGACCTCTATTACAGAACAAGGAACGAGGATCAGAGAGGCTGGTTGTGAGTCCTCCAAGACTACTCAGTAAGTGTATGTTCAGAGTTGGTGTTTGGAGCCTGATTTTCTGACTCTAACAGTTTTTCTCTTTGTTGTAAGAGCATACGTTTAAACCTATAAAGGATCTTCGAGGCTGGCTACTGCAACCTCATCATTTCATAATGACTAAGTTGGAGAGTGACTTGACCAAGGTCACACAAATAATCGAAACTCAGGTCTTCCAACTTAAGATCCAAACATACATTGACCAGTAAAGAGGTGTTTAATAAGAGCCTAGATTCAGAGCTAGAAGGGGCTAGAGATCATATAGTCTCATCTCCTCAGGAAATTGGAACTCAGAGATGTTAGGTTACTTAAATAAGGTCAGAGTAGAGATTTGAATCCAGGTCTTCTGATGGCAGGTTCAATCCATTAATCAGCATGCATTTATCAAAGTCCCTAATTGGGTGTTAGGCACATGAAAATAAAAATGAAGCAGTTTTTGTCTTCGGAATATTTACATTCTATAGGGTGAGAAAACACATACACACATAAGTATAGACATATATGAAATATATATATCTATATACATACATAAAAATAAATGCAGCATTAATTTTTTGGGGGAGAGGTACCAGCAGCTAGGGCACAGTTTAAAGAATACTGGATCTGCAGTAGGAAGATTCATCATGGCCTCAGACACGTACTAGATATGTGATCCTTGGGTATGTTACTTAACCTTGTTTACCTCTATTTCCTTACCTATAAAATGAGCTGGAGAAGAAAATGGCAAACTACTCCAGTATCTTTGCCAAGAAAACCCCAAATGGGGTCACAAAGAGTTGGACATGACTGAAACGACTGACCAACAACAACCACCAGCTGCTGAGGGAATCAGGACCTCTGGTCTCGTGTGAGAGGGGGTGTTTGAACTGAACTCTGATCAGAAGGTGAAAGTGAGGCTGGTGACCTGCACAGCTCTCCCTCACTGAAAACTAAGCTAAGTGCAAGTCATGTCATCATTTCTCTGATGTCATGGTCTTCTTCGAAAACAAAGGACGAACACAACCAACCTGTGAGTAGATGGAACTTAAGGATCTTAAGAGGTGAGGGTGAAGCGAGAGAGAGCATTCCAGGCAAGGGGGATGATTAGTGCAAAAGATGGGAGATGGGATACTGTGAGTGAGGAACACTGAGGATGCCCGTTTGGCTGGAATGAAGCGTGTGGGAATGGCAGTCATTTGTAATAAGCCCAGAATGGAAGGTTGGAGCTGGACTGTGAAGGCCTTTAAATGTTAGATAAAGGAGCTTTTATTTGATTCTAGGCTCCTTTGAAGACTCAGCTCAAATTCCACATTCTGTAGGAGGTCTTTCTTGGTCTCTCCAGCTGCTGGACAGCTAGGACCTCCCCTACTAAGTTTACCTTTCTTCTACTCTGTATGTATCTTACATGTATCTTTTTAGAAACTCTTTGAGGGCAAAGAATGTGTTTATCTTTTTTTTTTTTGGTACTCCCAGCAATTGGAACATAGTAAACACTTAATAAATTGTTGTTCATGAGATCCTAGACATAATAGGGAACTATTGGAGATCTCCGAACAAGGTGAGTGGCATGGTAAGAATGATGGTTTAAGAATATCACTTTGACAGCTGTTTAGAAGGTAGATTAAAAGAATGGGATGCTTGAGTTAATTAGGGAAACCAAATAAGAAGTGTTTGCAGGTAAGAGGTGACCAGGACCTGAATTAGGTCTCAGTTGCTCCTCTGTGCTTTAGTCATCTTAACAGAAAGGTGAATGCAAGGCTTGGGGTGAGGGGGGGGTACACCATCATCCCTTGTTTCTTGTTGAAATCATAGGGTCTTCTGTGATTAATAGAATCTCTTACACCCACATCACCAACAGCTGATTGGACATTTCAAACTTAGGTGTCTTGGAAAATCTTACTTTGTCCAAAATAGAACACATGATCTTTCCCTACAACTCATCACTCTGTCTAGCTTCCCTGTTTCTGTTTGTAAGTGTCCCCTCTGGTCTCACTCTATTTGTTTTGGACTGATAAGGATGACTTCTCCCTTCAAAGTTCTAGTATGGTTGTTCATGAGCCCCCATGCAGTGTGTTCTATTACATCGATCAACCAGTTGATATCAATTAGCTTTTTACAAAACGGGTTTTGCTGAAAGAATGTGGCAAGAAAAGTAGTTACAAAACAATCCCTCCAAATTGGGGGAGACCCTCCCCTTATACACATATACACATAATCCCTAGAGAGAATGGGCACATGCTTAAAGTACAAAGGTAGTCAGGTATGTGTATAGAGAACATATAGGGCTGATAGGTACCTTGTGACTTTTGGCCCTAGGAGTCCTTTTTAACTCTTTATAGAGACCCTACCAAATTTGTTTTGGAGTATCACAAAGTGATAGTCCCTTAATCAAACTGGACTGGCTCCTCACTGGACTCAGGCAGTGTTGCTACCAGCCTAGCATATTACAAAAGGAAGGAGATGAATGAGAGTGCTAGGTTGCTCCTGGCTACTGGCAACAGGTTTGGGGGTGGGGGGGTTTGAGAGAAGAAGAGTAGTATCCATCTGGAGGTAGAAAATCTTTTCTTGCTTCTGGCCAGCCAGCCAGAGAAGGAGGGAAAAGGTGGGTAGAACCTTTGCTGGCATCAGGGTCCAAGAAATACAAGGCCAATTATAGACGCTGAAAAGCGTCCCTGGATTCATGAGTCCCGGTTGCCTTCTGGTTCCAAGGGCCCTACATCACTTTCATGCCAACTATTTAGTGCCAGTGTAATTCTTTCTTAATGCCTCCCGAAGGCCAGGGGAGCTTTCAGGAAAGGTGAGGGACTGATTGGCGGCCCTTTGCAGTGGAACTGCCTTAGCTGGGAATTTATCCAAGATCTGTGGGTGCTTTTAATTCAGATGAGAATTAGATCTATGAGGATCTCAAAGGCCATCTAGTTCAATACTCTTATCTCATCTGTAACCCTTAAGTCTGAGGCTCCCTCCTGATAAGATGGGTCCATGGATCCCCTGGGGACTTCTCCTTTCTTGCTTTGACTTTTCTGTCATTAGCTAGGTGAAATCTGAGAACTTTAGGACATGACACTCTCTCGAGGTTGGTTATGGGCATCTAGGTGGCACAGTAGATAGAATATTGGGCCTAGAGTCAGGTAGACTCTTCTTCCTGAGTTCCAATCTAGCCTCAGATACTTACTGGCTATGTGACCTTGGATAAGTCACTTAACTGTTTGCCTCAATTTCCTCAATCTGTAAAATAAGCTGGAGAAACCACTGTAGTATTTTTGTTAACAAAACTCCAAATGGGGTCATAAAGAGCAGTAATGACTGAAATGACTGAAAAACAATGACAAGGTTAGTTATCAGTTCTCTCATGCTGGTATCTAGTTTGTTTGCTCACCTGTGGATGTCAGTATATGACCCCCTAAAACAGGGGTTCTTAACTTGTTTTGTAGCATAGATCCCTTTGTCAGTGTCTGATGGAGCTGATGGACTCCTCTTCAGAATATTTTTAAATCCATAAAATAAAACATTACAAAGGAAATTAATTATATAGAAAACCAAAATATTTTCAATTACCAATTATTTCAAATATCAAAAAATGTTATCAAAATATTTTTTAAAAAACCCCAAGGTTCTTAAGCATGGTCCTGAGGAAGAAGGGCTAACAGTGTGACAAAACAGTCATTGCATTATGGCCAAAATGACTCTTGGGCTACTTAAGATTTTCTGTTTTTTCTTCCCCTATTGGTGAGTTCTTCTAGAACCTCCATTTTCAAGAAGCATCCCAGACCAGTCACCACTGATTCTCTAGACTTAACTAACCACCATGTATCAGTTGCTTCCTATCTTTGCTCCTTGGAGTCCTTTCTCCCACTGGTGATTTTCCCCCAGAACCTTCATTTTGGGGAAGGACCCCAGATCAACCATCTCTTATTCTGTGAACTTAGCCATTATGCTTTTTCTCTGGGTACTATCTATCCCCCCCACCCCACCCACTTCTTCCAATTTAGTCTTGTTACATTAGAATATAAGCATCTTGAGGCCAGGAACTGTCTTTTCTTTTGCTTGAATTTGTGTTACTGTGCTTCACATTGGTGCCCAGCACCCAGTAAATGCTGAAGTGTCTTTTGACAGATGATAGTATTGATCTCACAGATTGTGAAGTTCAGATGAGATCATGTTTGTAAAGTGCTTTGCAAATTTTAAAGCTATGTGAATATTACCGGCATTATTATTACACACATGACTTAGGCCTTTCATACACAAGGGGTTTCCTTGGGTTTCTAAGAGAAACTCTCTTCACAAACTCTGCGCTAACGAATCCCACTATTTTGACTTCTGTCTGAAAGACAGAGAGGAGTCTTTATGGAGTGAGTTCTTCCTAATTTCCCCCCTCCCTTGGCATTTGGGCAGGATGACTTCCAGTTTATCACCACATCCTATTGAGTCTTGGGGCTTTGAGGGACACCTGCCTCACATCCTTTCCCTAAATGTCTTCCCATTTCCCACCTTCCTCTGAGGCAAGTGGACCAGACCATCTACATGTACCTACTTTTGTCTTGAGAAACATGGTGGGAGGAGGACAGAGCTGGCAACTTCTTTTGGTATAGGGGACTGGAAAAGGGAAATATTATGTCAATAGTGGGGATTCAGGTCCTCAACAAATGTGGCTGTGGAAACTGACCTCCAGACAGTGGCAGTGGCTTGCCCATGATCACACAGCAAGTTAATAGCCGAGTTAAGGTTATAACTTGAGTTTTCTCAGTTCTATTCTATATCATGTTGCTCTCTTTTTTAAAAAAAATGAAATTTAGTTTTTTTTCAATGAATGAAAATCTACTTTTTCTCCCTTCTTTCCAGTGGAAAAACAAACCCAAGGAAAATCAGGTCTTTGTAACAAATACAGCATAGCCAAGCAAAACAAATTCCCACACTGACCATGTCTAAAAGATGTGTCTTTCAGGCACTATCACCTCCCTCTCAGGAGGTGGGAAGCAAACCTCATCATGTTGCTTTCAAGCACGTTAATCTGACTTCTGTTTATTCCTACAGTCTTTATATTGTCCAAAATCTCCTCCTGTCATTCCTGGATGACCACACTGACCTCTAACTGGTCTCCTTGACTCCACACTCTGCCCTCTCTCAACTGTTCTGATTTTAGAAGGTTATTTTTCTGTTCAAAAACTCATAGTGATATCTCATTGTGGAAAAAGATGGTCATTTCATTAATTCTTTCAACGAACACTTATTATGACTAGCCCGAGTAAGCAATGAGGAAGACAGTGTTGAGGGTAGCAATTGGTGAGACAAGTCAACAGACTAACCAACTCCTTGAGGTTCCAGGAGGAAGGTAATCAGTTGTTATAACTGTCATTTATGTAGCATTTAAAGATTTGCAAAACACTTAGCACATCTGATTTCATCCTGCAAGGTAGAGTCTTCAGGTATTGTTATCAGTCCCATTTTATAGAGGGAGAAACAGAGACTCAAAGTTATTCTAACCATGGTCACGCAGCTAGTAAGACCTGGAGGAATTTTAACCCAAGTCTGTCTAACTCCAAACCTGTGTACTTTCAGCTATTCCACACTATGTCTTAGGAGATAAATCAACTTAGCTAAACTACAGATATGCTCAAAAGGAGTGAGGTTATCACATTACCATGTAGCAGCCTCATAGGCAGTGCAGATGGAAATGTGTTTTCATTAACTTCTGCTTCCTATGGGAGACTATGTTTACAGTACTAGGGACTCCTGAGATGTTAGTGATCTGATCACTACCTATTCACCCAAAAATTTCTTGGCTTTCTGAGGTAGATGAATTTTGTATGAATCCACAGCAGGGATGTTTATGTTCTGAGTAATTCTCCCATAGTGTTCAGGATTCCTTTCTCAACTGGCCTTGCCCCATGTTTTTAGGAGAATTGGGACTCCCTAGGGAAGTTGGGGATGGGAGTTAGGGTGGAGCCAGGCTGTTAATTTGGGTCTGTCAGTGGATAAAGAGAAGAAACTTCTTGGATAACTACTGATAGGACCTGGTCCCAGATTAGGGTACCTAGGATTTTCCTTGGGTGTGTAGCTCTGTGGCTGTCCCTGACTAATATTAAGGATTTCCCATTCAGTTCTAATATTCTATGAATCTATGATATCCATGGAAGAAGCTACAAATCCCCTGAAGAGCTTACATTCTAGTTTAGAAAAAAACAAAAAGAAGATATATAAGTATTTTTGAATGAAATAGACTATGATAAGTATTCCAGAAGTATAAAGACCTTTGGTTCATCAGAGAAGGCATCTTGGTGGAAGTGGCATTTGACAAGTGGGTGGGACTTTTCTGGGCAGACATTCCAGTCATAGGCAATGGTGTAAACTAATGGACAGAAATGGAAAGTTTGGGACATTTTTTTGGAGAGGGGGAAAGGAAGGCGATCAGTGGAGTTGGACTATAGAATGATGTATGTGAGGGGGAACAGAAAAAGATAAGTTTGAGAAAACTCTTTGGAGCCTGACTGCAAGGCCCTTGGATTCTAGGAAACATTTCGGGCAATGTTTCCAGAAATGTACGTTTTTCTTTTTTTCCTATGATCCTTTGTACCACCAAGCACAGGGATGGGCCCATGATATATTCTTAATATATGCTCATCCTCACAGAATATTATATTTTTATGTATACTTGCTGTTTCTTCCTATTAGAAGGTAAGCTTGTGAGTAGAGATTGTGTGCATCTCCCCAGACCTTAGTGTAGTGCCTGGCATACACTAGGTGCTTAATAAATACTTATTGATTAATTGATGAGAGGCTTCTTTAGACCATTGTATCTTAGAGCTTGAAATGGGCCTTAGAACATAGAATGTCAGAATTGGACGGGGTGTGGAATGTTAGAACTTGAAGTATAAACTCTTGGAATTGGAATGCCCTTACAGAAGATGGAATGTCAACATTCAGAAGAAGACTGAGACACCCTCTAGTCTATGGAGGAGGCCTCATTCATTTTACAGACGAGAAAACTGGGGTCCAGAGAAGTTGTGACTTGTCCAAGGTCACCAGATAGTTTCAATAGGAGTACCCTGCCAGGAAGAGTCCTATCATCTTTAGAGAAGATTACTTTGTCTACGAGGGAAGAAGGGACACTCAGGTGCAAGAGAGAGTGTCTCACTGTGTCTTGACCTGTGTGAGTTACTTTTATTTTATTATGCTTCAATAGACCAAAGAGAAAAATCTCCTTTGAAGTGAATACAATTTTACCGTTACTTGTGGCAAACCAGGTAACATATAGCCAGTCTTGTTCACTGGCACTTTTGTGCTGGTCTTCATCTCATTCTTCCATTCTCTTCCTTGCAAGATCATTCCATGCATATTTTTAGCTGTTATCACCATGAAGAAGATCAGGAAAATGTGTGTCCAACTGCCCTTGACAGAGGTCTATGTGAACTTAGGGAGATGGATCTTAGGATGTTTTTTCCTAAAAGATTTTCTATAACACTAGACATTATGTCACTGAGTTAGGACATTCTATGGACTGACCATAATAATTTTGATCTCAAATTTAGTAATATTTTGTCTATTTTTAGGAGACAAAAGTCAATTTTATTATGACAAACATTTGGGAACTATGATAGGCACAAAATAACACACAGTGCCAATTTGTTTGCAGATTTCACAACAACTCAAAATGAGGGTCCTACTTGTTTTAGTGGCCTGCCTAGATCCTAAAATTCATCTGTGTAGCGCCTGGCACAGAGTAGGCACTTAATAAGTGTTTATTGACTGACTGACTGCAGTAGTGGTGATTTGGTTTAGTGCTGCCTGTCATATATATTTTCTTATTGGCCATGTGCTTTGTAAAGCCGCTGATTACCAGGACCATATTGTTAGCTATGGACTACATACACAAAAAAGCTATTGTTTTTGTAGTATTGTTTCTGTAATATTTTCAACACTTTTTAGGTATGTTTTCTAATAATAATAACTAACATTTGTTTAGTGCTTTATTTCATTTGATTCTCACAACAACCTTGGGAGGTAGGTGCTATAATTACCCCCATTTTACAGATGAGGAAACTGAGGTTAAATTACTTGCCCAGGATTACACAGCTAGTAAGTGTCTGAGGCCATTTTTGAACTCAGACGTTCTTGGCTCCACGTCTAGAACTCTATTTACAATGCCACCTAGCTGTTCTTTTAATCCTCACAACAACCTTAGGGGTTATTATCATATATTTTGGTGAATTTCATTGCCTTGATGACACTGGACACTCCACTAGGACCCAAGGACCCTGTTTCTTTTTTCTCATCTCCTCTTTAACCCAAGCTGTGCACACTGTAGATGGTCACAACATGCTTACTGATAGATGTGTGTTAATTGATGATGTGAGTGGAGATAACTGGGATGTTTGGGTCTTGGCTTGGCGAGCACTATGATGTGTGCGTGTGGTCTAGTGATATGCAACTGACGCATGTTATGATAGGTACAGTGTGTGTGTGTGTGTGTGTGTGTGTGTAACTTGTGGCCCTAAAGGACTCTGGATTCACCAGGACTATGTTTGATTTTGGGGCTATTTTCTCTCTTTGGGTCATTCTCTGATTTATTGTCTTGCTGACATCTGATTCTTTTCCTGGCAGTCAGTCACTCAATATACAGGTATAAAGTGCCTACTATGTGCTTGACACTGTGCTGAGTGCTGGGGATGCAAGAGACAAAAGACAGTCCTTGCCCTCAAGGAGTTTATAATCTAACTGGGCAGGGTGAAAGACAATAAGCAAACCAATAGGTGCAAACAAGCTATATAAAAGATAAATAGGAGATAAGAGAGTGAAGTCACGAGAATTAAGAGGAACTGGGAAAACCTTTCTGAAGAAAATGAGATTTTTATTTGTGATATAGTAGACAGTTAAATACTTTAACTGAAACATACATAGTAAGTACTTTATACTTGTTGATTGATTGTCAAATACTCCAGGAAACATTTAAAATACACTCATTGGTATAGCTTAGGTTTAAGTTTCTCCAAGTGTGTTTAACAGGGTCTCAAATTCCCTCACAGGCACTTAGAACACTAAAAATATCTCAGAAATGGTTCAGTCTCTCTCTCTCTCTCTCTCTCTCTCTCTCTCTCTCTCTCTCTCTCTCTCTCTCTTTACCCCACAGAAATATACAAGGCACAGAGTTCTAACAACATCCTAGGAACAGGTATAGAAACAGAAGGGACTTAAATTGTCTATTAGATGCCTCCTTCCTTTCCCTGTCAAAAGGCAAACACACATTGAAGGCTAATGAGTAAGCATCTCCTTCACACTGGACCTTCTGTGGCAATGCTTATGGCAATAGCAGAGAGGGTTGATGAAGTTCGTATTCCTTGGCTCTCCCTGATGCCAAAGATGGGATTCCAGGGGGCCAATTGCAGAGCCCATACCAGTGATCTTCCTTCTCCAATAAGCATACTTGTTAAGGAAATCTCACTCTCTCTCTTTATATACACACCCCCATATGTGTATATATAAATATATATACAGACACACACACTTACACATATATACATACACAAAATACAAGAAAGGCGTATCTGTCTATTTATCTATATCTGTGCGCACATATATATATTGTGCACATATACACATAGATTTGTGTATATGTATATATATCATCAGAAAGGCAGATATATATGTATGAGTATGAGTATGTGTGTAAACGTACATATGACATATGTACGTCTACACACACACACACACACACACACACACACACACACATAACAGAAAGACAAAACAGGCCAGGAATGTCAGGTCACCTGGATAGCACCTACAGTTTCTCACATGCTTCTCCTGTAAGCCAACAAGAAGACTCCTCCTGGGAAAGTGGAGAGGAAGAAATTGTCTCCTCCTCCCCAAAATGAAGGTCAACTTTGTTGTGTTTCTTCTGAAAGGGGGGAGGGGAAAGAGGGAGAGAGAGAGAGACAGAGACACAGAGAGACACAGACACAGAGAGACATGGACAGAGAAAGAGAGAGACAGAGACAGAGAGATGATCAGCTCAATTTTGCAGCCCTCAGGGTAGTAGCTACAACATCCAACTGCAGCTCCTAATTCTCAGTCACTAATCATCTTGTAAGTAAGTCCCAAGGGACCAGTTATGATTCCTGTGAACTCTCAGCCTGCTTCAGTGGCAGCCCCAGGCTCAGCCAATGTCAACTTTGTTGCCAGTTGGACAGAGCCTGGGGTAGGGCTTACTTTGGCCAACCCTGCTATAGAACCCCATAGGCTTACCCAGAAGCCTTAGAAATAGTGCTGGGGAGAACAAAGAATTTGGGGTCAGGAAGGACTTGGATTCAAATCCTAGCTCTGATACCTTCTAGTTGCATGACCATGGGCAAGCCACTTAACTCTACCAAGCCTCAGTTTCCTCATCTGTAAAATGGATATAGTAACAAATACACCACCTACTTTACCGAATTTTGGTGGGGGAAAGAACATCGTAAAACATACAATGGTATATAAATGTGACAGTATCATTAGGGAGGCTTGAGGCCAGACTGGATGCCAGAAGCCCCACAGACCAGTGCCTGACTCTTGCCAGGAAGAAGGAAATAGAACCACTGACCTGTGGAGGGTTCCAGGGAAGGGGGCAGGTGAAGGGATGCAGATTCCCTGAAGAGCTTCCTGTCATATGCCCACATTTCTCCAAATCTGGCTTAGTTACCCCTCACACCACCCCCGAGGAACTCAGATTTCTGCCTGACCGAGGCAGGGGTAGCAGAAGCTGATGGCTCAGACCCATGAGGGAATGTCTCACAAATACCACACATTCCTCCACCCCAGCTTTCCCTCAGGGCCACTGGTAATTACAAAATGGGTGTTTTCCAAGACTCAGTTATCTCCCTTGGGTTCCTTTTGTGGGCTGGTGGAGGTTTTCTTAAAATTTTCAATCAAAAAAGGGAGGTTTTTTTCCCCCTCACTTCAGTTATATTTGACTGCCCTGACTGCTTTCCCAGAAGGGAGACTAGAGAGTTAGTCAGATCAGGAGAGCCCTGTTTCTGCCCCTCTCCCTGCACACGACCTTCCCCTAGCCCTGCTCTGGGTCCTTAGCTCTCTCTATCTCTCTCCCTGCCCTGTCTTTGTTTGGGATCCTGTCTAAATCTCTGTCTCTTTCCATGCATCAGTCCCTGTCTCTGGCCTTGTCCCTACTTCTGTCCCAGTCTGTATGCTCTACGTTTGCCTCTGTGACCCAGTGGTGGGCTGCTGAGCTCATTGTTAAATTTTGAGTGTGAGCTTTTACACCTTGGAAATGGGTCAACACCGCAAATCAGGGTTTAGCTTCCTGTTTTGATGTTTGTCTAGATTTAAGAAAATGAAGGAGGATATAATATTAATGCGGTTGTTTTTGACTCTCCCTGACCCCATTTGGGGTTTTCTCAGCAAAGACATTGGAGTACTTGGTCATTTCCTTCTCCAGCTCATTTTACAAATCAGGAATTGAGGCAAACATGGTTAGGTGACTTGCCTGGGGTCACACAGCTACTAAGTAGCTGAAACCGGATTTGAACCCAGGTCTTCCTGACTCCAGGCCTAGTGCTCTATACACTGCACTACACTAGCTGTCCATGTTAATAATACAGATTAAATTTTAAAGTGTGCCATGCTCACATTTCCCTTCCCCCTGGAGAGTCGGTTGTTAAACATCTACCAGCATATCCCTGCTTGTACCAGCCCTTGCTCCAACACTGCTTCTGTCCTGTCTCTATCTCTTTCTATGCCCCTTCTCTTTTATTTATTCTAGACTCTTTTCTATACCTATCTTTGTCTCCCTGTCTCCACAACTGCCCTGTACCTGCCCCTGCCTTTGTCCTTGGTCCTGATCCCATATTTCCCTCATTTCCATCTACATCCTTGTTCCTTCCTCTGTTCCTGTCCCCATTTCTATCTTTGTCTTTGTCTATAACTTTGTCTCCATTACTGCTCATGGCCCAGTTTAATCATGAGGAGACACTGTTGTGCATGTAGGGGTTGGGGTACCACAACACTCTGCGTTAGGGAAAAAAGTCTCAATCCTGAGAAACCCTAGCCTCTAACAAGATCAGTGGTACTACCTCAGTTCTCAAATCCTGGGGAACATTGTATTTATAGATAAGGTTATAGGTCATGTCTAGGACTTCCCCCAAAAGGGGGAATAGAAAAGTATTCAATGTACAATATGAATCAGGTATAGGACAGGTAATTTATTTCCTACACACAAAAGAAATGTTAAACTTAGAACATTCTCAGAGCTGCATTTGACAAAAACAAATTCAAAACAGGATATAGACACTTAACTTATAACTATTGTTACTATTGGAAGGCTGATATTTGACCTCACAGTTTGCAGGATTGCTAATTTGACATTTTACATTTTATCTTGGCCTACTTGTGTTTGTCCATCATTCTTGAAGAGGGATGATGATGTGAATTGCAGTAGACTTTGATTTAAGTGAGGAAGGGCTATGCAAGGTTTCTAGTCTCACTTTATCCTCCAGAGCCATCTGGGTCCAGTGGCCATTCACTGAATGGGTGTTACCTTACTCAGACTGAAACCTGAGAAGACCTTAGCCTAAAAGGGCCAAAGTTTCCCACTGCATCCTGGGCCATCATCCAGTCATCCTGATGAACATCTTGGCTCTGCGTAGTCTAAACAACTTCTGGTATTGGTCCATGGATTAAATAGTGGAAGGAGCTAATCCTCTTGAAGGTGGCTGTCCTATCCAAAGGTTCTTGAATAGTTTGCAGTGACTCCTCTATCATCAGTCAGGGACTTCTAGACCTCTCAAACTCACATGATCTCATTTAATCCTGGACATATCTATCCCTGGATAGGTACTTGTTCACCTAAGATTAGTAAAGAACACAAATGAGACATTCCAAATCCAAGCTCAGATTTGCCTAGAAAGGTCATGTGCGTTAGATTCCATTTGTTCATGGTTGAAAGGAAACTGGGGGATGGGCTTTGGGATGGCAGGTAGGGCCAATATTCTTTTCCTTACCCTACTTTTGGGGAGTAACCCAAAATAGTCGTGATGTGATTCACAGCCAAAAAATAGAGAAACTGAAAACTCAGTCACCCTTTTACTATATCCACTGAGTCTTCAGCTTCTTTGGCTTTATAACCAATGAGGAGATACTTTATTGCTTTGAGGTACAAGGTCTTTAACCCTGAGTCACCCATGGTTGGAAGCTCCCCCCAAAACTTCTATGTACTTGATGGAAAACAGGAAAGGCAACTTTGAGCATCCTCCATGGGGAGTTCCTATAGAGACCAATTCAACCTCACCACACCAGTCACCATATTTTTTCTTGTTATTGTACTCTCTGCCCTGTCCTCTGACTGTGTTCCTACTTCCCATCTTGTCTCCTCTCCTAGTCTTGTTCTTGACTTTATTTCTGTTCTCCGGTCCTACCTTCTGCTCCTATTCATGCCCTTGCCATGGTTTCTCTAACTTACCTTTTTTAGTATCTGTTTTTAACTTCCCTCTTCCAAGTCAGCAGTCCTCACCTTCAGAAACTGCCATGTATATATGTGTATATATATATATATATATATATATATATATATATATATATATACACACATATATATACGTATACACACACACACACAGCATTGGAGTCATGAATTGCCCCTTTTATGCATGTACCCTGTTCATATGTGTTCCTTACATGTATACTCTTCCATTTATATTCTCAATGCATGACCACTCTTCCCACTGATGCTAATATATATTTGTGGGAAAGTGTACCCCAGACTTTTGGGGGTGAATATTTTATTATGACCTTCCTTACTATGTCATTTCACTGAATGCCTTTGCTTTGAACTAATTGTGTCTTTCAGCTGACTGTTAAAGGTAAATAGTTGGGGCTCATGGGTTGTGGTTTTAGGAGGTACAGACCCACAAGCTACCTTGAAAATGGGATTTCCATTCCCTGTGAGATGGAGGGTGTCCCCAGTCACTGCATATATAGATACAATGAAATATCTAATTAGTGCCTGGTGCTTCATGGGCTGATGAACTGGGAGGGGGGCCTGAATCAGCAGGGGAGGAGCAGGTAACTCTTTAAGACTACCATAAGAGAGACTTTCCTGATCTGAAGCTTTTTCCACATTGTTTATCACTGTTCTTGAAATGCCACCTTTAGTGACTTATTTTGAATTTATGTGTATCATAAAGAGATCATGGGATCACAAAACTAGGGCTGGAAGAGATCTCAGAGGCCAACTAGTCTAACCTTCTCACTTTATAGATGAGGAAACTGCAGCCAGTGGACATTAAATGTCTAAGGTCACACAGGGAGTAAGCATCTGAGAAAGAATTTGAATCTGTGTTCTCTGGTCACAAAACTCAATTATTAAACTTCAGCCTCCTCTTCCCCATCCTTTCCTGGAACCACTTTCATTCTTACTTTCTCATTGGGAGGAGGGTGCAGGACGAGGCATATTGACCAGGAAGAACAGAAGAGGGGAACGAAGTGTACCTTAGTCTGAGCTAAGACAGTTCCCCTCCAGCAATTTGGGCCACCTGCATTAATGGAGGGAAGGAGGCTGGTGAGAGGCCCCCAGAGAACAGGGGGGGAAGTCTCATTTATCAAGCTGCTTTGATCCCCCAGGGCAGATTAACTGATACCAAACATCATTATTCTGACTTGGCTCTTGGGAAGAAGTTAAATGGCCCTTCTCACTATAATGAGGAACTGCAAAGCTCTGTGGACTCTCAGGAAGGTTTCTGTGCAATGCATATATGGTGCTCTCCCCTCCAACCCACTCCCACCTATGACTCCAATAATGCCTCAAATGATACCACCTGTCTGATGCTGGTGGACATGCCTTCATCATTAGGGAGATCCCAGCCTGAGAAGGCTTCTTGTTTTCAGGGAGCCACTGAGCTTGGGAGTTAGAGGCAGCCTCTCTCCTCAGGGTACCAAGCCTTTCTAGTGTGAGACCTTGGGTGTTACTCCTCTTCTGGGTTCTGGATCCTTCATTTACAAAATAAGAGGGCTTGATTAGATGTTTTCTGTCTCTATGGTCCTAGGATTTGGGAGCTTACTCCTTTCCTTCAGACATCAGGGTTCTGCCCCTTCTTCCCCTTATCCAGACTTATTTGCAATCTCTGATTTTATGGTTTAGTATGAAGGCAAATTTTCCTATTGGAGGAGGAGTTTTCAGGATTCAGAAATCCCATCTCTCAGAAATCAGACTTCCTTGCCTTGAGGTGCAGAATGTCAAAATTCAAAAGAATCCCAATGGACATTGATTCTAGCCAGCCCTTGAGCAAGAAGCTCTACTTAGATACTCCCAAATGATCAACCAATCTTTGCTTGAAGATCTCCAATGAGGTGTCAGTCAATCAATAACATTTATTAAGTGAGTACTATGTGCCTGGTGCTATGCTTAATGTTGGGGTTACAAAGAAAGGCAAAAGGCAGTACCTACACTCAAGAAATTAACATGATAGGGGAGACAATATGCAAATAACTATGTATAAACAAGAGATAGTATTGTAAATAGGAAATGATTAAGAGAGGGAAGGCACTAGCATTAAGGAGGATCAGGAATGACTTCCTGTGGAAGGTGGGATTATAGCTGGTGCTTGAAGGAACTTGAGGGAAGTCAAGAAGTGGTTCTACGAAAGAACATTGCAGGCATGGCAGACAACCAATGAGCATGCTCAGTGTTGAGATGGACTGTCTTGTTCATGGAATGGCAAGGAGGCCAGTGTCACTGGATTACAAGATTTGTGTCTATGGAGAAGTGTGAGGTAAGACTGGAAAGGGAGGGAAAGACAGGGTTTTAGATGCTAAATGGATAAGATTTATCCATTTATTGATGGGGAGGGAGTTAATGATCAGATCCCTGTTTTAGGAAAATCATGTTGACAGCTGATGAGGTTAAGTGATCTGCCCAAGACCACACAGTTAATTCTAATGTCTGATTGTCTAAACGTCTAATTCTCCTGCTTATTTGTCTCCTTTCTCCTCAAATGACCACGCGTGTAATGATTGTATACTAGAGGGATTTGTATCCCTCTAGTTGAATTTAAGCTTCTTGAGCACACAGACTCTTCTTCATTTTGTCTTTGGGTCCCCAAGTACCTAACAAAGGGCATGGCACACAGAAGGTGCCTAATAAATGCTTGCTGGATTGACTGGATGTGAATAGAGATGGCTATAGAAGGAAAGAGAAAGCTTATATGGGTTTATGTCCCTGAGGGCTTCCCAGAGGGGGCTGCATGTTCCCAGCAGATGAAGGTTTTGGGTATTTTTTGGGGGGATGGTATTGTTTTGTGTGTGCTCTCTTTCTCCCCACACCTGTTCCCTAACTAATGGTAACCAAGGATATACCTAGTGAGTGTTTGTTAGGATTGATGAGGTGTCTTTGTTGATAAATCTAAGCTGTTATGCCTTTGGAAATTGGAGTTCCCACCCATTGGGGATCTGTCCTAATCTTCCCCCTCCTCTATTCATGCATAGTTGGAGACAAGGCTGGGTTTTTGGCAGTGCTAATGTTGACGTGGGTATCTGTGTGTACTACTAGACAGGTGTGGGAGTTGTATGGTCTGCGTGTGATAGTGTGCGTGTGTGTTTGTGTGCATGCCAGATAGGTGTAGGTGTGATGTGATCTGCATGTGGGAGGCTGTGTGTGTGTGTGTGTGTGTGTGTGTGTGTGTGTGTGTGAACTCATGAATGCTAAGGAGGTGTGGGTGTGATGTCCTGTGTGTGTGCCAGGATGGTGCGAGTGCTATGCAGTCTGTGCGTGGGAGGGTGTGTGTCTATCAATTAGGCAGATAATATCTAGTAGCTCAGAAGGTAATAGCAAAATCAGAGACTTACAGGATGCCAAGGCTGGAAAGAGGCCCGGAGATCATTAAGTCCAATCCCCATCATTTTACAAAGGAGGGAATTGAGGCTCTGACAGGGAATGTGTCTTGCCCAGGTTACACAGGAGACAAATGACTGAGCAGGAAATGTGACGTAAGACTCTTGATTTCCAATCTAGTGCTCCTCCTGGAGACCAGACACCCCCCCCCTCCTCCCATTTACTTATCCCTCTACTTCCCAACCTGGGATCAGATCTCTGATCAATGATCAGATCTCTCCACAGCACCTGCTCCCTCATCAGAATAAAATAGGTGGGATGACAATCGTATTTATACAATCCAGTCTCTCTGTGGTGATAAAAGGCCCCCTTGCTTATATGAGAGGGGTCACATCAGAAAGTTAGCATTCCCAGCCTTTCAGTGTCTGCGTGAGGACCTTACCATCCTCCCCCGGCTGTCAGCAAAGCTGGCCTCTCCTCCTCCTCCTCAATTTTATCCCTGCAAACAGATGTAAGAGAAATCTGGATAGTTTTAGGGTGAGAAGCTTTCTGTTTTGGGTCTGTTCATTTGGGAAATCCAACTAGGCCAAGTTGAGAGAGGGGGCTAAGATGCTGAGCAGAGTAGAAGGCTTCAGAACACAAAGCTTCCTCGTCCGGACATTTGTCAAATGAGGCAGAACGTCTGGGAGTGAGTAGGTGATAATCCCTTGTCCTCTGCCCTGGTCAGACCCCATCTGGAGTCTCTCTTTGGTCCTAGTAGAGACACCCTGGCAGAGGGCAACCAAGATGATGAAGGGGCTTAGGTCTACGCTGTGAAGACTGATGGAAAGAACTGAGGATGCTTAGTGTTAGTGAGTCTACCTGACACAAGAAAAAGGGGTTGGGGATAATGTGAATAAATAGTAGATTTTTATTAAAAACAAACAAACAAGCAACAAAAGCAAGGAGAGGCAGCTTTTGTTATTATCTCTATTTGACAGTTGAGGAAATAGAGTGAAATGACTTGTCCAGGATCACTGTTAGTAAGTGTCTGAGGCAGGATTTGAACTCAGATCTTCCTGATTGCAAGAATTGGACATGACTGAAAAAATGACTTAAAAACAATAACAATATAGGATCATAGATTTAGAGATGGAAGAGACTCCTTTTGCATTTGCCAGAGGAAGAAACTGAGACTGAAAGATTAAGTGACTTGTCTGGGGTCCACAAGGCTGTTACGTGTTTAATTTCAGCCTAGGTCTTCCTGATTCTGGGTACTCACAATCCCATACTGTTTCTCATCTGATTGGAGGACTAGTCAGCCTCTGAAGCCCCTTCTCATTCTGTGATTCTGGGGCAGAGGAG
Source organism: Potorous gilbertii (assembly GCA_028658325.1). Lineage (NCBI taxonomy): Eukaryota > Metazoa > Chordata > Mammalia > Diprotodontia > Potoroidae > Potorous > Potorous gilbertii. The sequence continues at coordinate 29,387 of JAQQSK010003622.1, read as the reverse complement.
GGGATAGTTTTGAATTTTCCAAGTGTTTGCCATAGCTTAGCATGAGGGACTCTTACACGTCTGTGCTAAGCCCTTCCCTGGCTTGATTTCCTCCTGCATATCCAAAGCAGCCTCACTGGGAGGACTCATAAACAGAATTAGAGTCCCCACATTCGATTTCTTGTGTTTTCTTGGGGCCAATCGTGAAATCCTACAGACTCCATGCTTCCACCAGCCTTGAGTTGGCGGATTAATTCTTATCATTATTGTCTCTGGATGTTTGTTACTGGAACGTGGCCCCAGGGAATCCAAGTAATTTCCCTAAGGTTTTTCAGGCTGAAGGAGTGGAGGGTTTCTCAGAACATTCCATTCTCCTCCTCCATCTTCCACTCCACATCTCCTCTCTTGAGTGTCTCTCTTCCATCTCTTACCTGATCCCTTGACCTCAGTCTACTTCCAGATAGGCCACTGGATTCCCTCCATTGCCCTGGGTGACATCATTGTATCTTCTACTTAGCTGGAGGCTGGGCTGCTCTCAGAGGTAAAAGAGAGAAGAGGACAAGACAGAACTCATCCCTTTCTATATATACAGTAAGGAGTCTTCCATATCCCAAAGTACCATCCTTTTGATTATTTTCATACCTGGCTCTATTTCCTGGTCTTAACCCAAGCTATATGTCTTCCTCTCCCACCACTGTCACAGACTGAGCCTGTTTTAGCCACAGGTCTCATGAAACTGACCTTGGTCAGAGACTGAACCCCAATCCTGGTTAAAGAGTGGCTCAGACTGACCATGATCATAGTTGACCTTGACCATGGACCCTAAGCCTAGCTAAAGCCTGATCTCTAGTTCTTCTGAGTCTATGAGCATGGGACCAGGTGAGGAGTGTTCTGTATAATCCATTCCCTGGAGAAACACTTCAATGTGCGTGTCCTCTGGGGTCTGGGACATTCATGTATCTGCTAAAGACAAAATGAAAATGTTGTAAATACCCACAGCTCTCCAGTTTCCTCAAGGTAATATCTCATTCACTACCTTACCCCCCCTTTCCTTCTGCTTGATCCCAGAAGACAGAACCAGGACCAGTAGGGCAGATTTCAGCCTAGTGTAAGGAAAAATTTTTGTTAACAAGAAGAACTGTCTAAAAGCAGAACAAATTGTCTCTGGAGGGTGTGAATTGTCTCTCCCTAGAGACCTTTAAGAACTCTGGATTTAGAGTCAGAGATTTTCATTCCACTTTGGTCATTTAAAATCTGTGATGCTCTGATTCGATGATTCAGGTGGAAGTGGAGTAACTACTGGTCAAAGATATTAACAAAAGGATATTTACAATCACTAATAAACATTTATTAAGCACTTCCTATGTGCTTAAGTGGTAAGGTAGGCTGGTCCTGGAGACAGGAAAACTCTCCTTCTTGAGTTCAAACCTAGCCTCAGACACTTATTAGCTGTGTGACCATGGGCAAGTCACTTAATCCTGTCTGTCTCAGTTTCCTCGCCTCTAAAACAAGCTGGATAAGGAAATGGAAAACCCCAGGATTTTACCAAGAAAACCCCAAACAGGGTCACAAAGAGTCAGATATAGCTTAAAATAAACACTGTGCTAAGCTCTGGAAGTGTAAAGAAGAGCAAAAGACCATCTCTGCCCTCAAGAAGCTCCTAATCTAAGGTAGGAGATTATAGGCAAACAAATGAGCTTTCTAGGGGGTTGGTCTAGAATAGATGATCTCTGAAGTCTCTGCAACTTTGATTGTTGTTCATGATGTCTAATGGTGGGGATGGGGGGAGGGAGTGCACAGGGAGTGAGTTTGGTTGAGGGAGATAAGATATGTTCCTCCAGGACTGGAGGGCAGGACCCAACTTCCTGACTCCAGTTCCCTCTTGGATGTGTTCTGTGCTCCAGTGATGGGGAAGCCCAATGCAGAGTGTGGGTCACATGTAGACCTTCAGCAGAACACAGACTCACCCCCTGAGCCCCTGACTTCCTTTCCCAAAGAGTTAATAGAGTAACACAGCACAAGTAGAGAAATTCCATCACTGTTGTTAATTCAGGGCTGGATTGTAGATAATCTTGGACCATAGGAGCATGGTTTCAGAGCTGAAGAGATCCCAGAGGGCATCTAATCTGCCACCCTTCATTATTTTACACATGAGGAAACTGAGACCCAGAGAGGTTAAATGACCTCAAGATTCCAAAGTCTTTGCATTTCAAATCCAGTCCTCTTCTTTACCATTTAGTGGCAAGCTGTGGGTCCCAAGCTTCCTGGGATTTACTTGGACCTTAACTTTTGCTGACTCTTCAAAAATGGACCAGACCCACCACTGCGCATCCAAGCACTGAGCGCCACTGCAATCTAATTTATCTACCAGCTTCTCTGTGCCTCAGAACCCCAAGTCCTAAGGTAATCTTTCTTTGATGGGGTCCCTACTGTGCTCCCCTGCCCCTATCCCTGAGGCCCTCCTCTTGATGCCCTTCCTGGTTTGGCTTCCTCAGAGTTCACAAAGGCTGCCCAGCAGGGTCCTCTCCATCTCCCAGCTGCTCCTAGAGCCTGGGGGCCAGGCTCTGACACACAGAAGAGGCAGCTCATAAATTAATCTATCGTTATGCTTCCAGCCCAAACCACTCTCAACTTCTTTCCTCCTTCTCTCATCCCTCATTGGTGAAATTCATAGAAAAATATGAAAGAAACAGATGATAATTGCCGCACCAGGGCGAGAGGCCCGCGCGGGCCTGGTACTGGCGTCGGGGCGGGATGATAAATCCCATCACTTAGAGCGAGTAATGAATTTTTCTGCAGATTTGGCTCAGCGCAAAGGCGGGGGGAAAACGAATTGTAATACATTACTCACTACTTTCCCCAGGCAGTGGCGTCGGGCTCCGGCTTCAGCTTGGGTTCTGGAGGTGCTGTGGAAAGCCAGAGAAAGCGGGGAGTGCATTGTTCACTAGAGGAAGCTACCTGTTGTTTCAACTAGGGTGCCCTGAGCTCATTATGGGTGATTTAGTTTGCTCAGGACACTCAATCAATTGTCTCCAAATCCTTTTCGTGCTCTTCATCAGGAGTGGAGGATGGAGGGAGGGATGGAAGGAAGGAGGGAGGGATGGAGGGAGGGAGGGGGGAGGGAGGGAGAGAGAGAGAAAGAGAGAAACAGAGAAATAAAGGCGAGAGAGAGTGCATTAGTGTGTCAGATTGGTGTGAATCTTACTGTTTTAAGGTGTGTATATAAAAATCTGGCTGTCTCAGGGTGTGTGAGGCCACTGGAGAAAATGAGTGATAGTCTGAGAATGTAAGTGAGATTCTATCAAGGTGTTCTGAGAATGTGTGTAAGTTAGCTTGTCTCCCAGTATCTGAAAAGCTGTCATGTGGAGAAAGGATTCAACTCATTCTTTGTGGCCCTAGAGGACTGGTCCAGGACCAATGGGTAGAAGTTACAAAGAGGGTGATGTAACCTTGATATGGGGGAAAAAAACAACCTTCCACTAGTTTGCTCTGTTTGGGTGTATGATGGCACAATTCGAGAGGTGATGGGCTTATCCTCCCTGGAAGCCTTAGGCAGAGGACAGACTTTAGCTTTTTGAGGCTGGAATAGTGGAGATTCCTTTGGTGTGTAGGTTGGGCCAGATCTGGGCTACTGAGATCCTTCCAACTGTGATGCTCTGGAATTCTAGACTGCCTGAGCTTGTGAGTAGGATTAACTCAGGAGCTGCTTGTATGTAAACTACCTCTCTTTCCTGCCCCTCCCTCCCTTCCCCCACCTATTAGATTTAATTTGCCTAGATTTTGGTGCCTCCACTGTAGGAGACACATGGCCCTGCTGAAATGTTGTGGCACAAATTATACTTTTCTTTATTTGGTCTTCAGATTATGAATGAAAATTAAATTTAAACTCTTCTCAGATAGGTAATTCTTCCTAATCACTCACCCTGCTGCACAGATCTCTACAACTTGATTACATTCTAATTAGATTAATTGGATGGAGAATAATCTCTTTTCTCCAGGAATATCAACCACAGAGCTGAGTAACTGCACCAATCCAAACAGGCTTCCAGACAGGCCCATCCTTGTCTGAGGCTCTGCTGCAGAATTTGTCATCATGGGATTGCAAGAGAATTTCAGAGTGGTCCCTGGTGAAGACATTGGTTTCCCACCTTGAATCTTTCTCTCCAACTCTCTTTCCTGGGCAGATGATGAGACAGGGAAGATGGTGCACCCCAAGAACCACAAAATAATAGAAACACAGAAGGTCAGAGCTGGGAGAGTCCTTAGAACCCAGAATGTCAGAGCTAGGAAGGGTCTTAGAACACAGAATGTCAGAGCTGGGAGAGTCCTTAGAACATGGGATGTCAAAACTGGGAGAGATGTCAGAACACTGGATGTCAGAACTTGGAGAGATCTTAGAATACAGGATGTAACAGCTGGGAAGGGCTTTAGAACAAGAATGTCAGAGCTGGGGGGGCCCTTAGAAGACAAGATGTCAGAGCTTGGACGGTCCTCAGACTATATATAGATTGTCACAGCTAAAAGGAGCTTTAGAGTCCAATTCCAAAGATTTCCCAGCTCTCAGTGTGGTGCTCTACCATTTCCATGGATAACAATTCAGACCCTCTAGCCATGGAAAGTCTCCCTTCCTCTCACACATGGGTTCTGAATAATGTGCAGAAACAGTAGAAGAAGCTTTGTGATGCCTTCCTCGGTTGAATGCCCAGAGCAGAGATGCAAGCACGGTGGCATGAGCCACAGGGCCTGGTCTTGTCTCTGCCGCTAGCCCGCTGTGTGTATACAAATATATATTTGCTTCTAAACTCTGATTTTTCAGAGTTCAAAGGAACTTGGACCCAGAGGACAATAAGGACCATGGCAGAATCCCAGAGAAGTGTCCATCCAGTCTTGGCTTGGAGCCCTCCAGGGAGACAGGGAGGGAACTCATTTTCCCTTCCAAAACAGGAGCTAGAGGGCCACATAGTAAGTGTTGTATAAATGTTAGGTATTATTATTTTTCCATCAGAGCTGTCTGATTAATTGTAATCATTTGACAAAATAGCTTCCCCGTGTGGGTGTGAGGAGGGAGGAATGGCTCTGCTCTTTGCAGTGAGGGATCCGGAGTCCCTAACCTCCTGGAGCTCATGGACCCAATTCAGGGGTAGGGCACGTGCAGCCTTGAGATGACATGTGGCCCTCTAGGTCCTCAAATGTGGCAGCCCTTTGAATCCTCAGTCCTTCAGAGAACCTAGAGGGCCACATATGGCCTCGAGGCTGCAGGTTCCTCACCCCTGGGCTCTTTGAAGAAACAAGAGATACACAAAGATGATAAAGAATTCATGGCAGCATATGCTAAGAGCAAAATGAACGGTGTAAGCTAGAAAGGTAGACTGGATGCTCAAATAGAACTCACAGTCAATGGAGTAGTTAAGGGAGGCTTCTTGGAGGAGGTGAGCATGCATCTGGGCATTGAAGGATGGGTCAATCAGAAAGAAGGGGCTGAGAATGCTGGGAGTGGAAGAAGGGGCAGTGGCATTAGTCACCAGTGAAGCATAGGTCCAAGGGATGGCAAGTAGGGCCATTTTGCAGAAACCTGGGGATTGACTTGGGGAGGAGTAAGGGAATGGTCTGAGTGGGGTCAGACTGGAGAAGGCCAGCTTCTCCCTACTCTCTGTACAATCCTCACTGGAGGGAGCTCAGTGCCTGGGGCCTTCCCACCAAGGGGCCTATGGAAAACAGAAATCCATTATTCCCATTAACCTCATTGGCAGCTGATGGCTGTGACAGCTCCAGGATGTCTCTCTGGGCAGCAGGGGCCAGACTTCTCATTAAACAGCTGTCTTCTCTTGGGGGCCAACAGAAAGAGAGCCCCTGGGGTGAGGGGAGGGCAACTCCCTGCATGGTATTAACCCCTACCCCCCAGCCCCAACCCTGGCACCAAGAAAGACCTTTAAACCAAATACAATTTTACAGTTCATTTCAGTTAATCACAGACTCTCTGTTTGGAAAAGGCCTGCTCCAAATTGCCTGTGGAGAGGCACTTGGCCTGATTGGCATTCCATTACTGCCCAGCTCACCCACTTACAATGCAACCCAACCCAGAGTGGATGGACAGATCAGAGTCAACTGTTCAGCCAAGACTCATTCCAAGACCTGGGTGTGATTGTAACATTTGGCCCTCTGATAACAAAGGAGAAAGAGGCATTCTCATGGAGAGCCAGGCAGGAGTACAAGAGTGTGCTGTGAGTGTGATCTGAGGTCAAAATAGGCAAGAGTTCAGGAAAATGGCAAATATACTAAGGTACCCACAGCTTTTTGAGGTCAGAAATAGGCAGAGAGGGGGTAGAAGCCTCAAGTTAAAGGACAGATAGATAAGGGAGGGTCAAGGTGTCCAAGACCCATCCCTGGCACAGGCATGGACAACCGATGGAGATCTATCACCATAAGAATGCCAAAGCCCAAGCCCCTACATCAAACCTCTGCCATTTCTACAGTCCAAATTTTGAACCCTTCTATGAGTGGCTTCCCAATTCTCTAGAACTTGACTCAAGAACTATTGTTCTGGGTTTTCTCTCATCAGAAACACTAGACAGCTTCTCATGACTCTGGATTCTTTGGTTCTGTTTCCTTCTTCATGCTCTCTGGATCTCCCTGTTGGCATCCTCTGACTCTATCCCCTACCACCTTTTCTACACAGATTTCTGAGTCTGACTTGGCCTTCAGAAAATCCCTGCTTTTGATTGATGGGTGGTATCCTAAAAGTCACCTTACTGCCATCCCTGGCTTGAGGCACCAGCAATCAGAGCTGTGATATTATTGACCTTATTCAGAGACAAAGTCTTACTTCAGTCAGGAACTTTTTATATTTTTCCTGGCAAGGCAAGAACTAGTTCCAGGATTTCAGTGGGCCTCAATTCACAGCTTCAGGTAAACAGATGGCTATTCTGGAGAGAGCAGTGGGATGTTCTGACAGTGATTAATCACAATATAAAAGCCTAATGAGGACTTGACCCATCTCCTCCGGAGCACTGTGATGATGCCCCTAGAATGCTTTGCAAACCTTAAAAGTCTTACTGGCTCTTGAGGGGGGAGGGTGGAAGTGTTACAGGGAGGAGATGGCTTCAGGGGCCTTTAGATGGGTCTGAGTTTTAAGTGGAAGAGATCAAATCCCACCTCAGACACGTCATAGTTGGGTAACGATGGGCAAGTCACTTAACTGTCATGTCTCTCAGTTTCCTCATCTGTAAAATGGGGATAACCTTACCTGCCTTGTGTATAAAAGTGCTTTGTCAAACGTGAGGGGTTGTCCAAGCGTGCAGGATGATAAGGAGTTGACCTTGTTGATTAGTATCATTATTAATCTCTGTGTTGTAGGAGTCATCATCCCCATCCTATATGAGATACGTTGAAGCATTTTGGGGCTCGGAGAAAAGAAGGCTTGGGGGTGGGGATAGATAGGATAGTGGTATGGAAATGATAAAACTGTCACAGGCAGTCAGGTGGTGCAGCGGATAGAGCCAGAGACCTAGAGTAAGAAAGACCTGAGTTCAAATGTGACCTTAGATACTTCCTAGCTAAGTGACCTTGGGCTAGTCATTTAACCTATTTGTCCCAGTTTTCTTATTTGTCAAATGAGCTGGAGAAGGCAATGGCAAACTACTCCAGTATCTTTGCTAAGAAAACCCCAAAGGGAGACACAAAGAGTTGGACACAACTGAATGGTAACAACAGAACCATATGGAAGAGGGATTAGACCCATTTCTATTTGATTCCCAGGAGCAAAACCAGGAACAACGAATGGATTCAAATTGAAGAGGGGCTGATTTAGGTTGATGGAAGAAAAAAGTCTCTTAACAAAAAGAGTCAGCTTGCCTGGGGAGGCAGTGAGGTCCTGATGAAGTGAATCTTGGTTGACCACTTATTGGGGAAAGTGTACAGGGCATTCTTGATCAAATATCTATCAGAGGGTCCTTCCAACTCTAAGCTTTTGTAACCTGGAATCTAGGAACCCTGGGAGAGTAACCTCTGCTCCATCAGCCTTTTGCCCTCAAAGAACAGGGCACCCTCTTTCTTCATTTCCAGTTGTTCCTTCCCTGATCTCCATATCCAAGTGTTTGTTCTTAGAGGGTTTTTTAACTGAGGCATCATTGCTGATTCATCCATTACACTATTTAGATGGAGCCAGGGCATCAGGTTCAGGCCATCTAAGTGTCATCCTAAGTGTCTTTGGAATACCATGCCAATAGTGTCATGATAGTCTTTTCCCAATTCTCATTCCTCAGAGGATGATATTTCATCCATTTGCTTTTCCTGGAATTGCCTCCCCATTCACAGCCAAGAGGACTCTGGGTGATTTAGGGGCCCATGTTCTTAACAAGACGCCAAGAGTAGCAGGGCCCACCCAGGCCCTGGAAACAGCCTTAAATCACACTTTGGAGAGTCTCAGGGGGACAGGACAGTTCCGAAGACACTCAGAGGGGCTTCTTAATTCCATTAACCGGTCATGGAACTTGGAGAGAGAACCCCTGGGGGGGGCCCTGAAGAGCGGGAAATCAATTTCCTGAGGAGTTTTCAACATAAATTCATCTCTGGTTGCATGGTAAAGAGTCAGCTTAACAAATATGCATTCAATTTTTCTTTCTTGTCTCTTGCTCTGAGGAGTGGGAAAAAGTCTTGCTGAAGACTTACAGCTCTGTAAAATCCTCTTAAAAGCTACTGCTATAAACTCCCTGCTGTCTCTTTGACAGGTCCCCTGCTTGGTTCCAGAGAAAGCAGAACAGGGCAACCCTTCTGCCAGGGGACCCCAGCCTGCCGCTGGAGTCAGCTAGAATTATAGCAAGGAATGGGGAGCAGGCCAGGCATAGAGATTTAACAAGGGTGTGGCAATGGGATACTTCCCTATGGTGCCAACACATTAAGGGTTCCAATAGTACCAGCCCTGAGGGCACGTCCTTCTCCTTCCGCCTGGCACTTCCCTGCCCGTGGACAGTTCTTTGGCAGAGTGGAAACCTCTCAGGGTTCCCACATCTCCTTTTTCCTTACTCCTTTCCCATACCCCAGGTGAGCTTTTCCCCTTCTCTGCCTCTTCCTCCAGATACAATATTCCAGAATGCTACCGTGCATTGTTCTTAACTTCGGGTGTGATAACTTAAAAATTCCCACTGCCATTTAAGGCTAGTCAGGAGCGGGATGGTCTGGGCACCATGGAGTTGCCTTTGTTATCCTATGTATTTTATTTTATGTATTTTAAAAGTATTCGTTTGAGAGAAGGTTCATCAATTTCACCAGACTGCCAAAAGAGTCCAGGATGCCCAAAAGATTAAGAACCCCTGCTTTTGTGGCCTGAATGCTAGACCTGGAGTCTGATCTCTGGTGCTTATTAGCTAGTAGTATGGCCATGAGCAAGTCTCTATGAGTCTTAGTCTCCTCATTTGTAAAATGTAGGAGTTAGATTGGATGATCTCTGACTTCTTCCAGTTTTAAATCTGAGTCCATAAAACATTTGCGTAATTCAGTAGATAGAGTACTGCACCTAGAGTCAGGAAGAAATGAATTCCAATCTGAACTCAGACACTATATAACTTTGGGCAAGTCACTTAATTTTTGCCTTCCTCAGTTTCCTCAACTGTAAAATTGGGGTAATAATATGGTTATTGTGAGGATTCGACAAGATAATATTTGTATTTTTTGCTTTACATAGTGCCTGGCACTCGGTCGATGCCTATTCCCTTCCTCTCCTAATTCCTAGTTACAGTTAGGGTAGAGGCAGCCAAGACCACTGGTCTGACCTGCCTACCTTGCTAGGTTCTCTGGACTCCCTATGCAGGTCTGTGAGAAGGCAAGTGATTATTAGATTTTCCCCACCCTAGATCAGCCCCATGACTCTCAGCCTCTGCCTACCCCCAGCTCAGGATCCTGGCTCAGATGGGGCTACTGATGGACCTGAGTGACTGGGTGAGGACTCTTCATTTCTGCTTCTCCTTACAGCCCTTGGACTGTCCCCTTTTCTTCTCCCTTATCACAATAATAGCTGATGTTTAGAGAGAGCTTTAAGTTTTTCTGATCACTTTTATGTACAATCTGGTGAGAAAAGCAATGTGTATGTTGTTGTACCCATTTTACAGAGGAGGAAATAGGATCAGAGATGTTAAGTGACTTGCCCACATTTATACAGTTAGTAGATGAGTGTATATTTATGTGGTGGGCGTGGAACCCAAACCTTCCTGATTCCAGGTTCAGTAGGCTAAGCATTATATCATCTAGACTCTCACTGACAAAGGGACTCTAAAGGATGCCAGAGTAGTCCAGGCTGGACCTGTGAGGCTCAGAGGAATCCACCTGAGATCAAGGGCTCCTTCTAGGAGGAGGGAGTAGTAGGCAGTACCAGATAGAGACCACCCTATGGTGGTGATAGGGGAGAGGTCATGGCTATTACACTCAGGCAGTGTAGCATGGTGGATAGTGTTGGATTTGAATTCAGGAAGTCCTGGGTTCCAAATCTACTTCTTCTGCCTATTATCTATATGACCTTAGCCAAGTCTGCCTCTCTGAACCTCAGTTTCCCTATTTGTCCTTTAGTACTTACTGCACAGAGTTATTGTAAGGCCTAAATGAGATAATGAATAGATGAAACATTTTGCAAACTCTTAAAAACTTAAGGAACCATATAAATATCTATTATCTAATTTCCATAAAGAGGGAGAGCAGTCTTCCAGAAATACTAACAGAGTGAGGAAATCCAAATGTCATTAAGAAGAATTCTGCCCAACCCAGAACAGATCAAATGAATCTTATGAAACCAACCTTCCATGTATATATGCCCCTCCCCCCTCCCCCTTTGAGCTGCCATGGTCACCTCATGGTGCCCAGACCATCCTGCTCCTGACTGACCTCAAATGGCAGTAGGAATTTTTTCCCTAGAATCACCTGTGACCTGAACCTCTCCGACTTGGCAAAGGCTCACAGGGGAGGGAGCCCACCTCTCTGGGCTTCTATCTGGCTGGTGTATGATCCTAGGCTCATCTCTGGTCAATTAGGAAAGCTTGTGCTAGTTGAGGCAGCTAGGTGGCACCATAGTCCACAGAGCTCTGAGCCTGGAGTTAGGGAGACCTGAGTTCAAATCCAGCCTCAGATGCTTATTAGCTTTGTGGCCTTGGGCAAGTCACTTAAACTCTGTTTGCCTTAATCCACTAGAAAAGGCAACGGAAAACCATTCCAGTATCTTTGTCAATAAAGCCCCATGGAAAATATTGGCTCACTATGGTCCCCGGGGGTCAACAATGTGCTAAGCACTTTACAAATATTATTTAATTCTCACAACAATCCTGGGAAGCTGTTGTTGAGTTGTTTCAGTCATCTCTTAACTTTTCATGACCGCTTTTGGGGTTTTCTTGGCAGAGATACTGCACTGGTTTGCCATTTCCTTCTCCAACTGATTTTATAGATGAGGAAACTGAGGCAAACAGGGTTAAGTGACTTGCTCAGGGTTACACAGTTAGTTAAGTGTCTGAGGCCAGATTTGAACTCAATTCTTCCCAACTCTGAACTCAGAGCTCTATCTGCTGAATCACCTGACTAGATACTGAGAAACCCTCCCTTCTTTTTTCTCATATCTCCCCAACAGCAACTTCAATGTGTTGAACACTCAACAAGCAGAAAGGAGACAAGCCTTTATTAAGCACTTACTATGAGATAGGAACTGTGTTAGGTGCTTGGGATATAAAGCCAAAGTTGAAACACAGTCCTCTTCCATGTTTTCTGCCTCCCTTTCTGAAATCCTCCACTAGGCTAAATCCTGTCCTTTCTAGACTCCTCTTAAAATCAGCCTCTCTCCCCTCCACACATTAAAAAATGACACCATGAATTTCTATGGGTGTTAGGATTATAAAACCTTTCCTCCATTTTCTCATTTGATCCTCAATAATCCTCTAAGACAAATGGGTTACTGCCCCATTTTACAGATGAGGAGACAAGCTTAGAGTAGTTAAGTGACAACTCAAGCAAATACGTGGGCAGAGTTGGACCTCAAATCCAGTTTTTCTGTTGTAAAATCTAGTGTTCTTTTCATCATGAGAGGTAGTCACCTCTGAGAGAATCAGGTTATCTGCTCCTTTCCTTCTTGAATTTCATCAGGAATGCCTCTGGGGAGTGGGGAATGTGATTGTTTCAGAGCAGCCCTTGGGACAGGCAGCTTTCCTTAATTTTCTTTCTTATAATTCTAGGTTTACAGGGGAAGTGGGATGGGCCCTGAAAGGGGAAGAAAGGAGGCTGGTAGGGGCAGAGTGGGCAGAGGCAGATGTCATCTCTTTGCTGTTGCCTGATGGGACTGGCCTCCTTGCACCTTGGTGATCTTGCCTTTCCTTCCTCTTCTCCTGTGTAAACTCATGTGTATATTTAGGCAATTCTAGTTCACCTGGGCTTGAATCCTGGCTCAATTACTCACTGCCTATGTGGGAGACCCAGAGAAAATTCCTTCACCTCTCTAGTCTTCCAGGTCCTCATCACAAAGAGGATTTGGATGACATGCCTTCTAAGGTCCTCCAACTCTGAATCTGTGTTTCTTTACTTGCTTTGTCTTTGGACCACTAATATCATCTATCTTTTTACTCAATTTCTCTGTCATGCTAACCTCACCCCTAAGTAATTTTAGTTCATAATCTTGATCAAGGTTTGTAGAGTGAATAATAATTTTAGTTATCTATATACCTGTTCTCAAGGCAGCTGGGTGGCACAATGGATAGAGTTCTGGCCCTAGAGTCAGGAGAACCTGAGCTCAAATCTGGCCTCAGACATTAACTAGCTGTGTGATCCTGGGTAAATTACTTAACCCTGTTTGCCTCAGTTTCCTCATTTGTAAAATGAGCTGGAGAAGGAAATGGTAAACCACTCCAGTATCTTTGCCAAGAAAACCTCAAAGAGTCAGACATCACTGAAACAATTGAGCAACAAAAAATATGTTCTTTCCCCCTACCCCTAGTAGAATGTAGTGGAAGGCAAGGATTATTTCCTTTGCATTTGATGGCCAGGGCCTAACATAATGCTTTTCTCATAGTAGGTACTTAAACAGATGTTGAATTGTATTGAATTGGAAGGGACCTCAGATTATTTAATCCCTTATGAGGAATGAATGAATTAAAAAAACCATATACATATATTATGTAATCTTGGCCCATGAAGAGCTATCCAGCACGGAGACCAGGCTTGGACCCATGACTGTGTTCAAGCATGAAATAGGAGGAGGAGAAAGCTGGTAACTGCATTGCTTTCATGGAGGAGTAGGGGTAGGAAATCCAGTGCAGACTGAGAGTTGGGACCTGCAGATGAGTCACAGAGAAGGGCATGAGGACCAGGAGAGAGTCAACAACTGTTGTGCTTTCAACCTGCAGACCATACTAGCTAGCTGGTAGACACTGGGTTCAGCAACTCTGTCCTGGACCATCAACTAGGGGCAAGCTTATAATTGTGTTGTCCAGATCCAAACCAGAGTTGATAGCCTGAAAAGCGAGGAGCAGAAAAATAGTGATCAGATCATGTCTTAGAAGAGACCACTAAGGGTCTATTTGCATATTCCTTGAAGAATGTAGTTGTCAATCCCAGGAAAAAGCAGTAGAAATCTAAAAATTAAGGTCAGGCCAACATTACCTCCAGAAATGTGTAAAACCTGATCTTACCACCAAGTCCCAAGTCAGTTAGTAAGGCTGGAAGAATGAAAAAACCCAAACTATACTCATGCCAAAGAGCTATTATGGAGCCAGGGATAGGTAAGACACAGATCTAGAAAAAGAAAATAGCTACCTAGCATGTAAAGACAAAACTTCAAAGGAAAAAACACAGCTTAGCCACAAGGTCAACGAAAATTTTTGGAAAAAATGAAGCAAGATAAAAAGATAACTGGAAAGTAATGTGGTGGGTCTAAGGTCAGGCCAATTATGGTGAAGAAGCCCAAGGCCCTAAGTTTGGAGCGTGAGTCCTGAGCTGGAGATGTTAGCTAGAACAAGGGAGCATGGCAGCTCTTCTCCTAACATCTTTGCTGGTCTCATGACCAAGCATGTATCCAGCCTTGACTAGAATGCCTCCATTGATGGGGAACTCACTATCTTCCTAGACAGTTCTTGATTGTTTGGCTAGTTCTAATTTGAAGGGAGACTGATGAACTATGGAAAAAAAAGATTGTCTTGGCTGGTGAGGGGTGAGAGTAGGGACTGGAAATTGTGCCATTTGAGCATTAGTAAAAGGAAGTGGGGATGTTCAGTCAGGCAAGACAAGACTCAGTGTGGATCTTATACTGTTTTCAAATATATGGAAGACTTGTGTGGTTGAGGGGGATCTCAGAGGGTTGAATTAGGACCAATAGGTGAATGTTAGCTACACAAAACCAGATTTTCAATTCATTATAATAAAACTCAATGTAAAGAAAGTAGAGATAACATGTTGTAGTGACAGAGACTTGTATTTGAGGTCAAGAAATCAAGTCAACAAACATTTATTGAACATTTACTATGTTCCAGGCTCTGTGCTAAGCATGGGGAATATAGATATCAGAAAATGAAAGAATTGCTGCACTTAAGGAGCTTATGCTCTAAGGAAGAAAGACAATGCATAAAAGGGAACTAAAAAGCTGGAGGTGAGGGGTGGGGGAGGAAATACCTAAAGGGGAGATGGTAGTAAAATCCAGGGAATTAAAATTGACTTGGCCCTTCCTCAATGGAAGTTGCAGGAAGAACTCAGTAGTGGAATAAGGGGTCTGTAGGGATGAATGGAGAAGGCAGCTGACGCTTGGTGGAAAAGTCTGGAAAGTGGAAGGACAGGGTCGAAAAGCTTGCTTTTGTTATGTTATTAAGAACAAATCAATTAACTGCTCAGTGCCTCATGTTACTCCTTAAGATTGTCCTTATATTTGCATTCAAAGAAGATCAAAATGATATCATTATGTCTGGGTCAAGGTACAGTGTATCCAGCTGTGACTGATCAGACCAATATGGGCTCCGAAGGAGCACAAATAGTCTGTATGAACATTTGGAGTGGAGATGTTTCTAAATTTGTGCATCTCATGTGTGTGTGATTTTTTTTTAATTGCTGCAATTCTGCTTTGCTCATAGAGAGCACAGTGCTTTTTTTTTTGATGTGGGCATGCCATGCTGAGTGGAATCATCTTCGCAAAAGCTTTTTTTTCATTTTTTGGTGTTTCAATGGCAGGCTGGGATCCTTGCCTTCTGCAGGGAGTAGGCCAGAGTTAGGTTGGGGAAGGCAGACAATTTATAGGGCAACTTTTCTAGTCCCTTCCTCTTGGTAGGAGGTGAGAACTATGGTCTTTAAAAAAGGCTGCTCAGACACCCGGGAACTGCCAAATTCCACTGCTGCTTTAGTGAGAAGACAACTCCCTGGCCTGAGCCGCCTGTGTGAGACTGTGACTATGACTCCCAGTGTGTCTCTACTTGTTGGTTTGTCACTTGCCTGTCACTAAAGGACTTCAAGGTAGGTAAAAATGGTAAAATGGTTCAGGAGATGTCTTTTGTCTCATGCATTAATAGGATTTAAGTGAAGCAGAGTTGCTTTAAGTCATCAATTTCACTTTCTCTTCCAGAGTCCAGTGGTAAGACAAAAGTCAAGATGACTCGGGATGAAGTGAATGACTTTGGCAACTTTGATAGCTAACCGAGATCTAAATACTCCATAGTACCTACTTCTACTGCCTTCATGGCCAAGGGAACAAAGTGATCCCCCCTCACTCACCAACAACTTTGAACCTGGTTTGGCCCATCTGCCAGGATGGTTTTACTAGGGTGTGGTTGTTGTGCATGCTATGACTTCTTGGAATTACAGGTTAGAATTGGGCAGAAGGTAAACACCAAAGATACATGAGCAACCCTGAAAAAGGCCCATCAAACTCTCTCACCAGATGTACTGTTCCTTCCTAAATACCCCACACACCCCTGTTGCTGATCTTTATCTGTGGAGGGAGTTTACATACTTGGAGTTCTCCATATGAGGTCTCTGAGACTTCTCAGGTGACAAAATTATAGGTAAGGACTAAGGAGAAAAGGAAAGAAGGAAGAACAAAAATGTATTAACTATTGGAATTGTCTCAAAGTAGAATGATGTGTCTTGCATAAGGGATGTAGTATAAGTTTTTGGAGGTCTACAAGTAGGGACTAGAATTAATCTTTTTTGAGAATGTTGAGAAAAGAATTCCTTTCCGAATGCTGATTGACCTAGATATCTCCCCAAATCCCTTCCATTCCTGATATTCTAGAAACCTTTAACTCTCTTTACCTCTAGCACCAAGGGACACAGCCTGATCAGATCAAGTCATCAGTATTACAGCACTGGTTTTTATCAGCCTAGCTGACTGTGTTCTCAAAGAAAGGAGAACAACCATCCGATGAAGACACCCTCCACTCCCAATATTGTTTACTGGAGTGCAAACTCCCTTTGTGACACATCTTTGGCAACTCTTTTCTGGTTCATCCTTCCAATGGGGATCCTGCTTGTCCCTCCTCCAGTCTCTCAGCCTGGGCAGCTACCTCTCCTGGGTAGGTGCTAGTGAGAAAAGGGAAAAGGATGGGAGGGAGTGGCAATCATATGCTCCTGACACCATGCTACTCTACCACTCCATAATCTATTTCTTCTTCACCTGGGAAAATTGAGCCCCAGAGAAACCTAGGATTTTCCCTTGCTAGTGACCAGCTAGCAGAATAAATTGGTGACCTGGCATGTACCAGAATGTTTCTTGAAGTCCTAGCCCTTGAAAGATCTCAACCTCCAGCATTCTTGGCTTGGAGCTGTTGCCCTCTCATCTTATATCCCAAGGCACCAAAGATGGATTTCTTGCTTCCTCTGAGTCCCTCAAACACAGCATGATTTCAAACTCAATGTCAATTGGAAATCACTAGTTTTACTGCTCAAAGTGTTCATCTTGCCAATTATTGCTCCGAGCTCTAGCTGCCTCTCCCCAATCCCCATTTCCCATTTCACTGCAGTGCAGCAGATAATTTCATGTTTTCAATTGAGTTGGTTTCAATTGCCAGAAAAAAATCATAAGCAAGACAGTGAACTGGGCTCAGGAAACTATTTGGTAAAAGTGTGTTTATTCCAGGCTGTGCCCACTCTGTGAGAGTCACCAAGCACCCAGCTGTCCAAAGCAGGTGACCGAGGATGGCAGTAGGGTATAGCAGAAAGTATGAACAGTGGGCAAACCTGGGATTTGAATGCCAATTCTGTTGTCAACTTTCCCACCCCTCTGAGTAGATGGAATGACAATTATGGAAGACGGGGAGAGGTGAAGCTGTTCAACTCGTTTCCTTGACAAAATCTCTCATGCTATTCTTGTGGACAAGATGGAAAGATGTGGGTGGGGTGATACGAGCATTGGGTAGCTTCAGGACTGCTTGAATGCCAGACCCAGAGAACAGTTGTTAATGGTTCAATGCCAAGTTAGAAAGAGGGCTCCTGATCTGATTCTGGCCACACTTGCTGTTTAACATTTTGTCAATGATGTGGATAAAAGGCATTCTTATCAAATTTCCAAATGGCATAAAGCTTGGAGGGATGGCTGACACATTAGATAACAGAGCCAGAATAACGGTGTCCAAAAAGATTTCAACAGGCTTGAATGATAGGTCATATAAATATAAACATCTGCTTCAGTTTGAAAAATCAACTTTCCAAGAATAAGGGGGGCGGGAATGTATGACTAGATAGCAGCTCATCTGAACAAGATCCAGGCATTCTAGTGACTGGCAAGGTCTGAGGCAGCTAGTTGGCATAGTGGATACAACACTGGGCCTGAAGGCAGGAAGATTTGAGTTCAAATCTGACCTCAGACACTTACTAGCTGTGTGACCCAGAGCAAGTCATGTAACCCTGTTTACCTCAGTTTCCTCATCTGTACAATGAGCTGGAGAAAGAAATAGAAAACAATTGAATTATCTTTGCCAAGAAAAATGGGGTCATGGAGAGTCAAACATGACTAAAACAACTGAATAACAAAAAAAGGGGGGGGGAAATGGATTGCCTCAAGAGGTTATGGTCTCTCGCCTTCTTAGATACCTTCAAGCAAAAGCTGGATGAGCATTTGTTGAGTATGTTATAGTAGGTATTCCTTTCTTGTGTGGGTTGGACCATATGGCTGCTGAGATCCCTTCCAATTCTAAAAATCTGTTATTTTATGGTTCTATGATTTACCATTTCTAACATTTGTTCTTTGATCCCTTGTCATTATTCAATATAACAGTATTAAGTCTTTGGTTAGGTTTCTAGATTTTTCTTATGTTCCTTATCTTAATATATTGTATTGTGAGTTGTAACATATATTTAGTACTTTTGCTTTTTATATTTACTTATAATTTCTCTGTGTCCTAGCACTTGGTCTATTTTTTGTAAAAGGTACCATGTGTTGCTGAGAAATATGTATATGCCTTAATGTTTCTATTCAGAAGATGCCAGGCCCTTTAGCTCTAAATTCTCCAACAGTTTGTCCAGTTCTATCTTTTCCTTTTTGCTTACCTTCCTGCCAAAATATAGATTTAGGAATAAGGTCAGGGAATACTACCTTGTCTTTGTTGTTGTTGAGTTGTTTTCAGTCATGTCCAACATTTTGTGATAAAATTTGGGGTTCTTTTGGCAAAGATACTAGAGTGGTTTGCCATTTCCTTCTTCAACTCATTTTAAAGTTAAGGAAACTGAGGCAAACAGGTTTAAATGACTTGCCCAGGGTCACATAGCTAGAAAATATCTGAGGTCAGATTTGTAAGGAAAGTGAGTCTTCCTGTCTCCTGGCCCAGCACTCTATCTACTGTATCACCTAACTGCCCACCACCTTGTTTTTACCACTAATTAAAATGTTGGAAAGTCCAAAGAGAAGGAGGGAAGCTATTAAGACCATCAGAACCCAGGAGAAGAAATGAAGTTCCTTATATATATATATCAGGAAATAAAAGGAACTTCCATGTTTGGGCTGCTATGTTCTTTGTGAATTTGCCTCCTAGATATTGGCACATATACTAGAGTAAGAGACCCCACAGTCTTACAGGAACATCCTTTCTCCTTTCCCTTCATACCTTCCTCTCCAAATCTGGGAAAACCTAAGGACCCATTCAGCAGCTGTATTTCTGTACCTTGGTATAATACTGTAGGCCAGTTGACTGCAGGACAAAATTTCAGTCCAATACATTCAGCTTAAGATATGTAAGATTTGTGCATGGGTAGTCACTCATCTTTCAGATGTGGCCACACCTGACTTGCCACAAAATCATTCATGTAGAAGGCATTTGCTAAGAAACATTCGGGATCATGGCCAAGAGAATGTAATTTCTCCTTCTGCCTTCAAGAATACCATGAATAACTTAATACATGGGTAGAGTGTATGAAGAGGAGCAAATGTGAAGTAGGTTTTTAAAGGTAGGCTGGAGCAAGACAGTTAAATATATTATGTGCCTGGCTAAGAGGTTTATAGTTGCTCCTAAAGGTAGTAGGGAGCCACTTTAGATTTTTGAGGAGGCTCATTGCTTTTGGATGATTACTTTGGCTGCTGTATGAAGGATAGATTGCAGCGAGGAGAGACTGCAAGATAGGAGACTAATTGGAAGATTATTACAGTGGTCCATTGAGAGGTGGTGAGGGCCTGGACCAGCATGGTGACCATGAGTATGGAGAGAAGAAAACCAGTGAGAGAGATGCCATGGAGGTGAAATTGACAAGATTTGGAAACTGGTTAAAGAAAGGTAGGTGAATGAGAGTGGAACAGATTTTGAATTCATCTCTGCCTCATAAAATTACTCCCTTTCTTCAATACTCAACTCAAGCACACATTTTTTTTTTTGCATGAAACCTTTTCTGACTCTTCTAATTGCTAACACCTTTCTGCTTTAACTATCTTATATTTATTTATTTTAAATATACACTCATGCATATATGTACATACATGTATATATAAATGTGTATGTATATATATGTATATATATATGCACACATTAGAGAGTTTTAAGGGGATTAATGTAAACTAAATCTTTAACTGTTTACTGGGGGAAGATTGTGAAAAAAAGGTGTGTGCAGCTAAGGAATTTGTGGTTCATTCTAGAGATTTTTTTAAAATAAGGGACTGGTATGGTTTTCCCCTGACAGAAAATCAACTCCTTGAGAGTCAGAACTATTTCATTATTATTTTTTGTTTTTGCTTTTGTTTCCCTAGTACTTAGCACAGACTCTGACACATGGAATTTACTTAATAAATACTTATTGATTTATTGATCAAAAAGTTGAGGATGACTGTGGAGCTAAAAGCTTAACTGAAATAACAGAAATAGGAAGGTTTAGAAAAGGAGTGAGTTTTTTGGGAGTAGAGAGGAGATAATGAGCTCCATTTTGAACATGTGGAATTTCAGATGCCTGTAGGACATCCAGTTGGAAATGTTAAATAGTTTGTTCAATAGGCATTTGGTGAAATGGGACTGAAATTCAGGAGAGTGGCTTAAGCTGGAGATATAAACCTGAGAATCATCTGACTAAGGATGCTAATAGAACTCATGGGAGCTGATGAGACCACCAAGAGGGAGAGTAGGTAGAGAAGAGAGCCCAGGAAAGAGCTTTGGGATATATCTCCACAGTTAGAGGGAGGACTATGGTTGATGATAACACTAATAGCTAGCATTTATATGGGGCAGCGAGGTGGCACAGTGGATAGACTGCCAGCCTTGGAGTCAGGAAGATTCCTCTTCCTGAGTTCAAATTTGGTCTTACATATTTGCTGTGTGATCTTGGGCAAGTCACTTCACCCTATTTGCCTTCGTTTCCCATCTGTAAAATGAGCTGGAGAAGAAAATGGCAAAGTGCTCCAGTATCTTTGTCAAGAAAATCCCAAATGGGGTCACAAAGAATTGGATACAACTGAAAAATAACTAAAAAACAAAAGCATTTATATAGCGCTTTAAGATTTGCAAAATGCTTTAAAAATATCATCTCATCTGATCCTCATGACCACCTAGGGAGGTAGGTGCTATTTTCCTCATTTTGCAAATGCAGAAATAGAGTCAGAGAAAGGGGAAATGACCTGCCCAGGGTCACAGAGCTCATAAGCATCTGAGTCAGTACTTGAACTCATATCTTCCTGATTTCAGGTCCAGTGTTCTCTCCTGAACTTCTTGGTTTCCTTAGCAAAGGTAATTCTGCAAAAAATGGTGATATATCAAGAGACTGAGGAGTGGTCAGAGAAGTAGGAAAAGCACCATGAGAATAGATTGTTACCAAAAATAAGGGAAAACATATCTAGGTGTGGACTAACAGCCCTGGGGTAGAGTTTTGGGGATCTCTCAGAGACCGTGTAAGACTAGACAGAATCAAGCTGGACTGGCCTAAGAGGAATAAATCCAAGTCATGAATAGAGCTCATGCTTGCCCTCCCTGGGTCCTACCATGTTCCCCAGACCTAGAATGAAAAAGAGTAGTTCCCACAGTTATATCCTCAAATGGTTTTTTCTAGTATGATACTGGAGGTTGCTATCACCTACCAGGAGGTAAGATGGGGATCTGGGGTGTTCTATTCACTGCATCATAAGTTGTCTATGAAGAGAAAAATTTCAGGCAGACCTTTTGGGATGGGATAGAACAGCCCCCTTCCTCCCTTTATCTGCTCCCAATTTCAAATCTCCCTTGATGTTCAGAGAATAACAGAAAGACAGATGGACAAGGTTTCTGTAAATAGGTGAATTGTAGATGGGCAAATAGAAAGAGACTGAGAAATAGACAGAAGGCAGATATTCTGTACATAAAGAAGAAAATTGTAGATAGATAAGGAAAAAAACCCCAAAACAAAAAATCTGACTGCAGACAGAGATAGCTAGCTACAGAGATAGTCAGACAGTCACATAGATAAGACAAATGAGCAGGCATCCTGTATATAGTCATAGAAATTGTAGACAGACAGGCAAACTGACTACATACACATAGAGACTGACAGTTAAACACAGAATTAGACAAGGTATTCAGTAGATTTGTTGAGAAACCAGCAAAGGATTTCTCCCTGGGAAGAGGTCCAGGGAAGCAGGCAAAGCCTCTCACCAGCTCCTGGCCCTCTGGGCAGCTTTTTTTTTGACTTGTCACTGCCCTCTCCCCTCCAATGTTCTGCCTCTTTCTTTATCTGTCTCGCTACACTTGACCTTCACCTCCGTCATCGATTCCTTCTTCCCAGCTTATTGCAGGGACATTCTTTCCCCTCTGAAATATCTGTTTGGAACTGAACAAGTGAAAATTTGCAGAAATGGTGACATTATACTTGATTTACACAACAAGACCCCTAATGGAAAGTATTTGCTGATACATGCACTCACACGCAAATATGCATAGTCTTAGATTCCAAAGAAGAAGCTTTAGACAAGTTTGTGATTTATAATCTGCCCTACTCCATCAAACAATGAGGAGCTGAGAGGCACAGGAAGTCAGCATTGGGGTGAGACTTGGGACATATACTAGACCTTAGAACTAGATCTTAGATCATAGAATATTAGAACAGACTGGAACCTTTGGATGTAGAAAGTCAAAGGTGAAAAGGACTTTAGAACAGACAAAGTCAGAGCTAGGAGAGCCCTTAGAGACTATCTAGTTCACATTGCTTATAATTTTATAAGATTCTAAATCAAGAAACAGATCTAAGAGGGAAAATAATTTCCCCATGGTCACATAGAGAGCTAAAGATTGAGCTGGAATTTGAACCCAGGGTTCTTGGCTCCCACTCTGATGGTCTTTCAACTGTACTATACTGTCTTCGTTATCCTCTTCTTTAAGCAGGGAGACAAGTATAGGAGGCATGCTTAATTTGGGACAATCTTCCCTCCAGTTGGCCAGTCATGACTGGCCCAGGGATACTTGGAAAACATCATTCCATAAAGCCCTGGCAATGACCCAGGGACCAAACCAATGTCATCTGCGTGTCATTTCTTCAGCCTCAGGGTACTAAGACATGTTTCCATTTTCTAGTTTCATAGTAGTGTTGGGCTTCCAAACGTCATCTCTTGTGTGGCTCTCTTTTCAGATTAGGACATTAGCCAGGTCCCTCTCTTTCTACCTCCCCTGCCTGTAGATGTGAGGAAGAAAACATGGCTGGGATTAAGTCTCAACTTAGAACCTCTGCCATCTCCTCCCATTGTATTCCAGCAGCAGGCACATCTGGTTACCTTTAGGTCTCTACTTGAGGGGTAGATGATCCCTAAAGTCCCTTCTCACTTCAAATCTATGATCCTATAAATTGTTTTTTTGAAGATTCAGAGCATGTATAGTCCTTCCCCCCAGCCTTAAACTGAGCCCTAATCCTAGTCTCAGTTTAAAGCATCTCCCCAGCTGAGATTAAACCCTATTGTTGGGAATTATCTATTCTCACTCTTATGTTATTGTTATGTGTGAATTTGTAATAGCAATATGGATGTCTTAGAGCATATGATGTACCTTGCAAATACAGAAGCTCCTTAGGTTCATAGGTTCATAGATTTCAAGGCTAGAAAGGACTTTAGTGATCATCTTGTCCCACCCTCTCATCTTATTTATAAGGAAACTGAGTCCCAGAGAAGAGAAGGAACTTGATCAAGGTCAGAAGAATCCATTTCAATTAATTAATTATGAAAATGTTTTATTGATTTTTTTTGAAAAAGGAAATCATTCATTCCCAGATGATTCTTTCCGTTCCCACTCACAGTAGAACTCTTGTTTTTTTTTTTAACCATGAATACATTAAGCAAAGGAAACTAACATATTGAGCATGTTTGACAACATATGTCTCATTCTGTCTCTATTGCACACCATCTCTCAGAGTTAGGTTGTATAAGGAGGGAAGTCATTGCATTGATCTCTTATCTTTCAGTATTGTTTTATTTACATTATTATAGTCATTACATACATTATTTTCCTGGATTTTATTCCTTTGTTTTGCACTGGGTCATAGTCTTCCCAAGTTTTTTTTCTGAGTTCTTCATACTTATTGTTTCTTGTAGCGAAATAATGTCCCACCACCCTCATGTATTATAATTTGCTTGTTTCTGCAGGTCAGTTATTAGCCATGGCTAATTTTTTTTATTAAATCCATCGTTGGCTCTCTTCTCTACTGCCAGGGTTCAAGCTTCTTAAAGCTACTTCCTGCCTTGAATGCTGCCTCTATGTCTATTTAGAGAGAGTATGTCTCTGCTCACTGTTAAATGCAGTGTCTCTTACTGGGTGAGTAAATCTGCAGCGTGCTATGGCAAATGGAGGAAGAAGAAGTAAAATCCATTTTTCTACCAAAGCTACCCTCTTCATGCCCCACAAAACTCCTTCCTCCCTTGGACTGCCTCAAATCCTTGAACTGTCTGCTGTTCAAAAATCTAACTGACTTAGCTTTTAAAGGGCATTCAGGGCTTGACCGTTCTTTGCTCATTCGATGCCAAATGCCCCTTCCAATTCAATCAGGGAATTTTTTTTCACACTTCACAAAACAAAACAACAAGTTCTTTAGCGTATTTCTACCTAGTCATCGCCTTCCCTCTCTTAATTATTTTCCATTTTTTTCTTGATATTTACTGGTGGTACGTTTTTGTCTCCTCCATCAGACTGTAAGGTCCTTGAGGGCAGGAGCTATCTTCACACACACACACACACACACACACACACACACACACACACCTTTCTCCTGTCTTTGTCTTCCTTGGGCATACACGCAATAGTGGTGCCATTTGCTCACTTTTCAGCTAGTACCATATTGGGTTTTAGAATGAATCTATTCCATAGACAAGGAAACAGGGGCCCCAAGAAGATGAATGATTAAACTAAGGTCATTCCACTAGTAAGTAACAGAGTTAAGATATGAACACAAGAATTTCAGAATTCTTTGAAATTTGTTGCCAAGTGATTAAAACATGGAGTTGGTGGTGGTAGTAGGTAAGGTGGAGGCCTTGAAGCTCCTGGAGGGGACCCTGCTATTGGTTCTTTTTCTGGGAAGAGGGAATTGCTTGGGTCTGAGCTCTGAATACTCTTCCTTGTAGCTTGGCTTTTTATGCCAACCCATCAGAGAGACCTATGGATCTAATAAGGAATGAGCTGGAGGGGATTTCATTCAGGAGATGAATATCATAAATCCTAGGTACCAGGACAGAGACAGTGTTCCGACGTTGGTCAATGAGGAGAAGAGACCATGATCTCAAGAAGGGAGGTGTTGTAACTAGATGTCCAAGAGAGGCCTGGGGCATGCTCCAATCTGTGAATCTTGGGTCCACACTCCTCACGTGGGTCTTTTTGTAGTTGATGCTGGTCCTGGTCATGCTGGTTAGTGGTCTAGCGTAGCATGGTGGGTAGTGAGCTAGATTTGCAATCAGGAATGCAGATTTCTAATCCTACCTCTCATACTTTCTGATCTCAAACATCACTGATTCTCTCTCATGCTCAGCTTTCTCAGCTATATAGTGGGGATAAGAAGAAGACCTGTCTTCCTGAGATGCATTGTGCTGTGCTAGAAAGGACCCTGCACTCGGAGCCAGAATCTTGGCCCTATTAGTTGGAGTTGGGTGACCTTAGGTTCCTCTCTGGGTCTCAGTTTCCTCATTTGTAAAAGGAGGTGGTTGGATTAGATGACCTTTAAGGTTCCTTTTAGTTCTAAATCTATGATATTATTATTGAAGGAGAGAAGAGTTCACACAAAATGGTATCAAAGTCATTCTGACATATTTCTTTCCACTGAGTGGAAATCTGTTTTCCTACAATTCCTTTCTCTTGTTTCTTGTTCTGCCCTTGGAGGCCACACAGAATAGACCTAATCCCTCTTCCATATGACAGGCCTTCAAACACTTGAAGGTAGTGATTATGACCCCCGTGAGTCTCCCCCACAGATAATAACACCTGCCCTACCTACCTCTGTGGTGAGGTCGGGATGAGATAATGGATTGAAAAGAGCTTTGTAAGCCATATAGCAATGTACAAATGCAAGGGATTGTTGTTATTTTAAAATTTTGCTGGTTGGTTTGGGCAAGGTAATGTTTAACCCAAAGGAATTAATCTGTAACTGTGTAATTTCAGACTTCAGCAGGTGAGGTATTTTCAGGCTCTTTTCCAGACCATTCAATGGATGTAGGCCATTGCCTGGCTACCTGTTTGGTTGGTTCTAGGGCCAATTTCTTTGATCCAGCCTGCAGTTCTTAATGCTGCCCCTCCCAATCAATATGGAAAACCAAAGAACCTGGGTCACTTCAGGCCCTGGGCTCTGTTTGCAGAGTAAGGCTCTCCAGCTAGGCTATCAATCACCTTGGGGTGCGTCAGGGACTGGAAACAGCTTGTTGTCACACCTGCTGAGTCAGGTAGTCAGTCCCATCCATCACTGCCTGTTATCAGTGCACCCAGTGTTCTTTATCTGCTCTCCTCCCACCCACTGCCAGGCCCCTCACTTACCTCATTAAGGACTTGAAAAGTGGGAGCCGGGGAGCAGGGATACCTGAGGGATGGGCAAGGCGTGATGGAGGCGTGGCTGCTTCCAATTACTAACCTCCTTGAATTTAATGATAATTTCATTCCTTCCTCCATTTTTTCTATATAGAGGAGAAACATACAGAACTTAGAGCATAGACTCAGACTAGCTGAGCTGGAAGGGAAAGTAGGTCATGGGATGGCAGCGCTGGAAGGGCGCCTAGAACACTGAGTGCTGAGAAAGAGCCTTTAGAACCAAGAATGTTAGAACAAAGATTGTGCAAATACAGAATATTGGAGCTGAAAGGAAACTTCAAACACACACTATCCAAGATGGAATGGCCCTTGGAACACTGGCCTTTACAACTTAAAATGTTGGGACATAGTGGAGCTGAAAAAGTCTGTAGAATATAAAGTGCATGATATATACAACATACAATACATGATGGACACATTGTTGGACTTGGTTGGAGTCAGGTGTGTGACTAGCTGTGTGACCCAAGGTGAGTGCTAGAACCTCTGTGTCCTCATCTATGAAATGGGGATGACAAGAACACCTACTACACAGAGTAGTTATGAACAACAAACCAGATATGAATGGTGCTGTTTCAAGGTCTATATATATTCTTTTGTGGTTGTTCAGTAGTGTCAGGTTCTTCATGACCTCGATTGGGGTTTTCTTGGCAAAGATACTGGAGTAGTTTGCCATTTCTTTCTCCAGCTTATTTTTATAGATGAGGAAACTGAGGTAAATAGGGTTAAGTGACTTGCCCAGGGTCACATAATTGGTGTCTGAGGCCCGATTTGAGCTCAGGATGATGAGTCTTCCTGACTATATAAATCCTAGCTATTATTAAATACCAATTCTGTTAGAGATGGGGGTGGAGGGACTTTAGAACTTAGAATGCCAGAGCTGGAATGACTATTAGAACACAGATTACCAAAACAAAGAAAACTAACACCAGCAAGGCCTTTAGAATATAAAATGCTAGGAGATAGTATATTGGAGCGGGAGGGGTCTTAGAACCTACTGTTAGAATTCTGTTAGAACCTATTCTTTTAGAGCACAGAGCATGAAAGATCTGGAAGAAACTTCGGAGATGGTCTAGCCCAGGGGTGGAGAACCTGTGGTCTTCAAGATACTTGTGGCCCTCTAGGTCCTTGGATGTGGCCTTTTGACTAAATCCAAATTTTACATAAGAAAAATCCTTTGACTAAGGGGTTTTGTTCTGTGAAATTTGATTCAAAGGGCCACACTTGAGGACCTAGGGGGCCAATATGGCCTCGAGGCTGCAGGGTCCCAACTCCTGGTCTAGTCCAACCTTCTCATCTTAAAGATGAGGAAAACAAGGCTCAGAAAGGGGACAGGAGTTTCTTTTTTTTTTTTTTTTTATTTTAAATAAATTTATTTAACTTTTTACATTCATTTTCACAAGATTTTGGGTAACAAAATTTTC
>JAQQSK010003620.1:0-98851 GCA_028658325.1 Potorous gilbertii | reverse complement strand
TGTCCAAGTGATCTCAGGATGCTGGTCTGACCATGTCATCTCCCTCTTTTCATTAAGCTCCAGTGACTTCCTATTACATCTAGGATCAAATATGAAACTCTGTTTTGTATTCAAAGCCCTTCATGACCTGGGCTCTTGCCTGTCTTTCCAGTCTTCTTACACATTACTCATGACCTTCCCTTTTTCTCCCTGCAGCCCCCCAGCCCTGTACTGTGGAATCCGGTAACACCAGCCTCCTTGCTGTTTCTCCAGCAAGATACTCCAGGCATTTCTACTAGTTTCCTTCAAGTCTCAGCTAAAACTCCACCTTCTATAAGAAGCCTTTGCCCATCCTCCTTCATCCTAGTACCCTTTTTCTGTTGATTATTTCCAATTTGTCTTGTATGGATCTTGTTTGTACTTAGCTATTTACATGTTATTTCTCTCATTAGACTATGAATTCCTTGAGAACAAGAAAAGTTTTTTGCCTTTTTTTTTTTTTTTAGTATCCCTAGCACTTAGCACACAATTTCCTGTCATATAGAAGGTGTTTAATACATGCTTTGTTAACTGATTGAATGATTTGTCCCAGTCCCGTGATATCATTGATTTAGGGAGGAGAGCAGTTTTGGACATGTGTTTAAGATATGTTCAGGATATCCAGTTTGAGATGCCAAATGGTAGTTGGAGATCAGGAGAGAGGTTAGGGCTAGATAAGTAGATCTGAGAATCATCAGTATAGAAATAGTCCATCGTGTAGATCAGTGACTCATCTGCAGCCTGTAGACTTAGAGAGGCCTTTTTGAGGTTAAATGATTTACTGATGGTGATGTAGCCGATATTTATCAGAGTCAGGACTTGAACCCTAACCCTGAGACTGTGCCATGTATTGTTACCATCCTTTTGTGTTGTTTGAAGGTACAAATTACAAATCACTAAGTCATCAGGTTTTATGGTAAATTGATTCACCAGAACAATTAGTAGTGTTAGAGTGAGTTGCTTTTTGCTTAGGTTCTCTGTGATTCTTTGATCACTGGTCAGATCACTGCTTTGACTAGGGGGACCCCTAAAGTCTTCCTATGTGCTGTAGCATTGTTCTGGGAAAAGCAGGTAGAAGGCCAGACTTGGAGTCAGGAATATCTGGATTCCGATTCTGCTTCTGTCCCTGCTGTGACCTAGGGGCAGGTCAGTTAGCCCCTCATCCAAAATGAAGAGAATGGTGTCCTCTACCACACCAGGGTCTTGTGAAGCTCAAGTAAGGCACTCTTACCAGTGAAGTGATGTCTAAATGTGAAGTGTTGTTCATTGTATTCTCTTTTGACTCCTAACTTGAACCTTGGAGGTAATACCACTCATTGCCCTGTTAGGCCCTTCTTACATAAGGTCTATATTCTCAAAAAGGGTGGCACCTGTCTTATGCTCCTAAACAGATTAGGGGAAAGTGGAGGTTAAGTACACTCCTTACACACCATCTTTTGATAAGAAAAGAACTGGACCTTTTTCATTTTTTTGGTGCTGCTTATAAGGCAGCCTTGGGCACTTGGTTATTTGAGTCTAAGCCCAATTTAGAGTAATATGGAGCACAGAAGTTTTTGTAGCTCGGTAGGCTCCTTTTCTGTATTGAACCCTAAGGGATAGATTAAGGAAGAGTATGGACATTTCTTTACTCGATGCTATGAATCTTAATTTTTTCGTGATTTATATAGTTTGTTTATTGATGGACACTTTTACAACAGGATTTACGAAGCGGGGTCGGAGAACAATGCAGCGGTTGTAGCCGTAGAAACCCACACAATTCACAAAATTGAAGAAGGGATTGGTAAGTCTGTCTGCTCATGTGGTGCTTACTGACTTCAGTGCCCTATGCTGGATTCTCACTAGTCTCTTATCCCTCGTGATCTGAATATGGTGTTGGTTAAGTGCTGTTGCTAGATGTCTGATGGTTCCTTATCCAGAATATCCTTGCCCTTTGGCACAAACATGTTGAATAAATTATTACTTGTACTTACCTCCTACTCTTGGTCAAGTATATCCACCCAAATGAGGGAATCTCATAAAGGGCTCCATCCTATCAAGAATGATCCTTGCCCTGGATGTTTTTGCAGAAGATGTTTTTGGTTTGGATTGTAAGCTGAGCAGAGTATATGTTTGCTAACTTTGATAAATAAACTACACCAACACTTAGGCTTTCCTTAGTCTTGTAAAAAGACCCGGCCAAATGTGGGTTTGGATTCCAGCTCTCTGAATCTCTTTGGAGGAAGAGATAACTTGGTAACTGAAATGTTTCTGTTTACAGATGCTAGCTCCATAGAAACAAACGAAGAGATGGAAATTGCATATCCTATCACCTGTGGGGAAAGCAAAGCTATCCTCCTCTGGAAGAAGTTTGTATGTCCAGGAATTAATGTGAAGTGTGTCAAGGTAACCTTCTCTCACTTTTCTGTGCTTTCCTCCAAAGGGCTTTTTGCACACTGGTGCCTCCTATACCTTCTCTGCTATTCTTGTTACTCAGATTATTAGGTGTTCCTTTGTATTTGAGGCCACAGCAACAAGTCAAAGAACAGTCTTCAGAAGCCCTTGAGCATATAGCATGACCAAGACTGCTCTTCATGTGCCAGTCTTAAGCCACAGCTGCTCACACAGATGGTAATTGCCATCAGTGGCATCATCTTTTAATTATGAGGGAAGACTGAGTAATCGAAATGGCTGTTGGGAGGTATTTTCTGCCAGCATAGTCCCTTTCCTCACACCCAGTATGGGGCATTTGGGCCTGGCAGGATCACTTCACATGAAGATTTCATCTGCATTCTGAATGCTGGGTCAGACAGCCTGTCTTGGGGCATGAAGGGATTGCCCAGGTCAATAGATAACCCATTCTCATCCTTCTAATCCTTCCCTTGTACTTGTAGCGACCAGGGCACTGTGGTTAGGGGAGGTTATTTTTCTTTGGAGCAGTAAAGATGGGGTCAGCAGCTGTGAGAGCAGAAGCTAGGATGATGCAAGGCTGATGATGGACTAGGTCATCATCTCTGCATCTCTCTGGGGGCCACATGTACATGCTCCTGTCTCTTGGTTCTTGATGTCTTTTCCTTTGTTTCTGCCTGACTGAGTTGACACTTGTTTTTGACTTTGCTTTTTGGCTTCAGTTCAATGACCAATTGATCAGCCCCAAGCATTTTGTTCATCTGGCTGGCAAGTCCACCCTGAAGGACTGGAAGAGAGCCATTCGTCTGGGTGGGATCATGCTGAGGTAAGCACCCGCAGCAGCCACCCACCAGTGGACAGGTTTTGGCGGGTAAATCCACAGAGTTAATTTTTCTCCTTTGATCTAAAGTGTCATATATCTATGTTTTGGTGACTTGGCTGGCACTGCTGATTCATTTATCTTGATGGCATCTGAAGGCCTGAGAACATTTCCATCAAGCCAGATCACAGGGAAGGGGCATTCATTAGTCCTTAGTCTTACTAAACTGGGGCAGGAGAGAAATGGGGGTAGTACAGGGCAAAAAGGCTCCTGGTCCTCCCCTCCTAATTTGAGGAACTAGCTCTCATTTCTTTTTGGGCTGACTTGATGTTGACAGAGGGTGTGGAGTCAAGGAGAGTGGCTCCTAGAGCTTCTTGTATACTTGGGTACTCTTGCTTTGCTCATGGATGAACTTGCCCCTTTATGCACATACATACATACATACGGTCAACTCTTTCTTAACCATGCTCTGGAGGATATCCATAAGTCATTTTATATTGGGTTTGAAATGTGATAGGCTTTGGGGTAATAAAAGTAACCTTTCACATGTGTAAGTATATTCCAAACTGTAAGGTGTAGAGCTGGAGGGGAATACATATATAACACATATATGTGTGTGTGTATATATGTGTGTATGTGTGTGTGTGTGTGTGTGTGTCTGTCTGTCTGTCTGTGTCTGTGTCTGTGTGTGTAAAATATTTATACCTGGGGACTCAGAAGCCTGTTGAGGGGGGAGGTGACTTGCCCCAGGTCACTAAGAGTTGTGGTTGGCTCCTGGGTCACGTCTTCTTGCCTTTATTCTCTCAGATTAAATTATACTAAGGTTAACATGTGCTTTCAGCACTCACCCAGACCATCCATGGGACAATCACATCTCATAGAATAGAAGTAAATGGGAAGTACTCCCTCCTTAGCTCCTTACCTCTGTTACTCTTCAGAACCATGGAATCTCAGAACTGAAAGGGACAAGGCTGTATAATAGCCCAAGAAGTGTCCTTCCCCCCTCAGTGGGAAGCCCTCCAGTGAGGTAGAGGCTCCCCTTTTTGAGACAGTCCTTTCTGCTTTTGGATACCTGTACTACATATTAGGAAGTCTTCCCTAAACCTGATACCAGCATCACATGTTGAGGGTGAGAAAGGACCTCAGAAGCCATCAGATCCAACTCCCTCGTTTTAGAGATAAGAAAACCAAGTACAGAAAAGTTCAGGTACTTGCTCAGGTTTATGAGCTACTTTGAATGTCTGAGGGCAGGATTCATACTCGAGTCTTCCTGACTCCACATCCAGCACTCACTCCACTCTGCCACTTGGAAGCCTCTGATAGCTTGGTTTGTTTGTCTTACCAGTGAAGAAAAGCATGTGCCCATATGCCCCAGATCCAAAAGAAATCAGAGTGGCCTTAAAAGAGACCATTCTTCAAGTCTGATAAGACCAGGCCCTGAGCCTTCAAGAGCATGAGTGTAGGCCAACAGATGCCATTGTGACAGGAGTGCCCACTATGATGAAAGTGTCTCCAAGCCCCATTCAGTCCCTGGCCCTGGAGATGGCAGTGTCGGGTGGGGCCACAGACAGTCCAGCAGCAGGATCAGTATTTTCTCCATTCAGAGTCAGTACCACTTGTTATCAATGATGAAAAAGAGATGCCAGCTGCTCTGACTTGTTGTATTTAAAAGGGTTTCTCTAGCCTGTCAGTCCATGGAAACCATATTGCAGCAGCAGCAGCCTCACTGTTCTGACTTCCCCATCGTTTTTAATCTGTGATTTGACTTGTTTGCCTTTCCTTCTGTTTCTGTTTTTTCTGGGTTTGGTTTTCCTAAGACTCAGGGAAGGGAGCCAGGGCAGTCTGTAACTGCTACAAAGAGGATAGGAGAGAAAGAGAGGGACTCCAATGAAAATCTTAATAAGAAGCTCATGTAGAATTTTCTGTAACCTGATGAATTTTGGATAACATTTGACAGATTTGTTTAAGCGGGGCAGTGAGCCCTGAATTGTAAAATCCAGACCAGTCTGAGGTTTTTGTCTTTGTCCTCTTCACAGGAAAATGATGGACTCTGGGCAGATTGACTTTTACCAGCATGACAAGGTTTGCTCCAATACCTGCAGAAGCACCAAGTTTGACCTCCTGATCAGCAGTGCCCGAGCGCCTGTGCCGGGGCAGCAGACAAGCGTGGTGCAGACACCCACTTCGGCTGATGGTAGGGGGTAGGAAACCACCTGAACACATCCTTTGTTTGTCAGTAGCCCTGTCCTCTTGCTCCTCTCTCCTCCCTCTTCCTTCGCTCATTTGTTCAAAGGCTGTCCTTTTAAGCAGCCATCACCTGCAAGTATCCTCAGATGGGGCTATGGCAAACTCTTAGGAAACAGGACCCCTGCTCTCGGTCTTCTGCTTCATTCCTTCTCATGCTGATAGGTACAGCCTTCTTTGATTCTTTCTTCAAACAACAGCCAGCATAATCAAGTTGACATTTATCTAGCACTTCTTGCCTAGCACTTTTGTTTAAGAAATGCTTTACAGACCTGGTCTCCTTGGATGCCCTGTGAGGTAAGGGGCTTTAGGAATTACTATCCCTGTTTTACAGATTGATGGGGAGATTGAGGCTCAGGGAGACTGGGTGACTTGTCCATGATCATCAGAGGCAGGCTCTGAATTCCCATCTCCCTGACTTCCGTCCCAGCACTCTTGTACCTCTCTAAGTATCCTGCAGGTTTCTCAGAAGCCATTATCCTTGGGCACATTTCTCAGCTTGGGATCCCTGCAGGTTTCAGGTGATCTTAGAGTGCTTTGAATCTTTTCGCTGATGACAGCCTGGTGGGGGATCAGATTAGGCTGCACCACTGCACTCAGATTTCATTCGACCTGAGGGTAACCCTAGGACTGACCATGATTTAAGGGGCTGAGGGCTTCAGGCCACCACTGGGGGTAGAATTGTGATCTCCCTCCCAAAAGAGGCTCTGCCAGGCCAGGCCCACAAGGACCAGGGTCAGGGGGCACCATGATTGGCAATGATTGGCCCTCTACACATCTGGAGGGGGCATGGATGGACTTTTAACTACTTTGAACAAATGCATGATTCCCGGAGCTCTGAAGCACACACCACCCTGGACTGCCATGGCTCCTGATCTCTTCCAGAGCGAATATTCTTTGATCAGCCATTGGGCCTCTTTCTGGGAAGAACCATAAGTCACTACCTTTGCTGTTCAGGCAGCTGGATTTTTTTACCAGAAAAATTAAAAAAAAAAAACCTGTGAACTCATTTACATTTGGTCTCATCCACTTTCAGATGTGGTTGTGTTTTCTCAGCCTGCTTTATTAAGATCTTGTTCAGGACTGGATGAGGAAATGGAGGCCCAGGGAGCTGACGCAGCTTGCACAGGGCCTCTTCAGAGGGGTGAATGGCCAGACAAGGAATAGAGCCTGGGTCCTCAGGGTTACTATCACTGCTGTTGCCTCTCCAGGAATTTCTCCTTCCTTCATTTTTCCTTTTTGTTGTGGTGAATAAGCCACATCATGTTCAAACCTCAACACATTGGACTGGGAATGTCACCTTCCTCGGGCTCCCCTTGGTTTGTTTGACCTGTCGGGGCAGCTTTTCCCTCCTATTCCGTTGGCCATGGTGTGGTTGACCTGGGTGACACAGCCCAAGCCCTTACCCTGCTGGTGACTCCCGACAGCCCTCTGGTGAAATCAAGTCATGTACTCAGCGGCTGTGGATTTGTGTCCCCTCTTGGATGTTCTTCTAGGCTTGACTGTTGGTTTTCTTGGTCTCAGACTGGGGAGTGAATAGAGGTTTTTCAGGCTGGACTCTAGAAAACCCAACTCTGGTCGCAGCTTCCCTGAGCTCTGACTGGAGGAGGAGGGCCTGTCTTCATGATGCTGCTGGTGGTGTGTGAGCAGGAGCGGGAACTTGGTGCACCCTGACCTCTTCCTCTGATGACCCTTTGGCAGGGGGAGTCACTCAGATCGCCATTTCGGAGGAGAACATGGAAGAGGCAGGGCTGGAGTGGAACTCGGCTCTTACTGCAGCCGTCACCATGGCTACTGAGGAGGGGCTGAAGAAGGACCCCGAGGAGATTTCAGGTACCCCATGGGGGCCTTAGGTAGAGGGTCTGCTGACTCTTAGCCACCACCACCCCTTCAACACCTCTGCCCGCACTCCTGGCGTGTTTGAGGTGCCTGGCATGTTGGCAGACAGATGGAAAATCTAAAATCTCTCTCCTTTTTCCCCTCTCCTTTCTCTCTTTCCCTTCTTCCCTTCCCTCCCCCCTCTCTCCTCTATTTCCCTTCTTTGTTCTCCTCTCTCCCCTGCCTTCCTTTGCTCTCTCGCCTCCCTTCTCTCCCCTTCCTCTTCTCCTCTCTGTCTGTGTATATGTGTCTCTCTCTGTCATTCCCCACATTTCTAAAGCTAGCCCTCCCCTAGAACTCCAGAAGGAGAACCTGGGGGTGCAGGCAGGAGGGTGGGTAGGGGTGGGGACCACCCAATGTGCTTGGTCCTGATCTGACCTACTGTATCAGTAAGCACCCTAACATACACAGCGGGGCCGGCAATCACAGATTCTTAGATCTGCATTCATAAAAGGAAAGGAGGCTTTTGAGGGGCTAACAGTCATTTTAATCAAGAACATGTATCATTCATTTAACGAAACAATTCAGGGGACTCAGCACCCTGAACTTCAAAGAAAATACAGAGAAATCTAAGATCAACAGGTGGCTTCCTATGCCTGACCATTGATAGACCAGTCCAACTGTCTGACCATAGTTACCAGAGAGGGAAGCATGGACATCTGGGTTTTCAAAGCCAGGATGCTCCTTACACATGTTCCCAGAGTCCTTGTCTGGCCAAACACTTCTGGTCAGTAAGCCCCAAAATAAAACCTCAACTCAGAGTATTTATGCCTTTTTTAAAGCCAGAAGGCATCACAACCCCTGAAAACCAGTGCCTCATTAACAAAAGACTTAGACCTTCCCACAAATCTTCCCTAATCAAACTCCCCTTAATGTCCAGACCCATTAATGGGTGGGGAAGATCTTTAACCTCATTAAATAGTTAACAATACAAATCCATATACTGTTTCTAGTTAAAGAAACTCTTGTTTCTCTACTTTACTCCTAGTAAAGACTCTTGGTCAAGATTCAATCAGAGGCATTTGATTATACCAAAATAAAAAAACAGCAAAAGATCCTATTTTGCTTGCCATCACACCTCCTCCAGAGCTTCCTCCTTAAGGCATTCTCTCTAAGGGGGGAACAGCTATCCATGATATGTCCCTTCTCCAACTTCCCCTCTTCCTTCTTGTGCCAGAGGACACGCTGATGTTCTGGAAGGGCATAGCTGACGTGGGGCTCATGGAGGAGGTGGTCTGCAACATTCAGAAGGAGATCGAGGAGCTGCTCAGGGGAGTGCAGCAAAGGCTGCTTCAGGCTCCCTTCCAGATTACAGGTGAGCTGAAAATGTGACACGGGCAATTAACAGATTTATTATAAAATTAACAATGTGACTAATAATAGCTTACATTTTCACAACACTTGGAGCTTTGCAAAGCACTCCACATACATTATCCCACTGGAGCTTTTCAGGAGTATTCTGAGGCAGGTGCTATTATCTGCATTTACAAATAAGGAAACAGGCCACAGAGGTCATACAGAGTCACACAGCTATATCCATGATTGTTTTACTTGGGAAGGAGTTTTTCCCAGATTTTTGAATGGAGGGGTGGCAGATGATCAGAAGTATGGGATATGGAGGAAAGGGTATCAGGGAAGGGTGGGCATTCACCAGAGCCTGTCCTCACTAGTGGAGATGGTGGAGCAAGCCCCTTGACTTCAGGGTTGTCACACTGATTGTAGAGAGGGGAGCACCAGCACTCTGCCCTCACCCCACATGGGACTCTTCTTCCAGATGCTGCTGTCCTCAACAATGTAGCCCACACCTTTGGCCTGATGGACACGGTCAAGAGAGTTTTGGACAACAGGAAGAGCCAGACAGAGCAAGGGGAGGAACACTTTCTTTACACTCTGACAGGTGACAGTGTATCTTTCTTTTTCTTATGATGGATTATATAGATTCTTGTCCTCCCAGGGACCCACACAAGATCATGTCAGGTTGACTAGCCCTGGAGGGAAGGAGAGACCTTTTTTCCTAAAGTCCTATCAGATGGTATCCTAGCAAGATTTTGTGTAAGGAAAAAACTATAACAATGAGAGATACTCAGAAGCGATAATGGAGATTGATTAAAAAATTGTAAGTAACATCCTAGCAAAGTGGACTGGGAAACTCCAAAAGCAGATGGGGTCGGTCCCCTTACTGAAGGTGATTGGGCAAAGACTGGCCAGTCTATTCTAGATTACAGAGGAACATCTTCAGGGAGTCAGGAGGGTAGGCTAGACCAGACGTCCTCTGATCTCCCTTGCACCTCAGTGATTCTTGGTCTACAGCTCCAGGAGGAGCCAGTGGATGGGTCAGTGTCCTCAGTGGTGCATCCAGCAGAGATGAAAATCTACAAGTAGCATGGGCTACCATAGGAAGACTAATTTACACTGATGTAGCCATTTCAAGTGGAGTGAGCATTTCCTTCACAACAACTAGAACAGTACAGATAGTACACGTAGCATCATGTGAGAAAACTGGAGGAATGGAGGGGAAGCAGCTGAGCCAGACCCAGATCCACATCTGTGTGTTCCGGCTTCTTGTTTTGTCCGTCGTTCTTAACAAGGACCATGACATCAGGAAGGTGATGCCATGACTTGCCAGTGAATTGGATTTAAGTGAGGTAGGGCTGTGCAAAGTCACTGGCCTCACTCTCTTTTCTGAAGCCATATAGACCCAATGGCCAGGTATAGATCAGGATGACTGGAGATGGCCCAGGATGCAGTGGGGGGACCTTCTGACTACAAGTCCAGGGCTCTTCCTAACAAATTCCAAGGGATTATGACACCCCAGGCAGCCCTAGAAAACTAGTATGTCCTTAGCAGAAGACCCAGGGCCCTCTTGGGCAGTTCCCCACCAGTCACCCTTTCTTTTGTAGCTCAGGCTGCCTTATCTGTGGTAATAAGGAAAATGAGAATGTGTGAGCTTCTTGAGAATTCACCTTGTTTTTGTATTTCTTTACATAACCAGCACTCAAAACAAAGTTGACTGACTCATTTAAATCCATGTGTGCTTTAGCTGAGCCATGAGAAAAGAGAAGGACCATGCCAGGATGGTTGGAAGAGCATATAGTGCTGGGAGATTGTCAGTAAAAAGGCCTGGAGCCAGGCTGCAAGGAGCAGGGAGCAAGGCTTAACTGGACTATGGAGTATAGGGGGGAGAAGGAGTAGTACTTGGTGGAGCCTGAAGGATTGGTGATGGCCTTATCATGAAGGGCTTTCAAAGCTAAGCAGAGGAATCAATCTAGTCTTTTAGAGGCAAGAAAACCATTGAAGTGGGGAGGGGCATGGTGAGATCTCTGCTTAAGTAAGAAAAGCCTTTTGGCATCTGTGTGGAGAATGGATTGGAGTGGGGAGGCTTGAGGCCCAGAAGCCATTAGGAGGCCATAGCTGTGATGTAGGTAAGAGGACACTAGACCTTCCCGAGGGTGACATTGTAGAGATTTGGCCCCTGCCTGACTCTGAGAGGTGAGGAAGGTTGAGGAGTTGGGGAAATAGCAAAGTGAAGGCCTCTCAGACCTGGAAGGCTGGTGGGGCCTTTGGCAGAAAGAGGGAGGGTTAGAAGCCAGCTCGCTGGGAGGAAGGAGAAGGAACTGTGTTGTAGACATTCGGAGTCTGAGATGCATCCTTGAAATGATAGGAGGCTAAAGTTCATGAGAGAGATAAGGGCACCTCTTGGCAGAGACAGGCTCATTAGATCTGAGGCTGAGGGGACACCTCTCTCTCCCCACTGCTTCCAGGGCAACTCGTCTCACTTTTGAACAACTCCCAGTGCAAGAAAGCTCCTCCTTCTATCAGATCTGAATTGGCCATTTTAGAGCTTCCTCCTACTGCTCCTGGAGCCAAACAGAACATGCCTACTCCCTCCCCTGCCTGGGAGCCATCACATTCGCCCTGAGTCTTCTTTTTTCCAGTTGAGCCTCAGTTAACAGGAACTTGAGATCTTTCCCCATCCTGCTTGTCCTCCTGAATCCTCCCTCAGCTTACCAGTGTCATTGAGACTGTGGGGCATGACCAGAGAACTGCATCTCTCAGGTGGTAGCCTGAATTAGCTGTTGGCTGCCATGTCACATTGTTTCCTGACTTTGGTCATCAAAATTTCTGGTCCACTAAGACCCCTAGATATTTTTCAGACAAGCTGCTATTTTAGCCCCTCCTGTATCTTGTGAAGTTGATTTTTTGAACCCAAGTGTAAGACTTTCTACTTAGCCCTGTTATATTTCATTTCATTCAATCCAGCCTAAAGTTCTTACATATTGAGA
Organism: Potorous gilbertii; assembly: GCA_028658325.1. NCBI lineage: Eukaryota > Metazoa > Chordata > Mammalia > Diprotodontia > Potoroidae > Potorous > Potorous gilbertii. The sequence goes on along the minus strand of JAQQSK010003620.1, from coordinate 87,223 downwards.
TCTGTTTCAATCTTGACTTTTACCAACTCAACTGATTGATTGATTGATCCATTTATCCAGTAGGTTGGTTAGCTAGCTGTCCTTCCTTTTCAGCTTTATAGGTCTTCTGTAAATTTAGTATTCCATCTTTGAATTTTTTTGGTAACTATTAGCATAAGATCAAACCTGGGCCTCCCCCACTGAATACTACCTTCCAAACTGACATCAAACATTGAATATCTAATAAGGTTCTTCCCTGAGTCTTGGTCATTTGGCCAATATTCCTGTTATCTAACTCACATCTTGCTGTTATTTCTACAAGAATCTCATGGGACACTTTATCAGGTGCTTTGCTAAAATTTTGGCAGACTTCATCTTTGACACTTCCTGGAGCTACCGGGTTAGTAACCCTCTCAGCCAAGGCCCAGCATATTCTGGTTGATGCCATGCTGACTCTTTGTGATCACTCCTTCCTTTTCTAAATCATCATTATTGTGCTAGTCACACACCTGCCACTCCATCAAGGGTATAAAACCAGCCACTAAATCGACAGATCTGAATCTTATTTTTTCCGTCCACTTAGCTAAAAGACTAGAAGAAGAATAGCTGGTTTGTATATAATACTTAAAAGGCTTACAAAACACTCTCTGTAATTTCACTTGATTTTCACAGCAACCTACTGTTACTATCCCCATTTTGCAGATGAAAAAACTGAGACTGTGAGAAGACTTGCCCCAGGCCACAGCTAGTAAGTCTCTGAGGCAGAATTCTAATTCAGTTCTTCCTGCCATTGGAGTCCACCACTCTATCCACCGCATTACCTAAGAAACAAAGCAAATAAGGCAATTAAATAAAAATCATCAAGGCACCTCCTACCTGCAAGCCCCTTTCTTGGCACGGGGAGAGATGCAGTGTTTAGAGAGTGCCACCTCTGCTCATGGGGAGCTGCTCACAGTCTCTTTGGAAGCTGAAATACCAACACACAGACCAGACCCCATGTACGCAGAGCAAGTGCTGTGGGAGGCAGAGTCATTACCAGCCGAGGGGAGAGCAGGGAGGAGGGGACATGGGAATGGGATTTTACAGAATGAGGCAGATTCTGTTCAGTAGAAGAAGATGGGGAGGGGGGCATTCTAAGATGCAGAGGTGTGAGAGCAGAGCTCACATTCAGGATCAGAGAGTTGTCCAATTTGGCTGGAACCTAGAACCTACACAGGTGGCAGATGTGTGGAAGCTCTGGGAGTGAGCACCGGAAAGGTGGGATAGGAGCCTGCTTTATAGGTCTTTCTTACCGTGAAGTCACAGGGAAAGAGGAACTCTTGGTTTAAAACAAGAGAAAAAATGCTCCGAGGTCTCCCAAAGTAACGGATAGACTGAGGGATTTGGAGTCAGAGACTGGGTTCCACCCTAGCCTCGATAAACGCTCTGACCTTGGGCGGGTCATTCCCGTCTTCTCTGTTAGATGAAAGAGTTGGACTAGGGGAGGTACCCAGTCCCTTATTCTCTTAGGATAAATTTTTTTGATGGTGATGATGGTAACAGTAGTGTATTTACAATCGTTACCTCCTTGATTTGTACAGTTGTTCATGTGTGCGGGCTTGGAGCATGTGAACAGAGAGCCCAGGGACAACCTGAGTACTTTTTGGGGCCATAGTTTACCCTTTTGTCTTCTGGCTTTATCACCCTTTTGGAATTCTGAGCTCTGGCTCCTTGTCCAGAGGCCCAGAAATGCCCTTGGGAGCTGCTGTGTTCAGGGTAGGCAGGGCAGTTCAGGACACTTACCATGATGAGACAATTTGTCTCCCAGGGATGGGAAGAAAGAACTGAAGTCTAGAAATGTATATGGTTACTAGGAGAACGTGTTTTTATTCCTTGTTGGGGTCATCACAGTGTAGGACCTTTCCCAGAAAGCAGGTCTAATGTCAGTGATCACTCAGTGAGCAGATTCTCATAAAATGGGTAAAAATACTAAGTGTCAGAGATGAGATTTGAACCCAGGACTTCTTGACTCCAAGTCTAGCACTCTCCACCATACTACACTACATCTGTATTGTTGTTGATAAATATTAATATGTTTTGAAAATTTCATTATTGAAACATCTACCACCCTGAACATACTTCTTGCTGTCTAAACGAAAATTGCATTTTCCTTGTAGACCTAGAACGCCAGTTGGAAGAACAGAAGAAGCAGGCCCAGGACCACAGGCTGAAGTCTCAGACTGTGCAGAATGTGGTACTGATGCCCATGAACAACCCAAAGCCTGCCAAGCGGCCCCGCCTTCAGCGCCCTGCCTCCACCACCGTCCTGAGCCCCTCGCCCCCCGTCCAGCAGCCTCAGTTCACCGTCATCTCTCCCATCGCCCTAGCACCAATGGGGCAGCCGTTCTCCATGGGCAACCTCCCTGTGGCTACCCTCAGCCAGGGTTCCAGCCCCGTGACTGTGCACACGCTGCCTTCTGGCTCCCAGCTCTTCCGCTATGCCACTGTTGTCTCTTCTGCCAAGACCAGCTCCCCTGACGCAGTGACCATCCACCCCTCCTCTAGCCTGGCGCTGCTGAGCTCAGCTGCCATGCAGGATGGGGGGGCCTTGGGCAACATGGCCACTGTGGTGAGCCCCGTGGAGCTGGTGGCCATGGAGTCTGGCTTGACCTCTGCCATCCAGGCTGTGGAGAGCACTTCAGAGGATGGGCAGACCATCATTGAAATTGATCCCGCTCCAGACCCTGAGGCAGAGGAGCCAGAGGGCAAAGCCCTCATCTTGGAGACTGAGCTGAGGACTGAGGAGAAGGTTGTGGCCGAGATGGAGGAACACCAGCACCAAGTGCACAATGTGGAGATTGTGGTCCTGGAGGATTAACTGGGAGCCTGGGGCCAGGAGACTCGTTCTTTGTTGGGGATTTTAATGGTTTGTTCGTTTTTACCACTGTCCTGCTCATTTCCACATAGGATCCCTTTTTTTGGTTTGTTTGTTTTGTTTTTCCAATTTAAAAAAAAAAGAAGAAAATTCTTAGTAATGTGACTGAACATGCTGGTCCCCCATCTTCCCCTCTCCCCTACCAGGTAAGCAGTGGACAAGACAAGTTTCCCTCAGAGAGGAAGGGAAGAGACTCCTCTCTTGCCCAGTCTTGCCATCTAGAAGTTTGTTTTATTTAGATGAGGTGGCAGGATGAGACCAGGCCTACTGTCCAGAAAGCTCTTCCCAGGCTGATCTGTGTATGAATGTTGGTAAAGATGCAGTGTTAGCCAGACTGTGGGTATGGATTTGACCCTTGGAGAGCATGGGCCATGTGGTATTTGACTTTACCTTTGTTCCTGGGAGGGAAGAGTGGGCCCTCAGAGGGCCAAGGGAAGACTGGCAGCCAGAGGAAGCTGGTGGGAAAGAAAAGGGTATCAGCATCTCCTTCGGGAAGGGAAGGGCTTTGATAAGGATCCGGGCAGGGAGGTTGGCTCAACCCCCAAACCCCAGAGGGCAGCAGCCAAAGGTGCTGGTGGGAAGAGTCAAAGTTGGGGAACAAGCCATGGAGCAGTGGCCCCAGGTAGGTCCTCAGCACAGGTAAGTAGCACACAGAGGTGCCACCCATCAGAAGCCTGAGCGGGATCCTGAGGACTGGGTAGCCTTTGGGGAAAGATGCACAGGATCCTCCCCATTCTGTCCAGGGATTTTGCTTTTTAAAGTGGCATCAGCCCACTTGTCCTGCCCACTCTACAGATCTCTTCCCTCTGGTGCTCATTCATTTGTTGGTTATTTTATCCTTTCCCTGTGAGCCCATGCTCTGAAGCCATCATTTTCTTTCATCGTGTAACTCCAGGAGCAAGAGAATTCTCCAGATCAGCTGCTGCTTTGACTTAGAAGCATTTTTTTCCCTTTTTTTTGGCTTTGGAATCTAAAGCAGCCACCCAATTATTGGTGCTTCCTCTGATCTGTATCATCATCCCAAACCCCGGGTGGCCTCTGTCTTCTTGAAACCAAACCTTTCCAGGCTTTGGTCCCCGGTTTGGATAAGAACTACAGGTGCCTGTTCCTCCTCCTCCCCCCTCCTTGTTTGCACCTCTCTCTCTCCCCCACCCCTCCTCATTTTGCTTACCTCGGATGCTGCTGCTGTTGCTGCAAGATAATGAGCTGGTAGCAGCCTTGGGTCTGGGCCGGAACTGATGCTGTAGCCCCAACCCTCGGTAGGCACCGAGTAGATGTCTCCTCCTGTGTGAGCTGGACTCCCCAGGAAAGAAGCATTGTCTGTGACATATTATAGGGAATGTACCCAGAATGTCAATAATAATGTCTCTGGGGGTTTTGTTTGGTTTCCCTTTTTTTTCTAAAAGTTGTTTGGGACTTGGGAGAGCTATGTCTCTTTTTCCCTTAGACTTCCTCTTGGCTGGGGGTTGGGGGTGGGCAGAGGGCAGGAGGAAGCTGGTTGTTGCTGGGGTGAAGGAGGTGTAGAGAACCTGATGGATTCCAGACTGAGAGAAGAGCCAGAGGGAGGAGGGCAGGATGGGGCATGGGATATTTCTTTTTTATTAAAAGGAAAATTTGACCCATGGTTTCCTGTCTCTGGAAGGCATCCGCTTAATGCCACCTTCTCTACCACAGAAGCTGGAGCAATTGTCAGTTAATGGGGTTGCAGGAGAGGCTGCTTGACCTGGGGGAATGGGGAGGCCCTGGGCCAGGCAAAGTCCCAGCCACCTATGGCCTCCCTGGGCAGTCATTTAGCTCTCTACCACCAAGTCAGGGAGTTGCTGATGGATCAGCTAACAGAGTTATCCCAGGGAGATTCCTTGTGCTGAGGAAATCCCAGCTCCTGGCCTGGGACCCCTCCCTCCTCATAGACCTGGCTTCCCTTTCCCTTTCCCAACACTTGCAGATGTTACCTTCAAAGCTTCCACGTGGCCTTAGAGCCCTGCAAAGGTTGTGAAGCCGGCTGTTGTGGCTTCCATCTCCAGGTTTTGGTTTCTAGCTTTAGAAGTTCCCTGAGATTTTTTTTTCCCAGAAGAATTAAACTATGATGTACAGAGGTGGCATTACTAGTCCCGTCCTGGGGGACCACCTCTTGGTATTCAGAGCAATAGCCTATTTCAAGGTGGGAGGGACCTTGGATATTATGACTTAGTCCATTTTGCTGATGAGGCCACTGAGGCCCACGATAACAGAGCTGATCCAGATCCTCTGACTCTGGATCCAGGACTCCTGCAACACGTCGGATTGCTAGGGTAGACATGCTTTACCTTGTAGCCTAAAATTCACTTCAACCTGGGAAACACATCTACATTCTGAATAACTGCAACATATATGTAGCACTGAAGGTGTGTAAGGTGCTTTACAAAATGTCACCACTCCTGAGAAGGGGCTATTATCTCCATGGTCACTCAGCTAGTATCTGAGCAACAGTCCAGAATTAGATCTTCCCAGTCCAAATCCAGGACGTTAACCACTCAACTACCCAACTACTGCCAGTCTGGAGATTTCTTTTCCTAGTTAGTTGCCTAATAGGCAGATCTTACCTTCTGCTGAATGTTTTCCAGGGAATGAGAGCTCCCCTGAAATATGTACCAGACCCACAAGTGGGGTCAAAAGAAGACAGCTTTGCAGTCAAGAGTATTCAAGTTTAAATCTGGGGTCTCTAGTCCTAATTGGATTAGATTCAATTCACCTTTGAAGTCCTTTTCAGTTTTAAAATCTAAAAGTAGCCTAAAGTGGAAAAAGCATCCCCCTCTTGGACTGTTGTTAATGTTGAATCTATTGCACTTTCCCAGTTAAAAGATGTCTGACTGAGAGGGAAATTCATTTTTATTCACTAGCAGAGTTGTTACCCTAATGAAAACATGAGTTTCACTGCTTTTCCATCTTCTGCTAGCTCCTCATAACTAGTCTGTTGCCAAGGTCAGGCTGAATGCCTATTCTCTCCTTGTAGGAGTGTAGTGATCCCCAGCCCAGGCTTCCCCCTAGTTCACCCATCCATCACTTAGAACTAAAGACCCTCCCTTTCACTTTTCTAAGCAGAGTTCATTGGTGCAAGAAAAGAAAGAACATTAAGTGTAAAGGCTTACTAGGTGCCCTGCACAGTGCTAAAGACTAGAATGAGAGCATGATGAAGCATTTAAATGCTTACTATATGCCAAGGACTGTGGGAAATGTCTAGGAAAATAACAAAAGCAGTAATACTGACTGCAAGATCCTTTCTGGGGCCTCAATTTCCTCTGTAAAACAAGGGGGTAGGACTCAGTCTCAAAGACCCCCTCCAGCTCAGTGGTAATGTGTCTTTGATTACAATTTTTAGAGCAAAATAGGTAAGGTGGGGCATGCAAAAAGCTCTGGGAATTCACGGTGCCAGGGAAGGCAGAACTGAGGAGCTTAGCGTCAGAGTAAACTTTTAAAGTGTTTACTATGTGCTGAGCACTGAGAATAAAAAGAAAAGCAAAAGATAGTCCCTGGGGGTAGCTAGGTAGCAGTGGAAAGAGCACAGGTCCTAGCTCCTAAAGGCAGGAGGACCTGAGTTAAAATATCGTCTCAGATATTTACTAGCTTACTGTGTGACCTTGGGCAAGTCACTTCACCCTGATTGCCTCCCCCTCCTCACCCAAAAAAGACAGTCCCTGCTTTCTAGGACCTCACCAGCTTGGGGGGTGGGGTGCAACATAAAAAGAAGGAGAAAACTAGGGGTCTGTTGGAAAATTATCTGAGGAGGTATGAGATTCAGAGCTAATTTCATCTTGCAAAATGATGGGGTTTCTGGAGATCCATGAAGTCTAAGGGGAGCAGCAGGGGGTAAATGAAGGAGCTAGCTCCTCTCCAGCAAGGGCTGTCAGGTTTGGAGAGTGGGTTGTGTTTGTTCGTCCTTCATTGCCGAAGAAGACCACGCCCTCAGAGAAATAATGACGTGACTTGCACTTGACTTTGTTTTGAGTGAGAGAGGGCTGTGCAGGTCACCACCCTCACTTCTCCTTCAGAGCCATCTGAATCCAGTGACCAGAGTGGGGTAATAAGGTTCTCCGTGACCTTCATGCTTCTGCCCCTGCCGTCAGGTGGGAGCGGGGCCATCTCCACCTCCCAAAGAGCCTCAATTTTGTGGGGAGATGTATCCTCTCCTTAACCTCTCTACCAAAAACGTCTCATTCAGAGCAGTACTAAGCTGGGTGCCAGTTCTATTCCCCAAGAAGTTAGCTTGGGAAGATGGCATCCAGTACGGATCCCTTGTGCACCTTCTTGAATGAAATGAAAATAATAAACATCTAACTATATCCTAAGCACACGGGATGCAGATACAAACAAGCAAAGCTATCCCTGCCCTCAAAAAGCGTACATCCTAATGGGGGAAAGGCATTTGGTAGTGAGTGGCCTTGATCCAGGGACCACTCTGGTTCAGAAAGTTACCAAGACATCCAGTGGGTGGGATTACAGTAGACGGACACCTGTCAGACAAAGGCTGAGTTAAATACATCTTGGCTCAGGATTACAGAATTGGACGAGAATGAGGGAGACTAAAAGAGGTGCTATTTTCTGCCCAAAAGAGACAGTGTTGGTACAGTGGAAAGGCCTGAATTGGAATCAAGTACCTGGGGTCGAATCCATTCTTTCACTCCCAGTGTGACTCTGGGCATGTCCCTTCCCATTGGTCCAGATGATTTCTGCGGTCCCATGGGCATCCTTTGGGTTTCACTTAGGTCTACCACCTGGAAAAGTACGGGGAAGAAGGGCAGAGCAATGAAAAGGCTGGATTTTGAAAATGATTTTACCCCATTTTAACCCCTGCAAGGCAAGGGAAATGACCCTTCAGCATGAAAGTCACGCCAGCTCTTGGGCTTTTAGAGGCCCCTCTCAGCTGTGTCCTCATCTCCTTCCTTAGCTGTGAGACTCACAAATACCTGCCATTCATTCACCTGGGTTCATCCATTTGACCTCCAGAATTTTTTCCACATTTGAAACATAAAAACTAGCTTGCTTTCATCAATACGCATTCCAGTGCTCTTCCCTTTCCCCAGGGACCATGGAGAATGAGATTGGTAATGAGGGAGAACCCCCTATTGCTGGGTACACCCTTCCCTAGGCTTCCTACCCCCAAGGTTGGCAGTAGGTCCTTCTTCCAAGCCTGGGACCACCTTCCTTTCTCCTGGAATGCTCGTTAGCTCATTTCTGATGCTTAATTTTTCATAAGTCAAAGATATTCATTCATCTAACAAATATTATCTTTGTCCCTCTGTCTCTGTTTCTGTCTCTCCCTGTCACTGTCTTTCTGTCTGTCTCTCTATATATGTGTATGTATGTAGGTATATAGACACTTATCTTCTGGGAGTTTACAGTCTGGTAGAGGATTAAGACACAAACATAATTTAGAATGCTAGCTGATTGGTGCATTCAAGAGCTGCTACAAAACAGGTGTGTGCAGTTCCTTTACAAGGATCACCTCTGGAGTTTTGGAGTAGGTGCTATTATTAACCCCATTTTACAGATGAGGAAACTGAGGCAGGCAGAGGTAGAGTGACTTGCCTAGGCTCATACACCTAGGAAGAAGTGTCCAAGGCTGGATATGAACTCAGGTCTCAACCCCAAGTCTAATCTACCTAGTGGCCAGCCTTGGGACTCCAAATTCAGCCCTCCTTCCATTTCACTACAGCCTCCTATCCAGGGCTCACATCCCTCTCTGTTCACTTAACCAAAATATAAGCTAAAGAGTAGGGTCTAAAAATAAGATCCCCCTATTTAGGTTTTTGGAGCTTCTTTCTCCTGATTATACAACAGGTGGACAGATTCCTACCAGCTCCCCCTCACCCTCTTCTCATCTCTCATCCCAAATATTTGGCTGAGGCTCTACATTATGCAAGAGCCTGTAGGAATTATAAAGACAAACAAGAAATACACTGTCTCTGATAGAATTTAGGAGTCTTACATGGCTGAACATCAAGGAACTGGGGTTAAAGCCCTTCCACACAGCCATTCACTAGCACATCCCACCTCATTTGTTTATGAGGAGCACCCTTCTGCTGTCCCCGGCAGGCAAGATAGTACCTGGAGTCAGACTTGAATTCCAGTCTGCCTTGGGCACTGACAGCCTGTGTAACCAAGTCCCTGACCCACTCTGGGTCATTTGTAAGACAGAGATCATTAATACCTATAGTACCTTACAGGGTTGCTGTGAGAATCCAATGAAATACGTATGCAAAGCAATGCACTTTGCAAACCTCCTATAGGATACTAGAGAAATGTGAGCACCAAACCCTAGCCTGCCTATGCCTAGAGTGGGTATCAGATCCCTCTCACCAACAATGTGAAAGGCAACAAGGGTTTATTAAGTGCCTACTATGTGCCAGCAGGGGTGGGGAGCCTTCTGGGTGCTCAGGTGAGGTGCAACCTTTTGACTGAGTCCAAGTTTTATACAACAAATCCTTTTATTAAGGGGGTTTGTTCTGTGAAGTTTGGATTCAGTCGAAGGTCCACACCTGAGGACCTGGGAGGCCATATGTGGCCTTGAGGCTGCGGTTTCCCCATCCCTGTGTCAGGCTTTCTGATCCTCACAACAACCCCTGTAGGTAGGTGCTATTATCATCTCCATTTTACAGATGAGGAAAGTGAGGTAGACAGAGGTAAAGGGACTTGGCTGGGGTGACATGGCTAGTAAGTGTCTGAGGCAGGATTTGAAGTCAAGTCCTCCTTATATCAATTCCGGGGAGCTCTCTACTGAGCTAGAACCAAGAGTTCTGGTGCTGGACTTAGATAACAGGCAGCAGGAGAGGCATCCCTCAATTCACAAAAACAGTGATACTACAGAAGCCTATTTCTAAGTGGGTTATTTGGGAATTCTCTTTTTTCCCTAGCAGAAGCAATGTGGCCCCCGGGGATGGCCCAGTTTCAGAGCCCTGCACAAAAGCCCATTTAGCCAATGATGTAGCTGAGTTACAGCTCTACCTGAGAAGCAGTGTGAAGTCATGGTTAAAATGCTGGACCTAGAGCCAGGAGCTGTAACCTCTCCTCTGAGGCTATGATGCCTCTCAAGGACTTTAAATTGGAACGTGAATTTGTGAAGTGTTTTGCTCAGTCCTGGGGATACAAATAGAAAAGTGAGACAGTCCCTTCTCTCCAAGAGATCACATTCTCACAGAAGGAAGGAGGTTTCATGTAGGAGGTTTCAGCTGCAGCAGCCAGGCAGATGGTAATGCCTTTTCTTTAATGTCATTGCCACTGATAAATCACATCCGTTCCTGATATCGAACCATCGGACAGCACCAAGAACTGGGCGGTTGAGGACTTGCTTTCCTGGGTCTTTAGCTCTCTGGGGCTGCAGCCCCTGAAGAGGCTGTGGCCAGGCTCATCTCCATTGGGGTGGCTGCCCAGGATGATGGAAACAGGACCTGGGGTCTGGGAGGTGTGAGGATGTTGGCACTCTAGGGTCTCTGGGTTTCCCTCTCCTAACCCCACCAACCCTCAAATCACATGTTCCCTGCTTTCTCAACCCGGGAGGAGGGGCAGGAAATGGGAGGAGAAGAAGGTGGATTTTGCTTTGAAAATAAAATAAAATTACAAATCTTTGAGCTAAGCTCAAGCACAGCAACTTAATGCCTGGAACTTGTACCTCCTCAGCCCACCTAAGGTTGTATCTGTGGACAGAGGCATTTCCAAGGCCAGCCCAGGATACAAGTAACAACTCTTACGTCTAACTTCCCAGCTGTGGCAGGATCAGAGACTTGAGCCTCCCTCCACTCCTCTGTCTGAGGTGTGAACAGTAATACCACCACCCCGCCCTTCTCCAAGCTCCTGGGGGTGCCTCCCTTGGCAGGGCCTGCAGGAGGGCCAAGTGCCAGCAAACTGAGGAGTCAGCACCCCTCCAGGCACAAGACTCTATCTGGCTTTGCTCTCATCTATCATGGTATCATAGATGGAGTGCTGGTACACTGAGTCATGAGGCCCTGAGTTCAAATCTTACCTTAGGCTTGTGTGACTGACCAAATCACTGAACCCTTGTCTTTTCTCCCCCTTTCCAAAATGAGGGAATTGGACTCAATTTCTAAGGTCCCTCCCAAATTCCATGACCCATTCTTTCTTCCTTGAAGTCTGGTGCATTAGTCAATTTTATAATTAATAATAATAGCTGGCATTTCTATTCTCTTTAGATCTTCATAACAACTCTGGGAAGTAGGGACTGTTTTAATCCCCATTTTATAAATGGAGACACTGAGGCAAACAGGGTTTAAAGGACTTGCCCAGGGTTGGCTGTATTTGAACTCAGATCTTTCTGATTCCAGACCTGGTGCTCCCATTTACTTGCCTTTCCTTCCAAGGCTCACTGCTGAAGGACCTTGGTCTTGCAGCTTCTCCTCAGCCTCCAGTTCCTGAAGGCGAAGGCAACACCTAGTCTTTTTGAGGTGTTCTCAGGACTACTTTTTGTTTACCACTAAGAAACAGATTTTTTTTTTTTAGTTTTTAATTTTCATTGTTTTAGGAATGGGTCCAGCAGTGTAAAATCGTTTCTGTAAGGAGGATCTCATTCTCAGACAGACAGATACAGCTCAACACTCACTCTTAGACAGGGCTGGGGCATGCTGAGGGTTCAACCACCAGCAGGGAGCAGGGAGTGGTCACACCCAGCTGGTTTGCACAACTCTAGTGGGATCATTAGGGCATCTTCTAGCCTGCCCTGATTTAGAAGGGGCTGAATGGAGAGGGTGCTGACAACAATTATAGTTCCTTCACAAGTGTAAAAATAACTGAGATTAACACCTAGTTAGCAAGAATAATGAGTTAAAAATAGGAAGCTAACAGATGGCAGGATGGAATGAGCTTTTCTGGTATCTCCTCCAACCCCTACACCCAGTTTTGGGGGGTTTTTTGTACATAGAGAAGTGAAATGACTTGCCCAAGATCTCACATCTAGAAAGAAAGAGAAATTAGGGAGGGAGGGAGGGAAGAAGAAAGGTCTTTAGATAACCCTAGAGTGTGCAGGTGTGAGGAGGAAAGGACCTGGGGAAGGGAGGGAAATCCTCAAGAGCCCGCCGCTGGGACTTGCCTGGGAGCAGTTGGCCCTGTTTATAGGAGGGATTGACTGGCTTGGGCAGACATAAGCAGAGGTCTATCTGTGAAGGTCCATCAGGTAAAGGTTTGGGATCCAGCTGGAGTTAGGATGAAAACCACAATGAGGGCCTGAAACTGACCCCAAGCTTAGAAAAAAAAAAACCGGTGTGTGTCTTTGGACCTATGATTCCTACAGGAACGCATCATGAAAACTAGTTTTCAAAGCATTATATCTATGTCATCTCATTTGATGCCAATCAACAATCAGTTCCTGAGATCCTTGCATACCCACCAAAAGCATCTCCTTCCCCTCAAACTAATTGCAAAGGTGATTCCCATTTCCTTTAAAATTCTTGTTACTCCACAGAGTAGGGGAGGTTTAAACAACCCATCAGTTAGGCCCATTTGTAACCACACTCAGCAATTCATTGGCTAAACCAGGGGTGGGGACCGTGCTGATTCGAGGCCACGTGGGCCCTCTAGGTCCTCAAGTGCAACCCTTTAACTGAGTCCAAACTTGACAGAACAAATTCCCTTAATGAAAGGGTTCATTCTGTAAAACTTGGATTCAGTCCAAAGGCTGCACCTGAGGACCTAGAAGGCCACATGTGGCCTCAAGCCTGCAGTATCCCCACCCCGGGCTAAACCCTAGGGATAGACATTTTAAAAAAATGAGAAATTTACAAGATTCCTCACTTTACCTCTCAATACATCATGCACATTAGGTATAATATAAGGGAGAGGATGGGTTAAATATACAACGTACAATCAGATCACTTGTTTTCATAATTTTGCCAGTACTCATCAATTATTTATCAATATGGGTCTTGGCATATCCTGGCTTGGGGAAGAAGAGCTAATTATTATAATGATAGGTAATAATAGAATAATATGACTATTCAATAGATAGTATCAATTATCAGTTCAGGGGCATTGAGGTGGTACAGCTGTGTGACCCTGGGAAAGTGACTTAACCCCAACTGCTTCAAAAAAAATTACCAATGCAGCTCCCTTGCAGAAAGGGGCAAGGCTTCTTTATGAAAGGGGATTATTGCATATTTGTGTTTGTAGTTACCAGATGTAGCAAAGTGCTTTGTATGTAACTACTTAATGATTGTTTCATGAATTGAATTGAATAAAGAATTCAAGTACCAAATTAAAAAAATTTAAAAAAACTCCAACCTCTCAGGGAAAAAAAGCATAATACAAAGTAGGGGACAAAGGAGCAAAGGAAAGATTCAGCATACTCTAGGAAGGAGTAACAAGGGAGGAGGCCTGAGGGGAGCAAGAAATCAGGGAAGGCAGACCTTGAGCTGAAGCTGAGCCTGAACAGGTAGAGACAGTGCATTAGGTGTGAGACAGAGCCCCATACGTTCAGGCATCATGACCTAGTGTGTGGAATCCTAAGTTCAAAACCCATCTCTGACTGACTAGCTGTGTGACTAGGAGTAAGTCACTTAACCTAGAATTTTTTATTTCTTTCTTTTCTGTAAAATGGGGCAAATACCTGTGGTGCTCATCTTAAGCTCCAACGAATATATATCATATCATATCACATATCATATTATATTACATTATATTATGCTATTATATATTATAATTATATATAATTTATAATATAATATTGTATATTATATGTTAGAAAATATGTATTCATAAAATATAATATATGTATTCATTAAACAAATTCATTATATATATATATATATATATATATATATATATGTATATATATATATGGAGTATTTCCTAAACCTTAAAAAACACCATCCAAATGTCATTTACTATTATGGAGTTCAACAGAAGTCAACTAGCTAGGAAAGTCACATCATTTTATATTTCTAAATAAGACTCAGGCTTAGTGCAGTTATTTTTCAATCATGTCCAACTCTTCGTGACCCCATTTGGGATTTTCTTGGCACACTGAAACAGTTTGCCATTTCCTTCTCTTACAGAAGAGGAAACTGAGGCAAACAGGGTTAAGTGACTTGGCCGGGGTCGCACAGCTAAGAAGTGTCTGAAGCCAGACTTCAACTCAGGAAGATGAGTCTTCCTGACTCCACGGCTGATGTTCTGTCTACTGAAACTTAGCTGCCCTGAAACTGGCAAATATATATATATATATATATATATAAACATGCTATTGACTTGGCATTTTTAAGTACCTCCCCAGGACTGTTGTGGAAATATTTGTAAAGCACTTAGCAAACGTCATAATGCCATAGAATCACTAACTGCTCTTATTAAGGAAAGTTAAGGAAGCTGAGAAAGGCATTCTGGCTGCATTGTGAAGAGTGCATTGGAGGGGCTGTTGTTCAGTCTTGTCTGATTCTTTGTGATCCCATTTGGAGTTTTCTTGGCAAACATATCACAGTGGTTTGCCATTCCTTCTCCAGCTCAGTTTACAGATGCGGAAACTGAGGCAAATGTGGTTAGGTGACTTGCCCAGGGTCACACAAGCTAGCAAGTGTCTAAAACTGAATTTGAACGCAGGAAGAAGAATTTTCCTGACTCCAGGCACAGTCTTCTAGCCACTGCACCACCTAGCTGCCCCGCGTTGGAAGATAAAGTGATTTAAATAGCGGTCTCCCTGACATCAAATCCTGTCCTCTTTTATGGGGGAGATCTGCAATGAGGTTATGTGGTGATTGGAATAAAGAAATTTGAAAAATATTCAGGAGATGAATTTGAATGTACCCAGTAAGTGATGGGATGCAAGAGATACAGGAGAGAGAAAAATCAATGGTAACCCTAAAGTTATAAGCAGGGGAGACCCAGTGAATGGCCGCAGCACAGACCACGATAGAAGTCAGAGAGGCAGACAGGTAGTGAATGAGGTCTGGGAAATGTTGAGTTTGAGAAAGCAGGGGCAAATCCCAGGGGCCAGATGGGGATACCAGCCCAGACTAGAATTTAGCAGTGAGGCCAGCCAGGGCCATAGATTTGGGAATCACCAGCACAGAAATAATGGTTGGAACCTTGGGAAAAGTAAATGAGATTGCCAAGGGGAGAGTGGCGAGAGACTAGAAGGTAAGGATATACCTGGGGGAACGAGGAAAGGGAGAAACAGAAAAAATTAATTAGGGAGCTACAGGAGACCAAGAGAATAGTGTTTATGAAGCCCTGGGGGGAGGCAGGGTAGGGAGGGAGGTAAGAGTAGAGGGGAAGAAGAAGGAATGATTAGTGTAACATAAGCTAAAGCAGTCTAGGAGCACAGGGACTGAAAGAAGGGTTAGGTGATTTGGGTCGCAGGTGACCTTAGTACAGTTTTCAATAGAGCAGTAAAGAGAAACACCTGTGACTGAAAATAGCCTGGTGAGCTGGGTGGAGTAAGAGAGTTCAAATCTTAGCTCTGCTACTTCCTACCTCTATGACCTTGAGGAAGAATAAACATTTATTAAGCACCAATTATGTTCCACACACTGTTAAGCTAAGGAAGGTAGGAAATAAGCATTTATGAAATGCCTACTATGTGCTAGGCACTCTAAGTGCTTTACAATTATTGTCTCATTTAATGTTTATAACAGCCTTGGGAAGTAGGTGCTATTTTTGTCCCCATGTAACAGATAGGCAGGCAGACGTTAAGAGACTTCTCCAGTGTCACAAAGTTGGTAAGGCAAGATTTGAACTCAGATCCAGGCCTGACACTCAGCTGCTTCTGAAGAAGTCAGTTTTCTCAGGGGTCTCAGTTTCTTCATCTGAAAAGTGAGAGGTTGCTTTTGGACTTTCCTTGGGGAATAATGGTATGAGGGAACTTCAGGATACACACATGATTAAGGAAGCAGGTGATGTAGGGGATAGAGAGATTGACCTAGAGTCAGAAAAACCTGAGCTCAAATTTTGCTGCAGAAACCTACCAGCTATGTAGAAATGTGAATGCTATGTAGCTATGTAAAAGAAAAAGAAAAGAAAAACATGTATATTATGGCACAATGGAAAGCATGCTGACTCCAGCTTCAAAGGACCCACATTCAAGTCTCCATCTCTGTCACTTAAGGAATATAACCATTGGTAAATGACCTTTTGGAGGGGGGGAGAGTGTGTGTGTGTTTGTCCTTCATTGCCATAAGAAAACCATGCCATCAGAGAAGTGACACAACTTGCACTTGACTTTGTTTTGAGTGAAGGAGGGCTGTGCGGATCACCAGCCTCACTTCTCCTCCAGAGCCATCTGAATTCAGTGACCAGATATTCATCAGGATGACTGGAGATGACCCAGGATGAGGCAGTTGGGGGTTAAGTGACTTGCCCAAGGTCACACAGCTAGTGAGTGTCAAGTGTCTGAGGTGAGATTTGAACTCAAGTCCTCCTGATTCCTGCACTGGTGCTCCTACTTCTCTCTTAGGGGGGCGAGGAGAGAAGATCAGAAAGGAGAATTGACCTAGATTCAGTTGTGTGTCCAGAACTATGCTAAGGGGGTAGGGGGATACATAGAAAAGCAGACCCTCCCTAGCTTTGAGGAGTTTATGTCCTAAGGAGGACAGACTCAGACAGTTGAGGACTTGATGTCTGATTCTACCTAAAAAATAATAAGGAAGATCCTCTTTCAGCAGGTAGGGAAACCAGGTGAGGCAAATCATGAAGGGAGTCAAGGTCCTTAGAGAAAGAGATAAGAGGGGGGAATGTACCAGACTTGCGGGCAGCTTGTGTGCAAAGGCATAGAGATGGAAGATGACTTCACATGCTTGGGGGGAAATCTGGAAAGATAGGAGGGGATCAAATTGTTCCAAAGTCCTCTGACTTTAAACTCCCCATTAATAATAGCTAACATTTATATAGTGCTTACTGTGTGCTGGGCACTATACTAAGCACCTTATAAGTATCATCTCATTTGACCATTGATAGTATGAATATTTTTGGGAAAGTGAGATATAAGACTAGGGGGTGAATGCTGACAATGAATTAGAATTCCTGCCATCAGTTTATTCATAAAGATGTGACTGAGGAATTTAAATCTTGTAGGGATTCATAGGAATATGAAGAAATTTTAGTCTCTTTTGGTCAATTTGGTCATGAAAACAATTTGATTCAAGTTTTAGTTTCTTTGATACGTAAAAATGATGTCTTTTAGAACCGAGTATTCAATAAATGCTTGACTTAAAAAAGATAAAACAATAAATAAAATTTCTTCATTGCTCCCTCCAATGAAATGTGATAGAGGCAAAAGATACTGGCCTTTTGGTTCCATCTCTGACATTGGCCCCAGGCCATGGCAGTGCAGATCTTCGGGAGTTTTGAGTCGCAGGTGGCATCTCTATTTAATTTCAGCCATTTTTCAGTCCTGTCTGATTCCTGGTGATCCCATTTCCTTCTCCAGCTCATTTTACAGATGGGGAAACTGAGGCAAACAGGGTAAAGTGACTTGCCCAGGGTCACACAGCTAACTTTAGATTTGAACTGGTCTTCCTGACTCCAGGCGCAGCGCTCTATCTACTATTCCACCTAGCTGCCATTTGAACTTGTAATCCTGTGTTCTTGAAGGGGACCAAAATGACATTATTGTGCTAGAGTCAAGTTTCAATACGTCCTACTGTGGCTGATCAGACCAATACAGCTTGAAATACTTACTTGAACTACTGTTTTTATAAACCCTTAATAAAAAAAAAAAGCTATTTATGAGGCCCTTACACAATTATCATTTCATTTAAATCCTCAGAACGACCCTAAGATGTAGGTGCACTTATTACCCCCACTTTACAGTTGAGGAAACTGAGGCAAAGAGAAATTAGTAAGTAGAGATGATGTGTCTGAGAGTGGATTTGAACTCCTGTCTTCCTCACTCCCAGCTGGTGCTCTGTCTGTCTTGCCACCTAGATGCCCCTATAGTATACACTTGATAAATACTTGTTGACTGAGTGAAGTACAGAGGGAAGGAAGTACTGCAAGGGACAACCTCTTTATTGGTGGCATCATTGAGCTGCACTCACTGGGCCTGCTCTTCTCAGATCTGATGGACAATTGTCTCCAGAACTGCCAGGCTCTTTCAGAAGGCATCAGCACCCTCTCCTTAGGACCAGCAGAAAGCCATCCCTAGGGAGTCTTGACTCTGAGCTCTGCTATCTCTCCTCCATACACACTCCAGCTACCAAACTCTTTTTGCTCTGCAGGAACTCTCCCCTCTCTTTCAGTACCACAGAGCAAGCCTTTGCCCCTACGGCAATTTAACTGCTCCTAGAGTGAATTTAGGGGTGGAGAGGGAGGAGTCTCTCTCTTCCTCTCCTATCCTCCCCTACATCTCCCATTCCATGCATTTTGGAAAAAAAGAAAAAGAAAGAAAAACTTCAAGGGAAAAAAGTAAAAAAAAACCCAAAACCAAAAACAAAAAAAAAAACTAGGACCAAGGACAGTCTCCCAAAAAGGCTCTTTTGTATAAAATCATAGGAAAGAAAAAAACCCATTAAAAGCAACTTTCTACAGGCAACCTTTCCCAGTTCCTTCACTCCCTCCCCTGCTATTACGTTTCCCTTCTAAAACTGCACACAAATTGTATGGTTAGGTTGTCCCTCTAGGTTGTGAGCTCTTAACTGCATGGACTATGTTTTTAATAGCTTGGTATCTCCCATGCTTAGTATGGTGACTAGCATGTGTTATTATTTAGTCCTTTCAGTCATGTCCAACTCCTCATGACTCCACTTAGGATTTTCTTGGCAAAGATACTGGAGTAGTTTGCCATTTCCTTCTCCAGCTCATTTTACAGATGAGGAAAACTGAGGCTAACAGGATTAAGTGACTTGCCTAAGGTCACACAACCAGGAAGTATCTGAGGCCAAGGAGTCTTCCTGACTTCCTGCACCACCTAGTCGTCCTCAAGGGCACATAGCAAACACTGATTTGGTTGGTTGGGTGGTTGGTATTTGTCCTTCATTCTGGAAGAGGACCAAAATGACATCACCATGAAAAAGTGAAGTTTCTTTGTGTTTGACTGTGGCTGATCTGACCAATATGAGCTTGGAATGCTCTATCACAGATTGGGCACAGAGAGTCTGTGTGAATATTTGGGGTGGATACTGCAAATTTGCACATCCTACATTTCCTTTGTGCTGTCTCAATTCTGCTTTGCTCATAGAGCACCTTTTCTAATGTGGGCACACCATGCTGAGTGGTCCTGTGCCAGTGTCTTCCATGTTGCACAGTCAAATCCAAAACTGAGTAAATGCTTGTTGAATGACTGAGTGACTGAAATTAGGTTTGATTAGGGTGGAGTATGGAGAGACTATTACCTCCCTATTCCTGGAAGCCAAGCCTCTCTCAGTGAAGTCAGAATTGGCATAGAATCTAGGGAGCAGCTGATCTTTACAGAGATTCAATAGCTGCCACAGAGAAAGGTAAAGAGCAGGGTTCCCTGAAGATTATCCTACCTCCCTTTCATCTTCACACCCCCAGGCCCAGCTGAAACTTTCTTTGTCATTTTCACTCATTCTTTTTTGAGATCACTATTTCGGGACTCTTCAAACACATCGGCATTAAATTACCAAAATCAACTGGCTTTGGAAAGTCCCTGTGACTTTTCTCTGAAATACTAAAAATATCTAAGACCCCTCAGAAAGCAGCTGTGAAAATTTACTTCTCTCCTTTTGCAGAAGTGGGGGATTATAGGTGGTGAGGATTATATATACTGTCAGATGCTATTTTGCTGGTCTAGGCAGTTGAATGTAAGCATCTATATACTAGGTTGGTGAGAGGGAAAGAAGGGAGGCACAGATTGGAGGTCAAATTACCAAAACTTGGTAACTGATTGGATATGAAAGGTAGTGTGATGGTGGCTGATGGAGCACCTGTGTTTTCTTTGTGTTAATTATTAGGCCAAAATTAGTACATGCAGCAGAGAGACTTGGAAGATCAGGCCAATGGTAGTGGCATGGACAGAAATTGTGAAATCAGAAGTAAGCACAGGTTGAGGTAGCAGAGAAGATGATAAATTCAAGTTTGGATATGTTGAATTTGAGGTGAGCATGGGACATCCAGGTGAAGACATACTATAAGCAGCTGCAGATACAGCTTGAAGTTCCAAAGAAAAGTCAGAACTAGAGGCATAGACTTTAAAAAAATTTTTTTCCCCCACTTAATAGTATTTTATTTTTCAATTACATGTAAAGATAGTTTCCAACTTTCACTTTTATAAGATTTTAAGTTCCAAATCAGTTAGCCTTATTGACTACTCCTCTAACTAATAAAGAGGCTGGACATGGAGGCAGGGGAAGAAAGAATCTGAATAGTGGACTGGGAGAATCACAGTGAATCAAGTTGGGTCAAACATCATGTGAGTGAGGGAGAGGTAGTGGAGGAGAAGAGTAAAAAGATAGGTGTCCATTACAGACTGTCAGTTTCAGATCTATTAAGCAATGCAGTTTGGTGAGACTGTGACCACATCAGCATCAGAGAGGCAGCTGATGGCAGAGAGGACAGAGCCCTGGACCTAGAGTCAGGAAGACCTGAGTTCAAATCCTGCTTCACACACTTACTAGCTGAGTGACCCTGGGCTAGTCACTTAACCTCGGTCTGCCTCAGTTCCCTCATCTGGAAAATGGGGATAATAAACAGTACCTCCTTCCCAGGAATGTTGTGGAAATATTTGTAAAGCACTTAGCAAATGTCACAAGGCCATAGAATCACTAACTGCTATGATTAAAGAAAGTTAAGGAAGTTGAGAAAGGCATTCTGGTGTGGTAGATGATTAGCTGACCTTGGAGTCAGCAAAACTTGAGTTCAAGTCCTCTTCTGGACACAAGCCAGTGAAATCCTCAGGGTATGAGAAGTTACCTCTCTAGAAATCTCCCTACACCTGTGAGAGGAAAAAGTAGAAAACACAAGGAATGTGAAGAATTTCTTGATCAGGTGATCCACATGCATATTGAATTCATTCAGGGCTTTGTTAGGTTATCTGAGAAAATAATCAATGATAAGACCAAGACTGCAGAAAACAGATTAGTATTCTGAGATTATTTAAGTTTTTAACTGAGGTTACTCAAGAGGAAAAGTCTTAGGTCAAAGAAAATGGTCTGTTAGACCATACCAGTCCTCTATTCAATCAACTCCTGTGATTTCCTATTGCCTCCAGGATCAAACAGAAAAGCTTTTGTTTGGCTTTCCCTCAGTCAGTCAATAAGCATTTTATTAAGCTCCTACTACATGCCGGGAACTGGGTGAAACACTGGGGATACAGAGAAGGGCAAGACAGTCCCTGATGGAGCTCACAATCCAATGGAAGAGACAACCAGCAAACAACTATGCATGAATCAACAGACAGGAGTCACTAGAATTAAGAGGGCTTGGAGAAGGTTACCTGTAGAAGGTGGGATTTTATTTTGCTGGGACCTGAAGGAAGTCAGGGAAGCCAGGAGGTGGAAATGAGGAGGGAGAGCATTCCAGAACTGGGTGACAGCCAGAGAAAATGCATGGAGTTGGGACAGCCAGGTAGCAAAGTGGATAGAGCACTGGCCCTGGAATCAGGAGGACCTGAGTTTAAATCTGGTCTCAGATACTGTGTGATCCTGGGCAAGTCCCTTAACTTTGATTATCTTTGAAAAGAAAATTCATGCAGTCATCTTACTTTGTTAGACGCTGGCAGGGAGGCCAGTGTCACTGGATCAAAGAGTACAAGGGAAAAGAGTTAAAATATTGACCTAACAATCCACACAAAAAAGTGGATGAAGAATTTCTATTGCTAAAGTTTGCCATGACTGGTCCACACAGTGAGTCCCATCAGTACCTCTGTCTTAGACAAGAAAATGGATAGTGATCTAGGCCCAAAACTAAGCATGAGGAAAGGGAAAGTGTAGGCTGGAATTTAATCTGAGAAATTATACTTCACTTTCAGTAATTATAAGATGCTCCATACAGTAAAAACCCATCTTTCTTTTCCTATTTATTTGTTTTGAACAATAATACTCCCCCAGTGATGCTATGTAGTTGTTGATCATTAGAGTTTGGAAAAGACAACTTTATAGCATATTGGTTTAGAGTACTGGATCTGGAATCAGGACGACCCTCCCCCTTTGACATTTATGTGTAAGTTTCTTAACCTCTTTAAGACTCTGCTTATCATTACCATCATCGTTATCTTCTACCTTTAAGGGTGTTTTGAAAATCTGATAAAATGGGTAAAGCTCCAACTCTTAAAGGACTGGATCAACATCAGCTACTCATATCGATGCTTAATCAAGAGTTTAATGGGAAAAAATCAAGCTGGGAAAATGCTCGTTGCCTTGGATGCCCAATTAAGCTGTTCCCTGACAATCAGTCACTTCTCTAACACCAATGTTCTGACAGTGATATGATGCAGCTGGGGGTCATGGAGCACTACCGTTGAGGGAAGAATAAACATTGCAAGGCACTCCTAAGGGCACCAGGGACACATGGTAGGTGGAAGGAGGCTGCAACCCGTTGGCCAGCCAAAGCTTGTGCATAAAAGCAAAGGGAGGGAATGAGTATTTATAGTGTCTTCGTTTACCATATGCCAGGCACTGTTAAATGCTTTCAATAAATATTATCTCATTTGATCCTCCCAAAACCGATCAAGGTTAAGTGCTTTTATCTCTATTTTATTACCCCTGTTTTATCCTACAGTTGAGGAAACTGAGGCAGATAGAAGTTAAGTGACTTGCCCAGGGCCATAATAGCTACTAAGTATTTGAAGGCACATTTGAATTCAAGTCTTCCTGATTCTAGGCCTTGAGCTTGATCTCTGACACCAGCTGGTTTCCATGTTAATGCATGACAAGTGACTTAAAGGACCTCATTAAGGATGTGTGTGACCAGAGAAGAAAGTAGACAATAAGTCACAATGGCTGTTGTATCAGTAAAGGGAAATAGAAAATAATAGCTAGCATTTCCATAGTGCTTTAAAATTTGCAAGTTTACAAATATTATCTCATCTTATCCTTACAACAACCTTGTGAAGCAGGTGTTATAATCACCACTCCCATTTTACAGCTAAGGAAACCAAGGCACACAAATTAAATGACTTACCTAGGGTTACACCATAACTGGTAAGTGTCTGAGGCTAAATTTGAATTCAGGGCCAATACCCTAGCTGCCGGCTGCCTCCCTGATTCTATATTTCTTTCATCTAACACAATTTTTTGACCCATGCTTGAATAGATTGACAGATACTTTGTTTCTGGAACTTTTCTGCCTTAGATCCTTCCTAGCTGCATGACCATTTAACCTTCACTGAGCCTCAGTTTGCTTATCTGTAAAATGGAGATAATACCTGTAGGAGTCCTCTCACAGGGTTGTTATATGTCTTAAATACACTCATGCAATGTATTCAGATGGCTTTATAAGCTTTTAAAGGATATGTAAGAGTCAAGTGAAGCAGGAGAGAGAGAGAGAGAGAGAGAGGGAGAGAGAGAGAGACAGAGAGAGAGGGAGAGAGAGAGACCCTCCTTCAAATGAATGCAGGAGAGCTGGAGAGCTGTAGACTGGACCAGAACATCTTTTGTCTCGGAGTCAAACTAAACCTTTGGGAGAGACATTTGATCCACGGACAGGCCATGCCTGATAGCTTTGGATTGTAGCTAGTAGTAGCAACGTATGAATAAAGCATTAGGAGGATTCCACCTGACACCACTGCGTGCCTTAGAGTAGGCTCATAGCAAGATTCAAGGCACATTTCCAGGCATACTTCTGGGGATTTCCCATCATTAGTTGAGGTCACTCCCTCTGCAGGGAAGGCAGATCCCAAACCCTCAGGACCTTGACATCCAGTGGCATTCTTATCTAGGTTCTGGCCCATAGTTAATAAACATTTATTAAGCACCCACTGAGTGCCAGACCTGGAGCTTAAAATTGAATTTAAGATAATATTAAAAAATATCTCTTTTGAACTGCACCAAAACACTGTGAGGTAGATGCTGTTATTAACATCATTTTACAATTGAGTAAACTGAAGCAGACAAAGGTTATTTCCCAGGGTTACTCTGCTGGTGTGTGATGCTGGATTTTTCTCTGGTTCTCTACCATTTCTGGAACTCTTTCCTTCCTCCCCTCCAACTACTGACCTCCCTTCCTGGCTTCCTCTAAATCTCAATCCCACCTTCTACAGGAAGCCTTCCCCAGCCCCTCTTAATTGTAGTGTCTTCTCCCTTGTAATTATTTCCTGTTTATCTTATATATAGCTCAATTTATTATCAATTGATAATCAATTTATATATTATTTGCAGGTTGTGTTCCTCATTAGATGGTAAGCTTCTTGAGGAGAGTGTCTTTTGCTTTCTTTCCTATCCCTAGTACTTAGCACAGTACCTGACACATAGAATGTGCTTAATAAATGTTGATTGATTGATTAGAAGGAACAATCAGGAGTCCCTGGATGTGATCCAGTGTCACTGGATGAAGAGTATGTGTTTTTGGGAAAGGGAGGCAGGGGCCGAGTTTTAAGGGCCAAATAAAACATTTTGTAATTGCTCCCACAGGCAATAGGAAATCACTGGAGTTTACAGGGTGGGGACAGGAGTGATGTGATCGGTTCTGTGCTTTAGGAAAAATACTTTAGTAGCTGAATGAATGATAGATTGGAATGAGGAGAGACCTCCCAGCAGCTATTGCCATAGTTCAGGCTCAAGGTGATGAGGTTGTGCACCAGAATGGGGGGAAATGTCTGAAGAGAGATAATTGCATAGGAAAATGGGCTGGCTTGGATACGGGGAGGTAAGAGATGGATTTAAGTGAGGCAGAGCCGGGTAAACCGCCTCACTTTCCCAGAGTCATTGAAGTCTAGTGGCAAGATGAAAGTCAGGATGACTGTCGGTCGATGGCCTGGAATGCATTGGATGACCTTGGAGTCCTCAATGTCTGGCAAGCTCTAAGCACTCCACAGTGCCTGCTTCAGCTGCATTCACAGCCAGTTGGATCAAATTTCTCACATCCATTCATTCTACCTGAAAAAGTCTTTACATTCTTGGGGTAGACTCCCTCCTAACTCACTGATGGGTTTGAGGCCTCTGTTGGGGTTATCCTCAACCAGGTTTAGTCCATCTCCTGAGAAGGTTTACCAGGGTGTGATTGTTGGCACACTATACCTTCTTGGAGCCACAGGTGAGAGTGGGTGTCAGGCAGACACCAAGCTCTCACACCAGAGGTACTGGTCCTCCCTGAACACCCCATTACATGCCCTGTTTCCCTCTACAGCAGGAGAAGGGCTAGGGAGAAGAGAATGAGTTTTCTTTTGATCAGGTTGACTTTAAGACTGTCTATACTGGACATCCAGTATAGACTGAATTGAACTGAAAGGCTGTTGGACATGTGAGATTGGTCAGCAGAGAGACTGGGGCAAAAAAGATAGATTTGAAATACATCACCAGCAAAAATATGGTGATTAAATCCACCTGAGATAATAAGATCACTAAGTGTAGTATAGGGGGAAAAGAGAAAATGTCCCTGGACAGAACTTTTTCAGGACCTTCCCTTTGTTAACTATCTCCCATTTATCCTGTATATAGCTGGATTTGTAGACACTTGTTTGCATATTGTAAGCTCCTTGCAGGCAGGTATTGCCTTATGTCTCTTTTTATATCTCTAGTTTAGCACAATGCCTGGCAAACAGTGGGCCCTTAATAAATGCTTATTGATTGGATTTGAATTCAGGTCTTCTGAACTCCAGGCCCAGAGCTCTATTCACTTAGCTGAGTTCACCAAGTTGCCAAAAAAGATTGAGATTCCCTGCTATAACAGGGTAGCTTCAATTCAGAGTTTCAGTTCAGCCAAGTCAGGTTTCTCTGCAGGTGTGGGAGCATTTACCTGGTTCTTAGTCCCAAGATGCCTTCTCTTTGGAGTGTTCCTCAAGTCTAGCTTCTCTATAGATCTTAGATAGGTGGGGTGGGGAACTTCTGGAGCTCTGAGCACCCTGTGAGAGGTTTTGTTGTTAATCAATGATTCTGAGTGGGGATGATGCCTGGCCTCTTGCTTTCTCTGCGGCTGAGGTGCAGCTTTGTGCCTTATTTCATGGTGGGTATGGGGGTAGCTAGGTGGTACAGCGGATAGAACACCAGTGTAGGAGTCAGGAGGACCTGAGTTTAAATCTCACCTCAGATACTTGACACTCACTAGCTGTGTGACCTTGGGCAAGTCACTTAACCTCAGCTCTCTCATCCTGGGTCATCTCCAGTCATTCCGATGAATATCTGGTCACTGGATTCAGATGGCTCTGGAGGAGAAGTGAGGCTGGTGACCTGCACAGCCCTCCCTCACTCAAAACAAAGTCAAGTGCAAGTCATCATTTCTCTGATGGTATGGTGGTCTTCTTTGGCCACGAAGGACGAACACACACACACACACACAGGTGGTAGGTTTCTCAGATTGGGGTGAAGGACTAGAGAAATGGGGAGCATCCTCGGTGGTTGGGGGTTGTCTGAAGCATTGGCAGGGCATGGCTGTCAATTTGTCCCAATCTGTTATGTCTAGGTGGATTCTAACTCTTATCTAAACAATGTATCTCCCATAACAGGGATCTGTCAGTTAGAGACATCTTGGTTAGCTGTCTACCTAGAAAAAGCCTTGGATTTAAATCAGAAAACCTAGGTTCGAGTCTCAGTTCTATTACTTCTTGACTTCCCTCTTGCTTATCAGAACAGTCCTCAGCGTTTTGTAGTTTAGTTTGGTCGTTGAAGAAGACGCGGGCGGGGGGTCCCTAGACTAGCACCCTGGACAGACCCCCACGGGGATGTAACGAGAGGCTGCGGGCGTGGGGGCTGAGCTGCACCCATATCGACCAGAAAGATCCCACTGGCTTTTAATAAAAGGAAAGAAAGGGAGGGGGCGGCCCCCTCCCCAAGATCAGCCACCTTTCAACCCGAGCCTAGGTCCGCGACTTCCCCTACATGCTTCTGTATTCTGCGGTTCATCTGTCTTCCTGTCCAGGTGTGCATTGTAAGTCCTCGAGGGCTGTGACCGTGCCGAGCACGGTGCCCTGCACGCAGCAGGTGCTTAATAAATGCCGGCCGCCCGCTGGCACCGCACCGGCACTTGTGTCTTTTGACAGATGAAACCAATTCCCGCAGGGGGTCCACGCCTGACAGACAAGCGCGAGGATGTCTCGCATCGCCACCCCCAGGTCGCGGAGCCTCCTACCAGCCGACCTTAGGGCCGCGCCGGGCCGGGTGACCTTGGCCGAGTCCCTTTCCTCCCCGGGCTCCGGTTCCCACCGCGCAAAGGGAGGCGGCGGCTGGGGTGCGTGACCTCCGAGGTGCCTTGGGGACTCCGCAGGTTGCGTGGGGGTCGGCGCCGCAGGGAGTCGCGAGCGGTCCTCCCAGGCGCCCGCCCCAGGCAGCGCTCTCCGGGAAACCCCGGGGCCAAAACCCGGCAACAGGAGAGGGCGGGGGAGGCGAGGGCGCCTTTCTCCAGCTCTCTCTCCTCGGTCTCAGCCCCTCGCACGCGCCTGCGCGCAGCCCTTTCCGATCCTCCCGCCCTCCAGAGGGCGCTGCGACCCCTCCGCGCCAACCTTGCTTCCCAGTATGCCCCGCGCGCCTGAGGAGAGGCGTGGGGGAGGGGCTCCTTCCGCGTGTGTGAGTGAGTGAGGAGAGAGGGAGGGAGAGAGAAGCGGGGGTAGAGAGAGAGAGACGGAGACCGAGGAAAGAGAGGGAAAGACAGGCAGCCAGGGAGATAGACGAGAGGAAGGGGGAAGAGCGCGAGCGCGCTCGACAGGAGAGCCGCCTCCCCCTCCCTCCCGCGCGCCTCCCGCCCCCTCCCCCCGCCCCCCGCCGCCTTGGCGCCCAGAGCTCGCTCGGGCCCAGCGGGAGCGCGCGCCGCAGGCATTCGAGACGGGGCGTTGAGAGGCCGGGCTAGAGCGTCGCGGAGTCGGGAGGCAAGAGCCCGAGCCCGAAGCCGCGCGCCTGTGTCTCCGCTGCGTCCGCCGAGGCCCCCGGAGCGTCAGGGACAAAGCCGCCGCCGCCGCTCTCCGCTCCCGCTCCCGCCGGGGCCCATCCGCCGCCGCCGCCCTGAGGAGAGCCCGCCGCCGCCGCCGCCTTCCCCGCGGAACCCCGAGCCATGTCGGCCAGCAGCCTCCTGGAGCAGGTACGGCCCGGGCGACCCGGCCCGCATGCCTTGGCCATTGTGTGAGGCGGGAGCCCGACTAGGCCCCGGCGCCTCGGCGCGGCCCGGCCCGGCAGCCGGTCCGCCGGCGCCTCGCGTGGGCCCGGGCCCGCTCGGCCCCTCTCCCCGCTTCCTTTCGCCCCTCCCTCGGGCCGCGCCGCCGCCCCCGGCCTTCCCCTGCCCGGCCCGGCCCGCTCCCTTCTTCCCCCGGCGGGCCCGCTCTCATTTGGTGTCTTTTCTCCCCCTTCTCCGCTTCCTGTCGGCGGCTCCTCCGGACACCCCGGTGCCTGGCGACGACTCTGCCCCCGCCCGCGCTCCCTCCCGGTCTCGGCTCGCTCCCGCAGAGACCGAAAGGTCAAGGCAACAAAGGTGAGCCGCCCGGGGGGTCCCGGGGCTCGGGGGGCAGGGGGGGCCGGGGAACAAGGGGTGATTCATGGGGGCCCCGGGGTGGGGGCGGGCTGGGCTCAGCCATCCCGGGTCCCCGGCTTCCTGCGGGTCTCAGAAGGCCTTTGTTTTCACCCTTGTCTCTGGAAGTGCATGCATGTGATGTGGGGGAAACGGAGATCTGAGGGAGCAGTACCATGACCTTTCAGACGAACCAGTTAGCCGTGGGATGGGACTCGTGCTCCCTTGGCCGGATGGGGGCTGGCTTGGCTGGGCTGAAGGGGGCCCGTTTTCCTCATACGGGGAGCATGGGGTGGTGTCCTTACTTTGAGTTCATTTGTTAGAAATCAGGCTAGGATCCAGACCCTCTTCCAATCGTGACTCTTTTTCCCTTAGTACAAAATGGATCTGTGCATCAGAAGGATGGATTGAATGATGATGATTTTGAACCGTACTTGAGCCCACAGGCGAGGCCCGTGAGTAACGAACTGTTTACCTTTCAGCTGGAAGACTATAATAGTGCATTGGATAACCTTCTACTTTCTCTTCCTGAGAAACTCCCTTTGGAAGGAAGTCTCCCTTGGGGGCCACTTAACCACCCCCCCTTCCTGGAATTATTTGTGTGGTTTTTTAGGTGTTAACAAATTCGCTTTAATAGGGAACCTTAAAATATTTTTAACTTATTTTGTCACAAAATATATTGCATATGATGTTGAAACACTTTGAGACAGTTAATATCCAATAATGTACTTAGTCCTAATTTCTGCTTGAGAGATTGATTTTTGAGGGCCATGAGAACTGGTTAGCATGAATATGGCCATCATGTGGAGGTTTTTTCCAGTGAACTGTATGTTCCACTGGAGCTATAATAGAGGAGGACTGCACTATCAAAATAATAGGAAGTTTTTTTTGGTCACTTCTTAGAGCACTTAGTTATGGAGATTAGTATGGTTAGTGCCCTCTAGAAACCTGCTTTGGTTGCAGGAATTCTCCTGTATTGTCATATACGTATAAAATACCAAACGCTTTGCTCACAAAATACATTTTGTGGTGTATACCTTTGTTTTCCCCTATTGTCTAGTCGTAATTGAAAATATTATTTCCCCAGATACTTTGGTTAAAAATGCAGGGATTTCTAAACATGAATAAAGGTTGAATGTAATGTTTAAATCATTATCTCTGATTAAAAGACCATGGAACTTTCTTTTAAAAAATATCTTCCTCTCTTACTGTGACTAAAGTTGCCTCCAATTCCTACAGAAAACTTTTTTCATTCCTTTAAATCGTAACAATCACCAAGATTTTGTTTTTTTAAAATTAGTAGACTGAATTGAAAAAAGTTTCTTGATTAGAAAGCAACCAGTTAATCAGGAAAAGTAGGGAAGGAAATAGAGGAATGAACTAGCTGCCTCTTGCTAAATAAGTCATTTGCTTACGTATTATAATGAGAATAGTGGGAGCATTTAGAAGCTCTTAGTTCCACGTAGTTCCTATGAAACATTGTGTAACTCAGATGTTTTTAAGTTCAGGAGCATGTGAGAGCCTGCCAGTTGAGGTACAGACAGCTATTCTTAACTTGGCAAGCCATGTAATGTTTAAAGGGGACTTGATTTTTCCTTGTTTCCCTAGAATTAAAGGTTAAGTATAGTGCTTTTTACACTGAGAAAAAAATTCTTGTATTCCAAAGCTCACAAGAAGAATGGGGAAGGACAGAATGAACATCTGTTCTCTACTAGATTTAGATCATTTGGATCTGTGGTGTCTTCCCTGTGGGTATTTCTTCTGCCATTCCAGACTGCATCCCATTCTATTGGACTCTTGCCCAGGTCCTCCTGTAAGATTTTAATAGGGGTCCACCCTGAGTTCTGTGTAGTAACCTATTCCATGAAACTACAGTTGGCACCTGTCAGTACTTTGCCTGCCTTTAATTTCTTAAACTTTTCAACTAAAATACGGAGAAATAAGAGTAACTTTTCTACTAATTCATTTATTACAGATCTTTTTCTTTTTTTGATTTTTTTTTACATAGGTATGAATAAAGATAGTCATCTCTTTTTTCTTTCCAAGTAAGATATTTTATAGCAGACAAAACACTAAATCTCATGTTTATTTTATCAGACTGAATCAGAAAGATTTACTCTCTTGACCAGCTGAGAAATTCCTGTTGCTAGTGGTACTGATGGTGGTCCTGGGAGCATAAGTTTAAAGCATAAGGTAGTCTTAGTCATCTAAATCTTTGAAGAACAAGACCATATATTGATTAGTCTGTCTACTAATGAATTTTTTAAATTACTCAAATTGAACTGTGATGAAATAAATCTTGTAATTTTTCTTTTAGTTTAGATCTGGCTGTATCTACAGGAAATGCCCTTTTGTGACTGGCTTTTCACCTAAGATAATATATTCTGTGCTCTAAGAATACACAGGGAGGAAATAATTGATTATGGGCCAAATTGAGAAGGAGACCAAAATGATTTTCATTCTGTAATCTAGTCTACCAATAATATGAAGACTAATTTAACCTTAAAGTTCAAAACATTGAGAATCCTCAGATGCTTTCTCACATTTTTAATTGCAGTTAGCTGCTGTTCATTGGCTCTTAGAGAGTAAAGCAGAAAACTCAACAGTATTTTTGTGGTTTCAAAATGTGCTGTTCAGAAGCCATTATGCATTTCCCCTCCTGGTTTTAATTAAGGTGGGCTCATGTCCTTATAATTCTAAATGACTTGAACAGTAACATTCTCCACTGTAGTTAGCTTACTTTATTTGGTGGTTAGTTTCTTAGCAGAGTGTTTTTTTTTGTTTTTTTTTTTGTATAGTGGAAGCATGGTTGTTTGAGCTAGAGTTTGAAGTTCCAGTCTTGCAGTTAAAAAAAAAATTAGCTTGTCATGACTTTAAAACAATGTTGCTTAGGGGGGAAAACCCCATCTCTTCTGAATTCATCTACCCTGCCAAAATACATCTTTCTTATTGTTACATTTTAAAGAGCCACTGATGCCTTTGCTATATTTGGGTTTAATTGAAAGTAGTTACCACCTGCCAAACGTTCTGGAGAGCATAACTTGAAAGCATTCAGCCTACTTTTGATAGATTTAGAAAACCTGAAGTTGATACTTTCAGACACTAAACTGTGAAGTAGATTATTTTCACAATAGAATTTTTGATACATAGAATGCTATGTTTTGAGATTCTCTTTTTTGGGTAATGGCTATGGATAGAGGAGAGTTTTGTGTTCTTAGATGTATAAAGTATTCAGTTTGTATTCCCTTGTTCTTATTTTCTTGCTTTTTTTCCCCCCACAGAATAATGCATATACAGCCATGTCAGATTCTTACCTACCAAGCTACTACAGTCCTTCTATAGGCTTCTCCTATTCATTGGGTGAAGCTGCCTGGTCTACTGGGGGTGACCCACCAATGCCCTACTTAACATCTTATGGACAACTCAGCAATGGAGAGCCCCACTTTCTACCAGATGCTATGTTTGGACAGCCAGGGGCTCTAGGCAGCACTCCATTTCTTGGTCAGCATGGTTTTAATTTTTTTCCCAGTGGGATTGACTTCTCAGCTTGGGGGAATAACAGTTCTCAGGGACAGTCTACTCAAAGCTCTGGATATAGTAGCAATTATGCTTATGCACCTAGCTCCTTAGGTGGAGCCATGATTGATGGACAGTCAGCTTTTGCCAATGAGACCCTGAATAAGGCTCCTGGTATGAATACTATAGACCAAGGGATGGCAGCACTGAAGCTGGGCAGCACAGATGTTACAAGCAGTGTTCCAAAAGTTGTTGGCTCTGCAGTTGGCAGTGGATCTATTACTAGTAACATAGTGGCATCCAATAGTTTGCCACCAGCCACTATTGCTCCTCCCAAACCAACATCTTGGGCTGATATTGCTAGTAAGCCTGCAAAACAACAGCCCAAGCTGAAGACCAAGAATGGCATGGCAGGGTCAAGTCTTCCACCACCCCCAATAAAACATAACATGGATATTGGAACTTGGGATAACAAGGGTCCTGTAGCAAAAGCTCCCTCCCAGGCTTTGGTTCAGAATATTGGTCAGCAGCCAACCCAGGTATCACCTCAGCCCGTAGGTCAGCAGATAAACAATAGCCCACCAGTGGTGCAGGCTGCAGCAGGGCAACAACCACAGCCTTTGCCTCCACCACCACCACCGCAGCCTACCCAGCTTTCTGTGCAACAACAGGCAGCCCAGCCCACCCGTTGGGTAGCACCCCGGAACCGTGGCAGTGGGTTTGGGCATAATGGGGTGGATGGTAATGGAGTGGGGCAGTCTCAGAACAATTCTGGTTCTGCTCCTTCAGAACCACACCCAGTATTGGAGAAGCTGAGGTCTATCAACAATTATAATCCCAAGGATTTTGACTGGAATCTGAAACATGGCCGAGTTTTCATCATCAAGAGTTACTCTGAGGACGATATCCACCGTTCCATTAAATATAATATCTGGTGCAGCACAGAACATGGCAATAAGAGACTGGATGCTGCTTATCGCTCCATGAACGGGAAAGGTCCCGTTTACTTACTTTTCAGTGTCAACGGCAGTGGACACTTCTGTGGCGTAGCAGAAATGAAATCTGCTGTGGACTACAACACATGTGCGGGTGTGTGGTCCCAGGACAAATGGAAGGGACGGTTTGATGTCAGGTGGATTTTTGTGAAGGACGTTCCCAATAGCCAGCTGCGGCACATTCGCCTAGAGAACAACGAGAATAAACCAGTGACCAACTCCAGAGACACTCAGGAAGTGCCCCTGGAAAAGGCAAAGCAGGTGTTGAAAATCATTGCCAGCTACAAGCACACCACCTCCATTTTTGATGACTTCTCACACTATGAGAAACGCCAAGAGGAGGAGGAAAATGTTAAAAAGGTAAAGTGCTTAACCGCTCTGCTAAGGTTTTTAGGGGAGAAGGAATCCTTGGAAAAGTAGGTGAAATAATTCATAACAGTTTTGTAAATAAAACATGGCTCTTACCAATTCTGAGCCCTCACAGGTTTGAGGTTTTTATGTGATCATTGAAGAAATGTAAGAATCTGAGCATTAGGAGAGATTTTGGGCAGAAGATTGAGAACTTTCATCTCATTTTTTCTCCTCTTGCTCCTCCTCAGGTGGTGAGCAAGTCAAACCAAAGGAAAGGAGGTTAGTGGAAGCATTAGGAATGAAATGAGATGAGAGTTAAAACCTATAGTTGAAGATATGAAGAGTGAGCTTCAAAAAGAAGAGTACTGATTATTGAGGGAGAGAACCATAGTACCTTGGAAATTAAAGTTGGAAAAAAACACTTTGAGGTCTAAGAGGTGAATTGGCTTTGTTATATATTGGGGAGAGATTAATTTCCATGGTATTCCTTTGGACTCTGGGATTGTTGGAAGTAGGGCCACAGAAAGCACCACAGGGGTCCTGAACCCCAGCTGCTTTTAACCATGATAGCATATTATTAAGGGTCCTTTTGCTACCTGTTCTGCCGTGACTTCCTCCTTCCCTTCATGGTGTTCTAGTAATTATTTAAAAGAGTTTTTTCCTCTGAAATTTTCCCAGTTACAGAAGTGGGAGAAGGGGTTCCACTAACCAAAAAAATTTTAGAAACCTTTGCCTTTGTTTTAATGGATTTATGAAGGAAGCAACTGAATTAGAACAGTTATAACAAGTAGAATTTATTTATGCTGACAGTTGTGCAGTATCTACTTTAGATATTCAATAAGTGACTGAGTGAAGGAAATTGAATGTGAAGGTGAGAATGTGATAAGGAAAGAGGAAGAGGTTAGTTAGGTTAGATGGCTATATGTAGCAGGGAATTGACCATGTTTACATTCCATAAGAAGGAAATAGCTACATTTGAGAGATGATTAAGAGAAATGCAATTTAAAAGATGTATACGTTCCACATTAGAGTGACTAAAGGAAGACCCAGTGAAAAAATCTTCCCTAAACTAATTGAGTAAAGTCTTTACAGAGTTATCACATTTATAGTGAACCTATGATCCTGTTGAATAAAGGACCTAGAAATTCTTGTGCCTCGGGGAAAAGCTTGTTTCTTCCCTCCTCCTGCCCATTCCTGTTTTGGGTGCAGCATCCTGAGAGGGCTCTTGACTGAATACCAGTGTATGAAGTGTTGGGAGAAGGAACTCTTAAACATAATTACTGAAGTAGAAGGCAGGATGATTGCTGTGTTACTCCAGTCTGTGTAAATGAATTTCTCTATATAAGATTTATATCTATATAAGCAAGTTGATGTCACCATGAATATTTGGGCCAGAAAGCTGAGCAACTAAAAGACAGAAAAATATTAATTTTCTTGTCTTATATTTATTGTCTACTTCTTCCTCATTGAGTTTAAATTGACTTAAGACCTTCAGGAATCTAGGAGATTTTTAGTTTAATTTAATTTGGTTTAATTCATTGAATCTAGTAACCTAAGCACTTCTTGAGTGTTCTGCAAAGCATACCTCATACCTTCTAATTTTTTTGTTTCAGAAATAGGGTAAATATTTTGAGACCATGACCTTTTGAGAATAACAGTAGTGTGTAGTGGGTTGTTTGTACTTTTGTGAATAGAATCTAGGGACTTCAGACTATAGCTGTGACCATTTCTTGCTACAACAATGAAACAAGTGGTCATTTAACCTTTGTTTGAAGGGTATCTTCAGTTTGGAAGAGAGAAGCTACTACCTCCTCAGCTACATAATACATACAGCACATGCTATTTTGGATAGCTCTGATTGTTAGAAAGCTTTTTCTTAGTCGTGTGTATGTGTGTGTGTGTATACATGTATGTGTATGTGTATAACTTCATGCATTGTTCCTTGTTTCATCTTACTGGGGCAAAAGTGAAAAGTTCTTTTCCAGCAGTGCAGCTTTTTAGTTACTTAAAGATAGCTCTTATTCCCTCCCCTTCTCCCTTCCTTACACTCTGCAGGTTAAGCATCCTTAGTTCCTTCAGCTGATCAATATGTGGAATGGGTTTCACAGTCCTCAATGCTCTTTTTAGCTTATGAGAGTAGCACATTTATATATTGCATAAAGGATTGTTAAAGTGGTTTTACCTGCATTATCATTTGTTCCTCACAACAATTTTGTATAGAAAGTGTGATTATCTACCTATTTTACAGATGAGCAAATTGAAGCTCAGAGTTTAAGCTTAGAATTATTCCTAAAGTGTATCACCCATAACTGAACATGTTTGACCAGAGTGAGCAGGCCTTCCACCTTCTAGTAGTCTTGGAGACTCAGTGCAGCCAGAGATTAGTTTTCTTATTTGCCATATTACACGCTACATACTAAGCTTGAAGTCCTTCAAAGCTCCCAGAACTTTTTTGCATTAACCATTGTCTAGCCATACGTCATTTGTCTTGTACTGGTGAAGATGATTCTTACAAAAAACCCTAGTGTGAGGTTACATTTCACTGTTAGATTTAGCGCAAGGTTGCAATCTCAAAGATCTTTTTGGATCCTGACTTTGTCAAATGGTATGTTAACTTGGTTTCTTATATTTGTGTCATCTACAAATTTGAGAAAACTTGCAGTCTATGCCTTTATCCAAATCAACTGATGGAAGTGTTAAATAGCACGAGATTTCTTGGGGGCATGTCATTGTTGACTGAATCATTGACAGCTCTGTGGGTCTTGTCCTTCAGGTACAGCCTGGTCTGCCTCCCTGCACATATTTTATATACCGTGTACATCTTTTCCTTGCTCTTGAAAATAATTTGTTTTATTCTGTTCTTTGAAGTCAGAAATAAAGGGGAAGGGAGGAGTATGTGTTTTTAACTCAAAGCAAGGTGCAAAGTTAAGGTGTTTGAATTAAAATCAGTTGGTAAATTTGGGTGCTGTTATTACCTGTCAACTTTTATTAAGCTGTGCTTTTTGAATCAGGTTCTTTGATTTTGGTGATGGGCAGTGGTAGATGAACCTAATGCATAGGTTTCAGGAACTAGTACACTTTTTATTCGGTGGTATGTGTCAAACCCAGGGACCTTAAGTTAGCTCCTGATTATCCATTACAAAAAAAAAAAAAAAAACCAAACCAAAACCCAAACCAGTTTAAAAAACCCCAATGGACATCCTAATTATTTTCTTTGTTAACTGACCTCCAAAAAAGCTTTATATAGTTTGCTCATATTACTTTTTTTACAGTAAGAAAATGCAAGGTTTCAGGAAAGTCTTTAAGATTATCCTGGATATCACTTACCTGTGTGCTGCCCACCATTATTATGCTTTATACCTTTGTGTAATTTATCTCAGACTGTCTTTTTGTACTTTAATCAAGTTCCTAAAACAGAAAGTTGATTTAAAATAGTTTAAATGAGGGATTAGGCTGCTTTAGTATTTTTATATTGTCTTTTTGCTGTGAAAGTTTGAATGAAACTACCTTAGTAAATAGGAGAAAGCCTTAAGAAATTTCATCCCAACTATGATGTCAAAGCCTTTCTAAAATTCCAAGGCTGAACATGTTTCTTGGCAGTATAAACAAAACATTTTTTTGTGTGTAACTTTTTTTTTTTCCCCAGTATTTACCTCTGACTTGGTTGGTATGCTGTGTGGTTTAAATCTATAGCCTAACCATTGGTAGTGGAAGGAGTAATTTGGAGTAGTAGAACCCTCTAATTTCTGGAGCTTTGGTAATTTTCAGAGTAGTAAATTTTGGATTGTTGTCAATATATTGTTGTTTTTTTTTTAAGCCATCTTTTCACAATTCTTTTTGTAATAGGATGACCTAATTTTTCATTTTTGGGGACCAAAGTAACAAAAAAGACCATAAGTTTCCCTGTTGAAGAGCAAGGCAGCAGTGAAAGAGTTAAAAACAGGCCCACTTCCAGAGCCAGTCTTTAGCTTGTCTGTGGTCAGGTAAAGTGCCCACATAGTTGGAATGTGGTTGTTCTTTCCCCCAGGCTTGCTTTTTAAAATTGTCTACTTTTGTTTTCCCCTTTCAACCCTTATAATTATTTCACATAAAAATAAAGGGAAACAGAAGGGACCAGGACTATGTAATTCTCTTGTGTAGCATCTACCATCATCCTCCAGTAACTGCTGTTTGGTTTAGAAGCTGCCTTCACTTTATGTAATAGCTATTTGACTCTAATAGAGTGTGTGGGGGTGGTAGAACTGCTGAATTTCTGCTTCAAAAACCAAGGTTTCAGTTTGGATTTTTCACTCATTAAATGGAAACAAAGCAGAATTTGCTAAAATTCCAAACATACCTTTTCCTATCTCTGAAAGGTTTAGTGAATTCTGGATTTGCATTCATGATAGTTTTGAAAAGCACTTAGTATTTAGTATTTTAGTCACGAATTGTGATATAGTGGAAGGAACATTGGATTTGGAGTCAAGAGATTCTGCTTTTGAATCCTGGTTCTGATATTTTACTGCTTGTCTGACCTTGGGCAAGTAAGTCACTTTTGGACCATACGTTGCTAATTTTTAAAATGAGAAGATTGGATTTAGATGACCTCTAATAAGATCTCTTCCAGATCTAGATCTCTTAAGATCCTACTTGGTGGATGCTTTGGGTACTCTATCTTTGTGGTTTCCATTATAATGCATATGCTTTGCCTCTGCCTTAGGAGGAAGCTGAACATCACAGTTAGCATAGGAGGCCAGCCTTTATAGTTAGCAGTGGTGAGAACTATATCTTCAAACACAAATAGAACTCTCAAGTTCCTATGTGGAAAGTCAATTTGTGAATGCAAAATAAAAAACTAGATGCATTGTAGATCTATATTTTGCAAAATTGGTCTTGGAGAAGGGAGAGAATTACCTCCTTTAGATGACTTTGTCCAGAAAGCCCTGTATGTTCAGGAGGAGGTTATGAGTAAGTCCGGTTGTAGTCATCCTCCTGGGATGAGTTCCTCAGGGAATAGTGGAGAAAGAATTTGGATGGAGCTAAGTTGAGTAGAATATTTCTGGCTAACAGATTGATAGGGAAGATGGGAGTGGAAAAATACAAAGAAGATGCTTGATGAGCAAATGGAGGAAATAAATGGTGGAAAGCCTTAATATGCAAATGTGCTACTGAAGGTAAGAAAGACAATTCTGCTTAGTTATTAAGTCTATTTTCATATTTCTTTACAGTGTGTTTGTGAGATAGTGGGAGATAGCAATTATCTTCATTTTATAGGTGGAGAAACTGAGTTTGTCTGAACTAACAACTTAAGTTCCTGGGGAAGATAGAATTAAGTCCTAATCACTTTAAGACAGGTAATCATGATTTCTTCTGTACTGTAATTTCCTACCTAAAATATGTATGACATATAAGAAATCATTGGTTTCTGCCTTATAACCTCCTCCTTTAGGTCTTTAGGTTTCAGTACTTGGAGTTGAGGTGAAGGATAAAAGGAAAGGAGTCATGAAACCTGGAAAGAACTATTCGTGGCTCAGCCGACTAGTTGAGACAACATTGCACGTTAATTGTCATGAGATCTTGATCCTTTCCCTACATGTGACTCTTATTTTGACTATGGATGGATGAGTCTTTGGATCTTAGTTTTCTCCTCTGTAAAATGGTAGTCTTGGACTAGGTGATCTCTGGGAGTCTGCACTATTTGTGATGCAGTATGTAAGTGTACCTCATTTTATACAATAGATATGTAACTGAAAATTGTATTTATTACATTTCTATAGAATAAATCACTTAAAATGTACTAGGAGCTATGCAAAGAAATCCTTTAAACCACTTATGTAAGGTGAAAAATTTCCTAGTTTAAAATTTAGATTTATAAAACAATGCCATTTTCTTAAAATGTAAAAAAGTAAAGCCGTTTTTGTTTATTTTCATCTTTTTTCCTTCCTCTTTCTAAAGTATCATTTAAATTTAAGTTGTACACAGTGCACCTATGCTAGTTAATGTTTTTTTCTCTGTTTGGCTTTTAGTATTTTTTTAAACTACATTTTGCTTTAAAAATAAGTGAAGCTATTAAGCCAGGTAAACTTTAAGGGCTTAGTTTATTTTCTACCCTGTAATAAGCTTAATCCAAAATTCTAGGGTGGATATTTGTGACTGGGAGAGGGGATGATAATTCTTGTTTTATTGCTTACCACCCTCTTTGCCATTTGAGGAAACTGCTTGCCTTTTTTTCTGTGCATGTGGTAGCAGATTTCCTGGGAAGAACATATCACATCCAGTATATGTCATTCAGACTTTAGTGTAAATTGCTGCCTATACCTCAATGCCTTCCCTGCAGCGCATGTCCATTTCATTGTTTAAAAAACTTCGTTAAGTTTTCATCACTCCATGCCTCATTTTTTAAATCACCTCATTGACACTGCTGAGTCAGCATTCTCTTTGGCCATTCTCCTTTTGGTCTGACCTTTTAAATACACA
Organism: Potorous gilbertii; assembly: GCA_028658325.1. Lineage (NCBI taxonomy): Eukaryota > Metazoa > Chordata > Mammalia > Diprotodontia > Potoroidae > Potorous > Potorous gilbertii. Next base: position 47,497 of record JAQQSK010003620.1, on the reverse strand, counting down.
AAGTTGTGATGGTTCCTTTAGGTAATGAAAAGTACTGCCAGATAGTGCATTTTTAGCACCTTCATTTGCAAAGTGAATAGAATAGATTGGGTCTCTTTCCTGTAGCATAGATGGTGTGTCTCAGCAGTTGGAAAGCTCATGGTAGAGGTAATGTAGGATAACAGTTATAGGTTCCATAGTCTCTGACGGGTCTCTGTAGTTAGCCTTCCCCACTCAGTCTCAAGGCCTTGGGAGCAGGTGACAAGTGTGAAATTGATTGTGCAACCTACAATCAGCTCTGATTTCATGCTTGCTTTGTATACTCCTAGGTGTTTAGTCAATTAGAAGTCTGCAAATTTCAAAAAAAGAAGGTTTTTATTGACTATCAGAAATGCTCATTCTTTTTGTTAAAGCCAAAAGTAATCCAAAAGAGCTTACCAGTGGAATGTTTTGAAGGACTTTTTAAACTCCCTAGCTTGCAAAAGTAGGTTTTCAATGCTTACCTATTCAACTCAGCCACCTATTCAACTCAGCCATCCCCTCCTGTCCTATTTTATCCTTTAACTTTGGCCTCAAATATATAGATTAGTTCATTTGGATTTAACATGAACTTTGGAAGAAGGAGAATGTGTCTATTGTTTGGCACTGAAGAGTAAAAGTGTGAGTTCTCCAAGCAGAAAGACCTAGAAGAGCACATTTGGATTTTGGGTTATGTGGGCCTCTGTGGGTGGGTGGGGGGGCGGGGAACATAGTATTCTCATTAGTTGCTCTGATTTAAAGGACAATGTTAAGTACCCCATACCAGCATTCTGGAGTTTTCCCCTCTGGTTGGGGAAGTTTGCTCACCTAATGCTAGTAGAATCTATCCTTTTTACTGTCCTAAAATCTCATAACACACTTATTTTTCCCTTTGCCCAGACTTCCCTTTGCAGGTGGAAATCTGCACATAAGCTAAGAACAAGGAGGAAGCTTTAACTGTTGTAAGTCTTAACTAGTTTTTTCTTTTCTTTTCCACAGGGAAAAAGAAAGGTAATTCCACTGATAACCTTTTCAATCCCCTGCCTTTAGCCTGCAGGGAAGTAAGGAAAAGTGTGAGGGATAAAACTGTCTTTGCTTTCTTACTTTTAACAACTGGCCAGACAGTCAGATGACAGCTCTCCTCTCTCTGTAGTCAATTAACATATGTTTTTAGTTCCCAATTACATGCCTAGTAGAATGTGGTACAGAAAGAATATATGCTATGGCTTGCTATAAACAGAACTGAATTTGGTTAGAGAGACAAGCTTGCATAGAAACAATTTAAGGAAACTGTGTGTGTATACATACATGTATACACACAGCAAAGTGTTAATTGCACAATATAAGAAAAATATAAAGTTTAGGTTGGAGTTAATCAGGGAAGGTCATGATGGAGAAGTTGAGACTTTGTGCAAAGGCATTAAAGATTGCTAGGAAGGCTATTGCATGCTAGAAATGTTTAAGGAAGAAAGAAAGGAAATGGCTCAGCACCTTATGGTCTCCCGTTCTGTCTAGGAGCGGGGAAGAAGAAAAAAAAATGCTAGGTCTTGTTCCCAAGAATGGGTTGTACTTTACAGTTGCTGATTTATCAAAAACAGCATTGTTGGTTTTGGTTTTTTTGAAAGATTCAGTAGCTACTCCCATTTTGGATTTTGTCAAAAGTTTGTGTATCTTTATCAGTAAAATTTATAGATAAAGTGTCATGGTAAGTACTACCTGTGGTTGCAGTACAGAGAAGGTTGTGTGTATGGACCATATACCTCTTAAGGCTGTGTAATGAGGTGTATACAAAGATTTGCATTGTGAAGTTTCACTAACAGTATAATTTTTGTGTGTGCTCTGTTTGTTGAATAAAAGTAGACAATTGAAAATTGAAATCTAGTTATTTGTCTAAAAGGCTAATTGACTACTTTTGAGTTAGAACTGCTGTATCTTCTTTCTCATGGTTCAGTGAAAAGACCAAAGGTAGGCAGCAAGGAGAAGAAAAGCCAAGGACCTCGATTTTAATGATTAAGGCCTTTTAAACTTGTGTTCTGTGAAATGATCTGGCAGTATGATATTGAGTATTCTTAGATTTGGAGTAAGAAGACAGGGGTTTTGACTCTTGGTTTGGCCTTTGGACAAACAGCTGTCAGTTCTTTCATTTCTGTGGGCCTTAGTTTTATCATTTGTAAATGGTTGTTGTGAGGAAAGCCAGCCCCCCCTCCCCCCCACCTTTTTATATATGATGAAATTGAAGCATGCTGGTATTGTGATTTACCTAAAAGTTTAAAAGTTGTTTGAACTAGAATCCTTGTCATGAATTGGGAAAGTTTCCCATATTTAGATTCTCTATTTAAATGTAAAACTGGCAAAGTGGCGAGAATGCTTACGACATTGGGAGTGTTAGGAATTGGATTTTCTGTGAGGTTTTAAAAAAAAAAAACAAAACCTGTTATTGTTGCCTTTGTTTTTGACATCACTTTACAACTTCCACAATCCTCTTGCTCAGTGAAGTACGATTAAACAAATCAGATCAAAGTACTTAACAGAAATATGTCTGATAAAACTTTTGTCCCTCACTCATAATGTCACTTCTTTATTGAGAGGAAGGACAAATTTAGGATCATAGTTTAGAGTTAGAAGAGACCTTGATGGACTTTTGTGGATGAGGAACCTGAGGTTCAATGTTACCTGGGAACTCTGTAGTGAAGTGATTCAAACCTTGGTCCTTGGCTGATCTTTTCCATTGTACCACATTGCAATATATTATTTCAGATCAGTTTTTTCATTAGAATAAATGTTTATATTCAATTCTCTTATCTTCATACAGAAAATGAAGCATTTGAAAAGGGCAAATGATTGGGTCTTATATGTGCATTTTTCATGTATGTTCTTGGGCCAGTGTTTCCTTTGTATTTTCCCACTCAGAGGTTTCTAGACTATTTTCTCTCTGGCTTGGTGTGCTTCCTTCCTGCCATTGGATGGGTTAACCTCATTCCATGTAGATAGCAGTAAAATTCTGCGCTTCATTTGCTTTTGCATCTTCTCTGCTGGGAAGAAACGAGCTGGAATTTAGGGATGCTTTTGGAGTATGGTATGTCAGTAAAGTGGATTTCCTTAGTGCCAAGAATACCTTGATAAGTTTGAAGTGTCCATTTTTATTTGGTTATCTACACTGTGCCTGTCCTATAGCAGTAACATTCTGTGAATTGAAGTAAAGTAAGGTGCAGTATCATTAAGTGCTTAACTCACTTGACATTACATAGACTTCCAGATTTTCCAAACATATACCCCCTTGACAGAATGATGCTTTTTTATTTCTTTGCCTTTTTAGAGTACAGTGAACTCCTTGAGAGCAGGGACTGTCAGAAGTACTTTAGCATATAATAGGTACTTAATAAATGTTTATTGCCCGACCAAGGTTTGAGTTTTTTCAGTTGCTGTTAAAATCTACTATTCTTCCTCTATTCTTGCTTTTCTGTATAATGACTAAGATAGATAAGGATTTATTTATCTTAACTTTAGAGTTACTACCTTTTAAGGGATAAGCTTCTAATATCCAGAAGTTAGTTTCCCTTATGAAGGTGTTAAAACTGGTTTTTGAAGCTGGTTGCTTGTCAGTTGGTTGTTAGAGTAATAGTACTTTAAGGTATACAAAGTTCTTGCTTCATTTTTACTTCATTTGCTCCTCAACAACTTTCTGTTCTCCTTTTACATGTGAGGCAGTTGAAGCTGAGAGAGGGCAAGTGACTTGTTGAGAGTCAAACATCTAATAAGTGTTTGAGGCAGGATTTGAACTTGAATCTTCCTGATTCCAAATCTAGAATGCTATTTAGTTGCCCTTAGTTTTTAATTTCTCATAAAACTATAGCAAAAATAACTTACAGCTGTGTGACTGGGCAAGTCACTTAATTGCTGGAAAAAAAAAGACTCCCCCACCCCCCAAAATAATTTTGATTATCTAAGGTATGTGTGAACAGAATGCCTTGGGGTTTCTTCTTTCCTTTTAAAAATTTTTTTGATAGTCATCATTTTTCTTTCTATCAGTATAGATCCATAACAACCTTTGAGAGTTATCTGGGTCACTGAGAGGTTAAGGACATTGCCCAGGGTCATACATCCAATATGTGTTAGAGAACTAGAATTTGAACTGAGGTCTTCCTGCTTCTGAAGCTCTTTCTCTGCCCTAGAAGGCTGCATCTCATGAGTTTTTAAGTATTGAAATGATGAACAGAGAAAGTTGACTATTTATTGCTTTGAATTGATGAGTGAAGTCAACCAGTAATTATTGATTATTGCCTGTTTATAGTTTTAAACGCTTTGGGATGAAAACATAGTCCCTTCATGTAAGGAGATAAAACATGTAAAGAACTTTTATAAAATCATGTAAGAAATGAATAGAGAGAGGTCAAACAAGTGGCAGGAGAAACTTTTGGGGATGATAGTCAAGGTACCGGAATTGAATCTTGGAGGGGGAAATATTTCAACATACAGATATGTGGAGAGTCCATTTCAAAAGTGTGGAGAAATACACCGAAAGCAAGACCAGATGAGAGAAGTTGAGTATTTTTCCTTTGGCTGGAATTTAAAGTTCATAAAGGGGATTATCATAAAATAAGACTGAGATATGGGTTAGAATTAGTTTGTGAATGGGCTTCAGTTCTGGGATAAGGAGTTAGTATTTTATCTTGGAAGCAGTTAGGAACCACTGGTATTTAAATTAGATTCAAAAGATAAACTTCATTTTAGTTGTGACTTTCTGCCCAGTGATACCTTTTTACTAGCACAGCTGTTATTTTGGTGTTTATTTTTTCTTTGAATGGTGACAAAGAGCAGCTGACGAAAGAAACCTGAATAATACAAAAATGTGAAAACCCAAATTTACATTCTTTGGCTTGTTATAAAAGTACACATCTCTTGCATTCATCCTTCTTTTTTCCTCATTCAAAATGCTTCCTATTGAGTTTGGGACCTTCTTCCTCTTTCCTGGATTATTGTAATAGACCTAAAACTGGTCTTTGAACTTCATTCTCTCCTTTTTCCATCTTTCATGGTTGTCAAATTTTCCTAATGCGCAAATTGGACCATGTGATTTCCCCTTGCTCAAACATCTTTAGCTTATTCAGTCACTTTTTAGTTGGATCCAATTCTTTGTGATCCCATTTGGAGTTTTCTTGGCAAAACTACTACAGTGGTTTGCGATTTCCTTTTCCAGCTCATTTTACAGATGAGAAACTGAGGCAAACAGGGTTGTCACTTGCCCAGGGTCACTCAGCTAGTAAGTGTTTGAGACCGGATTTGAACTAAGAAAGGTGAATTTTCCTGACTCTAGGCCTGACACTGTATCTGTTGCATCATACCCTAATCTTTGGCCCTTTAATTGTATGTGGTAAAAAAATGACTACCCTAAACTAATATTTATTGACCATCACGGTCTAGCCTTATTTCACAATTACTAAGAATAATGTAAAAAGACACACCTGACTTCCAGCCTTTCCCATGTCTAAGTTACTTAACTATTCAAAGCCCCTAGATAACTCTGTATCTATAAAGTTTTAAGTTGCCAATCTATATCGGTAGAGGGACTTTATGTTCTTGGAATTAGGGATAGCAATCAACCAGTAAGCATTTAATAAGTGCCAGGTGCTCAGTAATACATGTGTCATGTATTGTGCTAGAGTCTAAGGAGATAAATGGAACAGACTATCCTCAAGGAGCTTTCATCAGGAGAGACAATATGCATGTGTACATACAAAATACAGGATGCCACAGGGTAAATTTGTTTTTTTAGGGGGGGCGGCGCGTGGTGCAGTGGTGGGAAGGATCAGGAAAGACTTCATGTAGCAACTAGGATAGAGATTCTAAAAGAATGGGATGGAAGAAAAGCATTCCAGGTATGGGAGACCATGTCCTGTGCAAGATATGGGCACGGGGATGACCTTTAGGACCAGCGACAAGGCTGCTTTGATTAGCCTGCAGGATGTGAGTGTGAGTATGGTAATGTTGGAAAAATAGGTTGAAGCCAGGCTGCAAAGGGCCACTTGCCAACAAAGGAGTTTGTATTTGATTGTAGAGGTAATTGGAGTCCCTGGATTTTATTGAGCAGGAAAATGATGTGGTAATAATTATGCTGTAGGAATATCACTGGCACCTTTATAAAGGTTGCAGTGCTGATGGCACTGCTTTGTTGAGTCAGACGCAGGAGTGACCAGGTGAGTAGTGCTAAGGGCCTAAACGGAGTGGTAGTAGCCTGTGTAAGGAGATAGAAGGGGTTCAGTGACATTGCAGGTCCAAAAAAAAATCTTAGTGTTGGAGCTAGAAGGGACCTTAGAGACTAGGAATTCTTAAACTGGAGTCTGTGAACCTGTTTTTAACATTTTAATAACTTTTAAAATAGATTACTTTGTAATCTTTGTATATGATTCTGAGAGGAGGTCCATAGACTTCATCAGAGTATGGGATCCCGGACATAAAAGATTAAAAACATTTGATCTAGTGTATCTCATTTTGTAAATGAGGAAATGGAGGTTCAAAGAGGTTAATCCAAGACCACAGAGGTGTTAGTTGGTAGAACTTAGATTCAAACCCAGATTCTTTAACTTCTGTTTTGGAGCTGTTACTACGGTACCCTGGTGCCTTCTAATGACAGCTCAGACTGTACTGGTTATTCTCTCATCTGGTCTTGTATGCTCCATGCATTTTCACAAGCCAGAAACAAGTCTACCTGTTCTACCTCTTGAAACCTTTTTCTTCTAGAACTAGTATAGTTTACACCTCTGATAAGAGGATTTCCATAGGTTCTCCCATTACCCCCAACAGAAAATGATCTTCCTCCCTTTTCCCATTTTCTTAGATCTGCATTTGGATTTGTTTTGTTTTACCTTGTAGTTAATTATTTTTGTATGTGCTTTCTCTACCTCTCTTATTTGTTTGTATATCCAGTGCCTAAAACAACAGGTCCTCCCTCAAAATAGATACTTAATGTTTGTGGAATTGAGATGCTAGTGATGATTATTTTTAAAGTGACATACTGAGGAAAGTATAGCAATTTAAGGTTCTTTTAACTATCAGATTTGTAGCTTCAGGCAACAACTCATGTTTATAGAGTAGTTTATGGCTTACAAAGCATTTGCCTTTATTCCCCTATGATTAGGTGGCATAAGTATTATGTGAAATGACATGCCTAAGGTAGGAGAGTCAAAACTTTTGAACCCAGGTCCTTTGATTTCTCCATTCCCCTCAACCTAATGTTTTTTTCATCATGCCATCACACATTAATTTTAAAGACATCATCTCATTTATTTTTCTGCACCCCATTTAAAGTAGGGAAGTTGAAGGGGATAGCGCGTTTCACTTTAAGCTTGTTTCACTTGTGATGCCTTTCTCCAAACAGTATTAAACAATTTTAGAAAATATTTAATCTCCTGGTTTATTGATTACTTCCCACTGTTTCCTTCTTAGGAAAGTATACCCAATATTGTTACTATCAAACTTCATTAAGTGTGAACTAAGTCTCAATGCTACGTTTTGAAGCATACAAAGGTGTAGAAAGCCTGGTACTACTTAAATTTGAACGCTCACATTGTGTGCAGTGACATTTATTTTCATTTTCTGTATTTAATCCAGAGATCTACTTCCTTCATTGCTGACCTTGCAGTGAAAGTGCCATGGCAGAGGAGACCAGATTGTCTCCTTCACAACAATCAGAGTACCAGGGAACAGTGGGACAGATAATACGCAGTTGGTTTTTAGTCTGTAGAAGTATACATAGATTCCTTATAATGTGAGTCATTTTGGGGAAAGTCATAATTCACCAAATGTTGAAATTACTATGCTCTAAAGGAGAGAGCACTTGCTGACTTTGGGGTCAGAAGAGCTGAATTTGATTTCTGGCTTTGAAATTGAAGGACCTTGTGTCCTTGGGCGCATCACTTCTTGAGCCTCTATTTCCTCTCTGAAAATGGAGATCATAATAGTTGTTCATTGTATGATGATTGTGAGTCAAATAAATAGTATGTGTAAAGCACATTTTGTAAACTCTGAAGCACTGTATAAATTATCCTGGCTAGGGAGCTTTAGAAGGCTATCGGTGGACACCTTTATTACTCAATTTAATACAAAATATCACCCCAAACTTGAGTGTTCTTTTCTAGCTTACTACTGTTGGATTCAATCAGGTTTTTCCAGGCAGTGACATTTTTTTTAACCTTAATAGCTGAACACTGTTATCATTTGAATCACATGAAGTTGAGTAAGCAGGGGAGAAATCTAGGATCTTAGACTTGAAAAGGGGAAGGGAATAAACACTAATTAATTAAACAAATTTGTGCCACACATGGCACTAAGTGCTTTGCAAAACCGTGTAAGGCAGGTGCTATTCCCCCCGCCCCCCCCCCCCCCCCATCATCGATGTCATCTTCACTTAGCGGGTTGAGGAACTTGAGGCACATGGGTTGAGTGGCTTTGCCAAAGTCACAGAGCTGTTAAATGTCTCAGGCTGGATTTGAGCTCAAGTCTTCCTGACTCCAGACCCAGAGCTCTACTGTGCCACCTGGTTGCCTAGAATGTTAGACATCATTTTATAGGTAAGGAAATTGGGGTCCACCGTCATGAAACTAATAAAACAAAATCATGAAACTAATAAGTACCAGAACCTAGACTACAACACTGAGCCTCCATCTAGCTCTTAACACAACAGATTACTTCTAAAAGATCTAAAAGACGATAATATCAATATTGATCAGTAAAGTGATACCTATTTCTTGCAATGGAGAGAAGGAAATTCAGGGATAATATGGAAGAAACAAAACCGTTTTGTCTGATTAGTATGAGATAAAAATGACAGACACTATATTTAAAAAATAATGTAATGAAATCTTTTGTTTCATATCCTAAAATTTTCCCTGTATTTCACTTGCTCTTTATCCTTCTCATAGAGAGCTCTCTCTATTAATAGACGGTATTTTAAAGAAAAAGAAGAAGAAAAACAGTTAGCAAAGCTCATTATACATTGCATATTAACAAATACAATGAAAAAAAGTCTGACAGTTTATGCAGTGTTCCATATCAAAGACACTACATAGGAGTAGGGAGAAGTGTCTTTTTCTATCTCTTCTTGGTAATTTACTGCATTCATTTTTGATTGCTTTGCAGTTCTTTTCTCTTAGGTTGTCATCGTTGTGTATATTGTCTTCCTGGATTTGCTTACTTCACTTTACATCACTTTCTATAGTTCTTTCATCATTTATTTATATTTATTATATTGTTGTTTCTTATAAGCACAATGAAATTACCATAGTTTAGACATTTCCCAATTGATAGACACCCATTTAGTTCCTAGTTCTTTGCGACCACAAAGTTCAGCTACAAATATTTTGGTTTATTTAGAGTCTATTTATGACCTCTTGGGGGATGGGAGTGTGTAGAGGATAAATAGTGGTGAAATCTTTGGATCAAAGGGAATGGGCATTTTAGTCACTACTTGCATGAATTCCAAATGCTTTTTCTGAATATTGTACTGATTCACAATTCCAATAGTTCATTGATGTACCAGTCTATCCATAAACATGCCAAAATTGACCATTCTTTCTATTGTAACCTTTGACACTTTACTGGGTGTTAAGTGAAAAACTTCAATTGTTTTGATATGCATTTCTTTTACTTTTATTAGTGTTTGAAACATGCTTTTGTTATGATTCTTGATAGTATGCAATTCTTTTGAGGACTGTTCATATCTTCTGACCACTCATCTCAGTCAGTATGCATTTTATTAAGTGCCTACTTTGTGTCAGGTGCTGTGCTAAAAGCATTATGTTTTCTTATTGAGAACAGGCTTTTGTAACAGACCCTGTTTTGTTCCTATTAAAATACTTGTATAAATGGTCTGCTAGGACATTTTCTATACTGAACTTTTTTCTCTTCTTTAGTCACTAGTCAGCTTTTAGTTTGAGCTATTTGTCCATTTTGTAGTTCTCCAAACTTTTTCTCTTACTGTGATTTGGCTAATTAAGTCCTCATCCATGTTTCAGGCAGGAGGGCATGTGGTAGGCATACTTAATAGCAGCTTTGTTAAAATAGTCAATTAGGTGCTAAAAGATGAGTGAAACAATTTGAGGTTAATAGTGTGGGGAGTTATTTAGATATGTCAGTTCAGTTTAAATTTATTGAATAAGGAGGTGATAGTCTCTCACTGTACTTTGTCTTCATCAGATCATCTGTGTTTTCAGTTCTGGACCCTAGAGTTTAGAAAAAACTTTGATAAACTGGGGAATATACAGAGAAGGACAACCAGGGTATTGAAGGGTATCAAGTCAGGGCCACACGAGGATTGGTTGAAAAACTGTTCATAGCAGCCAACTGTGCCTCTTCATTATCAGTTACATTCTTTGTAGTTAATAATTACAAAGTAGTGAGGTTGGTTTCACAAGCTGTACATTAAATGTGATTTTGTCATATTATAGTCACCCCACAAGTATTCATTCTGTTGTCCTTATGATACTCATATCCTTTTCTTCCCTTGTGATGGTCACTGACCCATAAGATGGGAAGAGGAGAAATTATTGAGCCATATAAATAGAAATAATTTAGTTTTCTTGGGAAAATAGAAAGTGTTCTACTTATTTGTTTATTAATTTAAAGACATTCAATAAATATAAGTACAGTAAATATGAGCTGTATACATGATCCCACTCCACGGATGAAAAAAGCTGAGAAATCAGAGAAGTTATGACTAAGATGGCAGTGGCAGAAATATTAAGGTGACCACTAACATATTAGTTAGGAAACTTGCAGGTTATTAAAACTAAACATAACTCAGAGAAGAGAGAAGTTCATGTAGGCTGAATTACTGGACATTTGAAGAATGGATGGAATTTGAAGGGAAAGGAAAAGGAACTTCAAAAATGAAAGGTTTTTGGAGCCTGCAATGACTGAGGAGAGGAAAGTGTGATTTGCTTGACTGGAGCAGAGGGTCTTTAAACAAAGACTTGATAGCCTTTTGTTGGAGATAATAGAGAAATACTTTTTAGGTATGGATTGGACTAGGTAGCCATTGCAGTCCCTCCTGATCTGATTATTTTTAAGGGGGAAGACAGACAATAAATGAGGACAGAGTATCACTAGAAAAATAGGGGCCTTAAAGGAGCCAAAGCTGTGCTGTATTTATATAAGTATAAATGAGAGGGTAAATGGAGTAGAAGTAGCACGATTTTGTGGATTGAAAACAGCTTTTGCTGCTTCATCCTAAGTACATTTTCATTTAACTTGTGGTTAAAACTTGTATGTTGGGTCTTTTCGTTAGAGAACAAGTTCCTTGTCTTGCTTTCCTGTTGTATCCCTATTGCTTTGTACATAGTTAGCACTTGATAAATGTTTTTTCCTTCATTTGTCTGGTTTCTGGAAGGCCTGGGTTCAAGTTCTGCCTGTGGAACATGACTCTCAGCAAACCACTTAACCCCTTTTTCCCTATGCAATTCTAAGATTATAAGTTGCAGAGAAGGCACTGACCCACATTGGTTAAAGGAAGTGACCTCCTTAGAAATTTTCTCTTATCATTGAAATCATAGGTCCAGTTCCTAACCTTGTATTACAGTAGATAGTTATATTTGTCAAAAGTCAGAAGACCTTGGTTTGTGTCTCAGCCATGATATGATTTGTGATCTAGGGGCAAGTAACTTTCCCTCTCTAAACTTAGATTTTTCCTCTGTAAGAAGAGAATAATCTGCAAGACTGTCTCCCAACTTTCGAGGATCAAATGAATTTATGTAAAGAGTTTTTCGTAAGTAACAAATGTAAGGTGATGTTGTAATAGAGGCTTCTTGGAACTAGTGGATCAGGGTGCTGGGATTTGGAATCTGGAAAAACTAGGTTTAAAATCTCTGAACATTGTTATTCTGACCCACTACTCAGAGTCACTTAACTTCAGTGTGCTTCAGATGTTGATGGAGGTCTTAAAGTCCCTTCCTTTTACAGATCAGCTGAATAGCCAACAGCATTTCCAGCTGTTGGATAAGATTTAGTATAGTTCCTGGGGCTAGGTCTGAAAATTCCTGTGCCGGATTTCGTTAGCATAGGGACATATTTTGGTTACAAGGGATGTATTATTATTGTTTTACAGGTAATACCTCATTTGTTTTGCAGATCAGAGATTCCTGATTATACTATAGATATTGTCTCTTTATAAAGAAAAATTTCTCTAATTGCTTCTCTTCAGTATGTTCTTTGTGAGAACTGATTGAGGAGCAAACATCATAACTGATGAGAGAAAAAATCTTTGAGGCTCTTTGGGGCCAGAATCATCTAGCTCTGTTGCTCTTTGTTGCCATTCACCCACCACAACAATATTTTCTTACCTAAACCTTAATTAGTATTCATTTTATTTTGTTTCTTTTTTAAATTATTTGTTTTTAGTTTTGTACAATCACTTCCGTAAGTCTTTCAATTTTCCCTCTTCGTCCCCGAGACAGCATGCAATCTTACATGGTTTCTATACATACATTCTTATTAAACATACTTTCACATTAGTTACGTTGCATAGAAGAATTAAAATGAATGGGAGAAACCGTGAGAAAAACCTTTTATGTTATGAAAACATAACCCAAGAGAAAATATTCTGTTTCATTCTGTGATTCAGTTCCATAGTTCTTTCTCTGGATTGTGGAAGGTGTCTTGCCTCAAGGTCCACTGGGAATTTTTTAGGTTGTTGAATTGCTGTGAATGATTAAGTCTACCAGTGTGTTGTTGCTGTGTACAGAGTTCTAACCTGGTTCTGCTCCTTTCACTCAGCATCAGGTCATATAAGTCCTTCCAGGCCTCCCTGAAGTCTTCCTGTTCATCATTTCTTACAGCACAATAGTATTCCATTACATTCATATATCACAACTTGTTCAATCATTCCCCAGTTGATGGGTATCCCCTTGATTTCCGTTTTTTGGCCACCACAAAGAGCTGCTATAAACATTTTTGTACATGTGAGACCCTTTCCCATTTTTATGATCTCCTTGGGGTATAGTCCTGGAAGCAATGGTGCTGGGTTAAAGGGTATACACATTTTTGTAGCCCTTTGGGCATAGTTCCAAATAGCTCTCCAGAATGGTAAGGTCAGCTCACAGCTCCACCAACAATGAATTAGTGTTCCAACTCTCCCACATCCTCTCCAACATTTATTATCTTCCTTTTCCATTGTGTTAGTCAGTCTGATAGGTGTACTGTGGTACCTCAGAGTTGTTTTGATTTGCATCTCTTTAGAGGATTTTTTTCATACGACTATAGATAGATAGCTTTAATTTTTTTCTCTGAAAACTGCCTGTTCATATCCTTTGACCATTTATCAATTGGAAATAAGTATTCATTTTTAAAAAATGAAACATAACCTTTCTGTAGTGCTTGGAATTTTTGAACTTTCTCCCAACAGTCCTGTGAAGGCAGGTCTTCATTACATCCCTTTCACTTAGACTTAGTCCTGCAGAGTACCCTGGGCATTTGACATAGCCACATAGACTACCAATTTTGTCTTCTGCCACAAATTTCTTAATGCCCCCAGCTAATCAGCTAGTAAATGCCACAGTTTACATTAGGGTGATAGGTGAGAAAGCTTAGTTGGTTTAGTGTGACCCTTCCTCATTTCCTGAAAAACAACTTAGAACATATGTTAGACTGGTGAGTCAGTCAGATCTTCAGTATTTTGTTGGATGCATTGTGCTTCCTACGTTGCTGGCTGTTGTAGTGTCAAGGATTAACCTTCTATTGGGGATTTGAATTTGCTCTTGTCAACTTTTCCTCCTTTCTTCCCTTCACATTCCTTTTTGTTTATCTTCTTTCTGACTTGGATTTTATACTTTTAACAGTTTTCATAAGGAAATGACAAATAAAAAATTCAGGGAAACTTGGGGCATCCACTTTCACTTCTAAGCTGATTGTCAAGCATGTATAGGCTACTTAACTCCTGAGGAGTCAGCATTGTCTAATAGAAAGTCAGAGGACCTGTATTTGAACCTTTACATTGCTCCTTATTGACAGAACTTGGACAAATCACGTAAGTTCTGTTTCCTTATTTGCAAAATGAGTTAGATTAGATCCATTATCAGATTCCTCCTGATTCCTGGCTTCTTTTTACCAATGGATGAATGCTCTTTCTTTAGCTGTACAGTCAGATTAATACTCATACTCATTTTTGGAGATAGGGGAAGAAAGGCTTGTGAAATTGCAAAGTTCCCTAGAAATGGGAGGTGTGTTTAATGGAATCTCTTCTCATTCAGGTAGTAGAAAGGAACCACTATGGGGAAGGAAAACCCCCCAGAACTTTCAAGTGAAAAGACTTCCATAGAAATCTGACCTTTTATATTTGAAGATAATGAAGGATAATGGTCCTTATGTTAGGACATAGCTAGGTTAGAAAAAAAATTCTGTTTAAACAGTATTAAGAGACTTGACTTTAGCTACTAGGCAGGAATTGTACTTATACTCCAAAGTATACTTCTCTGTAATAGAGCTTGAGTGAATTTGAGATGTTCTCATTTGAGAAGGGTGTACATCTGATTAAATGTCAAGTATTGTGTCTTGGGCTTTTAAAGCAGGTAAGTTGTCTTGTAGGTTTAGTAAGAACTGCCATCATACCAACTGTTGAAACTGGGGTGGGTGTTCATTGAAGGGAGTTGCAGAGCAGTGAGTAGTTTCATCAGCACTGGGATCTTGTGAATGATTTTCAAAAGCCAGAGAATCTTAAGAGTTAGAAGTGAAAGGAATTGTAGAGAGCTTTTTTCAAGCTCCTTTTATATATATGTATTTCAGGCTTATTTTATATATAAACCTTGGCCCAGAGGTTAAATTGACTTGGCCAAGCTGTTGAACTGTAGGGCTAGTATTAGACTCGTGTTCTGTATCCGAATCAAGTCAAGATGTCTGCCTTTGTCCCTTTTCTTTTTTCCTATGTAACGTGTGTTTCGGGAACACACTGTCTGGCTTAATATTGGCCAGGATTTTATATTATGCTTTTATTAAGGTAAATTGGAATTAGCCTATTTTGTAATCAGCCCCTTCAGGATTTCTGACTGAACTGCAAATTATCATGTCTCCCCAGTACCTATTACCATATTTCTTGTAGATATCTTATTTAAAAGCTTACCATTGAGACCCTCTACCTGAGGGTCTAAAACATTATTTGGTTCCCTTTGGTGAGAGATACGGACTTTGGTCTAGTAATTGAATATCTTTTTATGATTGTGATAATAGAAGATACTGTATGAATATTCTGTTTTGCAGAAGTAGCATAAGGATTGTCCCATTTTTTTACCCTTTGTTCTCATTACTTGATGGGCTCACTGTCTTTTCCATTCATGCATATGTTTGGCATATTTTATGTCACTTCTTTTGTGCAAGTTATCTTTGATAATATTCTGTAGACTCTTGATATCCACATCATGTATCGTTGCCCTTTGAATCACCTATAAGTTTCAATCTTATCCATGATTTCTCTCCATATAGCATCACCCAGAGGTTATCTGTGCTTTGAAAAGTGAATGTTTGTGGTGGAGATGAGTTTGGTCAATAGTTGAAAGTGTTCAGCAGTTTCCCCAAAGGTACTGCAGTCCATTCTCTTGCATTTCACTTCTAGGCCTAGCTCATTGTGGCCATCTACAGGTTCAGTATGTACATACACCTATCCAACTACATGTCATCTCATGGATTTTTATCTGCTTGTTTATTTCTAAGTTGCACAGTACTTAGTACCTGCCTCATGATAGGTGTTTAATAAATACTTCTTGATTTGACTGATTAGGTCTGAACACAGTTCACTGGGCTGAACTAATCAGCCTAGTGTCTGGAAACCAGAAGCATTTAGGTAATTTTCCTATCTGTAAGGAATCTTTCTTCAAGTAAGATATTATAAGGATAGTCTCCATGATATTAGAAAAGCTTTTACTTCTGTAAAGGAATAATATTTTAAAGTAAGCATGGGAAACACATTGTTGGGGGGAAGTATATGTATTTTCTCTGAGTCATATGATTTTTTAGGGTGTTTCATGGGCAGGATCTTGTTGTCTTTACTTATACAAGTGATAATTTGGTCTGTTGGAAGACTTTTTTCCTCAAGTTTTCGTTAAGGATACTGTTGTTCATATATCATTTTCATGAAGATTTTATAGCTGTGAAAAGAATTTTGCAGATGTCCTCACTTGCTCCTTTTGCGGTAATGTTGTTTTGATCCTTGGAAATCTTCCCTTTGAGATAATAAATTATTCCCAACTAACTTTAAATTTGTCTTCAGCATAGATTTCTTCTTTATGTATTTGGTCAGGTCCAGCTATTCTTCTTGATGTAATCTTAAGTGCCATTTCCACTATTTAGCACATCAAAGAATGAGTTACAGTATCAATAATGGGAATAGATCAGTATAGACATGCTGGCAAATATGTCATGGTACATCTATTTATTGTCTTCAGAATTCATCTCTGTATGCTTTGAGGATGTGCCTTAGTGATAGAGGCAGCTTGGTAGATAGGGGATCTTCTTTGAGTGAGATAGAACTAGATTTGAATCCAACCTCAGACATTTATTAGCTTTGTGGCCTTGGGGATGACATTTACACCATTTAAGCCTTAATTTCCTCAGTGGAGATAAAACGGGCACCTACTTTATAGAACTGGTGTGAATAATAAATAAGATAATATGTATAAAGCATTTTGTAAACCTTAAGGTGCAACATAAATGTCAGGTATTATTGGGATTGTAACCATTATTGCATTACAAACTTATTGAAGGTTCAATATCCTCTCTTGCATTTTGCTGTTTTGTTAGGTGATGCTAATAGGTAGGTAAGTGGTGGGGATGCAAAGACTAGCCCTCTCCTCATGGCTTCACTTTAAGGGATGGGGAATTTTTTATACACACACACGCATTCATACTGTTCATAGAGTGCTAAGGTGAAAGAAAGGTCTAGACAAGGAGCTCTAAGAGTGTTTTATAATAGAGAAGATTTTTTAAAAATTATTTTATTTATTTTCAGTTTTTCACAATCACTTCCATATATCTTGGATTTTTCTCCTCTCTCCTTACTCCCTCCCTGAGATGGTGTGCAATCTTATATAAGTTCTACACATACATTCCTATTAAATGCATTTTCACCTTAGTTATGTTAATTACAGAAGAATTAAAATAAATGGGAGAAACCATAAAACAAAATATAATACAAGAGAAAATATTTTGCTTCATTCTGCGATCCAGTTCCATAGTTCTTTCTCTGGATATGGAAGGTGTTTTGCCTCAAGAGTCCATTGGGGAATTTTTTAGGTTGTTACATTGCTGTGAAGGACTAAGTCTACCAGAAAAATTCCTCATGCACTATAGTTGTTGCTGTGTACAAAGTTCTCCTGGTTCTGCTTCTTTCACTCAGCATCAGTTCACGTAAGTCCTTCCAGACCTCTCTGGTCTTCCTGTTCATCATTTCTTATAGCACAATAATAGTATTAATTATATACCACAACTTGTTCAGCCATTCCCCAGTTGATGATCATCCCCTTGATTTCCAGTTTTGGGCCACCACAAAGAGAGCTGCTAAAAGTATTTTTGTACGTGTGGGACCCTTTCCCATTTTTATGATCTCTTTGGGATGCTGTCCTAGAAGCAAATATTGCTGGGTCAAAGGGTATACACATTTTTGTAGTCATTTGGGCATAGTTCCAAATTGCCCTCTAGAATGGTAAGATCAGCTCACAGCTCCACCAACAATGAATTAGCATTCCAACTCTCCAACATTTATCATCTTCCTGTTTTGTCATGTTTGCTAATCTGACAGGGGTGATGTGGTACCTCAGAGTTGTTTTGATTTGCATCTCTTTAGAGATTTTTTCATATGACTATAGATAGCTTTAATTTCTTCGTCTGAAAACTGCCTGTTCATATCCTTTGACCATTTATCAATTGGGGAAGACTTGTATTGTTGTAAATTTGACTCTGTAATAGAGAACACTTTTTAACAAAGTGATCAGAGGTTGCTACATATATGGAAGAACTAGGAACCTAAGTGGAGAAGGAAAACGAATTCTGATGATGAACATTCCAGGTACAAGGAATGTAATGCATGGAGGAGGCAGCGAGATGGTATGTTGAGTTCAGGAAACATTTACTAAGCCATTGTGCCTGTAATGTGGAGTCTATGAAGGGAAATGCTATGGAAGTAGGCCAGAAGCAGGACCTTGAATGTCAGGCTAAGTACATTTATAAGGGAGTCACTGAAAGTTTAGGAGAGCACATATTTCTTAGTAATATTATTTTAACAGTGAGAAAGAGGAGTTGGAGAAGGGAGAGCCCAATTTTATGTAATAGAAATTATCCATTTTACCTTCCATGAATCTCTGTATTGCTTGTTTGTGAATTCTTCCTTTATCCATAGATCTGATAGGTCATTTCTTCTGTGCTCCCCTAATTTGCTTACATCATGTGACCTTTTCTCTTCAAATCATGTACTCATTTTAAGGTTATCTTGTTAAACATTGTGAAATGTGGACCTGTTAAT
Organism: Potorous gilbertii; assembly: GCA_028658325.1. Lineage (NCBI taxonomy): Eukaryota > Metazoa > Chordata > Mammalia > Diprotodontia > Potoroidae > Potorous > Potorous gilbertii. The sequence goes on along the minus strand of JAQQSK010003620.1, from coordinate 29,007 downwards.
AGTTTATACCTGATTACTGTTTTCTCAGTGGTTTTTGTCTGCTAGTAAATTCTTGCCCCAGTAACTGGGATCTTTGTGTTTATCAAACAGTGGGTTACTGTGCTCATTTGCTTCTTTTGTATATTGTACACTTAATTTGTTCCATTGATCAATTACTGATTCTTATTCAGTACCAGATTCTTTTCATGATTAGAGTTTTGTGACGTATTTTGATATCTGGCACTGCTAGGCTTCCTTTATGATGTTGGGTATTTTTTTTTATTTATTCCTTTGACCTTTTGTTCTTTCAGATGAATTTTATTTTTTCTAGCTTCATAAAGTACTTCCTTGTTATTTTGATTGCTATGACACTGAATAAGTAAATTATGTACTATTGTAATTTTTGTTATATTGGCTTGGCCCACCCATGAGCAAGTAATACTCCTCCAGTTATTTAGGTCTGTCTCTATTTGTATGAAAAGTATTTTGTAATTTTGTTCATAAAGTTCTTTGTGTGGTTTGGCAGGTAAACTGTATTTTATATTGTATGCATTTATTTGAAATGGATTTTTTTTTTCTAGCTCTTCCTGCTAAAAATGCTGATTTGTGTGAGTTTGTTTTATATCCGGCAACTTTGATGAAGTTATTATTTTGACTTAGTTTTTTTAGTTGACTCTGGGGTACTCTAAGCAAACCATCGTATCATCTTCAGGAAGCGATAGCTTTGTTTCCTCCATTGCTTATTCCTTCAATTCTTTTGCTTGCTGCAACTTTTTGTTGTTGTTCAATTTGCCATATCTGACTCTGTGACTCCATGGGGGATTTTCTTGGCAAAAATATTGGAGTGGTTTGTCATTTCCTTCTCCAGCTCGTTTTACAAGTGAGGAAATTGAGGCAAATAGGATGAAGTGACTTGCCCAGGGTCACCCATGTGAGGCCACATTTGAACTCGTGGAGATGAGTCTTCTTAACTCCAGGTCCAGCAGTCTCTTTATTTTGTCATTTAGCTGCCATTGCATTCTCCCTCCCTCCCTCTCTATGTCTCTCTCTCTCTCTTTCTCTATCACACTCACACACACACACATAAAATAGCATAGTTCTAGTGATAACCTCTGGTTCATCCCTATTGCACTTTTTCCTCTTAATTTTAAATAGACTTTAAGAAAATCTCCATTTATTCTTATGCTTTCTAGTGTTTATAATAGGAGTGATTGTTCTAATATGTCAAAAAACCTCTGACCTCTGGTTTCTTGAATTTGAACTACATATTCCAAAGTCTTTCATTGTTCTCCCCTATATTCACCTTCATGTTGAAATCACCAAATTAAAGTAAATGGTAAGTTGCTTTGGGGAAATCTTGGCTTTTCATAGGTTTCCTTTCTCTATCCTTTGCATCAAATAATTTTAGTGTACAAGCTAAACATCTTCATAGTGGTTGGTTTGCTCACACTTGTCATGAGCACAGCAAGGTAAAATGACCCAGGAAATATTTTTGCTTTTTGCCTCTAGGCATACACTGCCACTTAAACCATCTGCTTCTTTCTTCCTCCTTCTGAAAAAGTCTTTCTGACATTTAGTTCTGACATCTTTGTTCTCTGGTTCTCTATCACTAACGATCTGATTCTCTTCCTCCACTCATAGTTGTTGGACAGATCTCAACATTTAGAGTATCTGCAGGTCATTTGATATAGATAGTCCCCAGACCATGTCCTTTTAGAACACCTTCTGTCCTCCTTTCTGATGTCCTGACTGAGGACAGGGAATGCAAAGGTCTGAGTAACATTTTGTATTTTTATCTGTTTGGCCTTCTTTCTGGTTATGATCTTCTCTGTATGCAGCTCATTTGGTCTTCAGCCAGAAGTCTGTTGTGGATTGTATTTGGAGCTTTTCTAGCTTAGTAGAACCTGCCTGGGCTGTACAGATAACTTGACCTATTTTGTCCTTTCACCATTTTCTTCACATAACATGCTACAAGAAGCCTAAATTAAAGGGAAGTTCAGTACTCAATTCCTAACCTTTGCTAGCTAAATCCAGAACTACATCTTTTTCCTGTTAATCCCTTAAAACATTACTGAAAGATTGGATAAGGCGCTGCCTAACGAGGTTTGTAAGCAAAAGTCTCTACCCTTAATGGGGCTTTTTCTCTTGTGTACCTAGTTTTACCCTATGAATTAGTTACCAGCTATAGCCAGTATTCAGTACAAAAAAAGACCTATAGAATCTTAAGCTCCATTTTTTTTTCTCCCAGCATTATTTTAATGTGTATAGCCTTGGAGAAGAGTGGCATGCATATGTGTACATGAGAGAATAATGCTAAATCTTGGAAGAATGTGGGATATCTGACAAATCTTCACCTCTGGTATCTTACTGATATCACTTGAATACAGGACTCCCTCTTCATGTCTTTATTCTGTGTGATATGGGCCATTTGAATGTTTTAAACTTGTATGTTTGGTCTCCTGACTGAATAACTATGTCATGTACAAATGTAGTAAAGTTGAAAGGAGGATTACCATCTATGGAGGATTTCTTTAGAGATATAGGCAAGAATTACAGGTGGTTTGTGGTCTGGTTGAGGGAATATTACTGAAGAAAGCACAGAGCATTGAAATGATAGGGCATAACTTAGGGTTCATGGATGTCGTGGAAAAGTTCTGGACCTGGTGTCAGAAAATCAAGATTTAAGCCCTGGCTAGGACAACTACTACTTCTAGTTTTACTATTGGGAAACATGTACTTGTGGCTTTTTTGGGGTATTGTGAGAAAAGTACTTTTTAGCACTTGAAGGACCAGAGTTTAAAATTACCTCAGAGGACCAGCTGTATCTCTGGACACTACTTTTTTTTTTTTTGTCCATAAGGAAAGAAAACAGAGATAGAATGAAAAAATTTATATTTCAAAGAAAAATTACAATTTTTTTGTGTGTCAATTGAATTGCCCTTTCTTTCCCATGTTAAAATTGGAATGCACAATATGAACTTGCAGTGCCAGGTCCAGAATAGCAGTATTCATTTTTGCCAAGGACACAAATACATTGAACCCGAAAAGAGAAAGGACCTGAGAAACCTGATCTTCTTGAATAGTGAGGACTTCACTCTTCCATTTCCCCCAAATGGGTTACCTGATCTCTCTACCAGAAGTTTTTCCAGTGATAAAGAATTTTCATTGCCTTCCAAGGAATTGGTAGCCAGTTACTTAATTTAGCCTATTACACTTATTTATCCTTACTTCAATTTGAAATTTTCCTGCCTGCACCTTCTACTCATTCTTCCTTCTTCTGCCTTGTGGAGACAAGCAGAGCGACTGTAATCCCTTTCTCCTGGGTTATACTAGAAGGCACATTATCTCCTCACCTCCCAGGCCAAATTTTCTTAAAGTTAAAAATGTCTGCTTTCATTATCTGAGTTTCATGACATATTTTGCATCCCCCAGACCTGAATATAATATTCTGTACATCATCTTAACAGTAGTATCCAACTAGTATCACCTTCCTGGTATTTGCCACCATGTTCTGTTAATATAGCCTAAGTCAAGATCTTCTTGCTAAGGTTTTGTAATTTAATTTCTCTTAAGCTTATAAACCATTAAAATACCCAGGTCTTTTATGTAAATTGTTATTTAGTCATACTTCTTTCATTCTGTATCCATTTATTTTATTCAAACCAAGTATTAGAGTATTGCGTTTATCACTGATGTGTTTTTAAAAATTTTTTTTACAAAAAACAATTTTTAAAATTGTTTTTACATCACCTGCATTTCCTAATGTAATCCATTCCTTCTATACCTTTTAGAAGTAACCCTTACCGTAAAGAATAAAAGATATAAAAACAATACAGCAAAAATTAACCAATACATTGAAAAAAATCTGACCTTTTTGTAAATATTCCATGCCAGTAGTCACCCATTTGTATAATGAAAGTATAAAAAAAAGGTACCTTCTCTTTTCCCATGTTTTGGTCCAAATTTGGTTATTGTAATTTGACAGTATTCAGTTTCAGTTGTTTTTAGTTTTTCCGTTTACCTAGTTGTAGTCTTTGTGTAATATTGTGTTTCTGGTTCTACTTACATTACTTCAGTCCATATAAGCATCTTTGTAGTCATCATGGTCCTATCTTATGGCACAGCAATAAATAGTCTCTTGTCTTTATTCCATACCCAGTTGATGAACAGATGTTTATTTCATTCTAGTTATTTCCTAGTACAAAAAAATGGTGCCATAAATATTTTGATGTATTTGGGGCTTTTTAATCCCTTATTTTTGGCATTAACATTTTTGAGCCTATAATCAGGGCAGCAGAATCTTTGGATGAACTTTTATGGAATAATTCTGAATCGTTTTTCAGAGTAGTTGGACCAGTTTTAACGTACCTGTCCTTCTACAACTCCAGCATTTACTGCACTCATTTCTTACCTTTGGTTTGCTGACTTTAAGTGAAATCTCAGAGTAACTTTGATTTGTGTGATTAGTCATTACTTTATTTGAAGACTGTGGCTGCTGCAGTTCTTCTGAGGGCTTTGTTCCTGTCTTTGACAGATTATTGGGAAATGACGTTTCATGTTTGTATTTGTATTAATTGCCTATATATCTTGGATATCATACTTTCAGAGATACTTGCTGCAAATACTTCTCCCCCCTCTTGCCACCTCTTTTTTCTGAGGCTAGTTATGCTAATTGTTTTATGTAATCAAAAATATCTGTCTGTTTTGATTGTCTCTATCTCTTGTTTGGTTAAAAATTCAGCTCCTAGCCATCACTTTTTGTTAGATATCTGATGTGGTTTTCTCTCTTAAAAAATTCACATGCTCTTTTATATTCAGGTCGCGTTCATATTGAGTTTACTGTGTTTAGTGTAAAATGTTGGTCTAAACTGAATTTCTGTCAGATTCTTTTCCATTTTTTTCTCAGTTCTTGTCAAATAAGGAGTACTTCCTTCAGGATATAAATTTTTGAATTTGTAGAACAAAACTGGTTTAGTGAGTTCAGTTTCCATTTTTCCTTATTCTAGTTTGTACCCATTGATCTACTTACTAATTATTTCCAAAGAGTTTGGATGGTTACTGCTAACAGAAATTACTCTCTCTGTTCATTCTTATTAAGAATTGTTTTATGCGGTATTCTGGATATTTTATTGCTTCAAATGAATTTTGTTATTTTGGCTAGATCTATGAGGGTTACTGGGTTACTGATTTTATTAATATAGCAATCAATCTGTAGACTACTTTTGTTTTGTTATTATAGTTTTTTTTTTTTACTATATTAGCATGGTCCAACCTTCAAACAGTTCCAGAAATGCTAATGATGAGAAAAAAGAATTAAAGGCAAGAAGTTAAGAAAAAAGGGAGAAAAAATGACCCTATTAATTGAAGACAATGGTTTATTTAGAAAACCCTAAAGAATAAATAAGTAAAGAAACTGATTGAGACAAAGTATAGTAAAGTAGCAGCATATAAAATATGTACAAAAAAATCAATATAATTTTCTTCAAAACAATAATGAAATCCAGGACAGAGTAAATAAATAGGGAAATCTCAGTGAAATTTTTCACAAAATTCATGAAATCTAGGAGTCAGTAGCCAGGCACACAGAAGACCTGTGTAGATAGGTCTTCAAAATGTTGAATTTAAATAACTGGAGATATATTTAGTGGTCATGACTGGGCTGTTCATTATAATAACAATGACACTACTATAAATTAATTTACATATTGAGTTCTGTACTAATCAACCCATTAAGGAGAAAATTAATTTGAAGGAACAAAAGATCTAGAATTACATTTCTTCTTATTCTACCTGTTCTGCTCTTCATTTTGTTAACTATGCTTTCCAGATTCTTGTTATCTCCATATTTGACATATAGCAGATAGGAGTAAATTTGTATGTATATACACAATACTGCAATAAGGTTTAGTGCATATGGAGTAGTAGTAAGTGCAGTCATAAAGCACTGTTTTGAGCCTTCTTTCTGTTGACCATAACTTTAAAATGACATTTGTGCACCTATGCTTATAAATGTTTAAGCTTGCAGGTTTTTTTTTTTTAATGAATCCAGGATTAAAGTTTTAGAATCTAGAATAGGACTAGAAATGTAATTTAGAGCAGATACTTAATCTTTTCCATGTCTTAGATGATTTCTCTGAAAAATAGTGGTCTTTCTCCTTGGGGAAGAGGCGGGGATAAAACAAGAGAGTAGTTAAGGGAGTACTTTGAAATCACAATATTTGAGTGCCTTTTTCCTCCACAACTTGCAGTCAATCGATAGAAAAGACCTGGTCCTTGCCCTCATGGAAATTACAGTTTAGTTGGGGAAATAATAAGCCCAACACAACACAGTAAAAAATAATGTGAAGCTGTGAGCCACAGACTTTGTGGAAATTCAGAGGAAAGAAAAGTTAAAGGGGCATAGTGGATCCATTGAGTGAAAGAATGGTGGACCTTCCTGCCCTTCATCTAGGGCTGTTCTTCTATTATGTTTATTGAGTGAAAGTAGGGTTGATATTTGTGTTGTCTAGTCTCCACAAGGTTTTTGCTGCAGATGAAATGAGATAATGTGTATAAAAGGTTTTGTAATCTTGAAAGTATTAATTAATATGAATGTTACTTAATTTTTTTTTTTTTATTAATGAGAGGGATAGTAGAATGGCTTTTAAGAGCTGGACCTTGAAGGGGAGCAGAGGGAACCACACTATTGTCATAGGAAGGAATTAGTGTAGGGGATAATGAATATACAGCCTTTGCTGGAACCAAGGTTCTGAATTCTAGAAGCCTTTGAATTGATGTTTTATATATTTGAATGTGTGTTTGAGAAATTTACAGAAAGCTCACAGTGTAAAAATTTATTAAGTTCCAAATGCTTTTTATAAATCTTACTTTACTTACGATGGATTTGGAGGTGTCATTTGTTTAGGCATTGAAGTACTCAGTGAAGGCGCAGACCTGGTCTTTTTTGCTTATCTTTCGCTTTGTGGCAACTAAAGAATACGTTGAATTCATTACTTAAGATGACTTAGTCCAGAATTGGTGCTTTCAGTATACAAATTCACATCAATAGTTTTTAAAGATAGAGTGTCATTGATAGCTTTATTGACGGTTTTTACTTAGATTTTTCCTTGTACTTTCCCCCTTCCCTGTCCCAGAGAGCCATTTCTTCTGTCATAATTTTTTTAAAAGTAGGAAAAAAGGCACAGAATTGGGGAAAATCAATTAGTAAGTATCAAATGACTGCTTATATTTCTGAGTATACAATCAATACTTTTTTGGAGGGGGAAAGGCAAGGCAACGACTTGGTCAGGGTCACAGCTAGTAAATGTATCAAGTGTCTGAGGCTGGATTTGAACTCAGGTCCTCCCTGACTCCACGGCTGATACTCTACTCACTTGCCTGCTGGCTTCCCTCAGTACTTTTTTTTTTTTTAATCTGATACTGTTCTTTGTAATTTTGCAATATTTTATTTTCCATTGTATTCTTTTAAGTACATCTTTCTCTGCATTTATCATATTTACACGTACCCTACGAACAGGAATAGTCTGTTACATTCCTGTACCACAGTTTGTTTAGCCATTGCATAATTGATGAGCACCTGTTTTGTTTCCTGTTGTTTGCTACCACAAAAATTGCCACTGTGGTAAACGTTTTGGTCTCTACATGGAACCTTTTTGGCAATTACGTCCTTGAGGCTATAATGCCTAAATGGGAATATCTGGATCAAAGTGACATTTTAGTCACTTAATTTGCATTATTGCCAAATTGCTTTTCTGAATGATTATACTAATTCACAGCCCCACCAGTGATGTATTCGTGTATCAGGCTTTTATTCCAGCAACCCCTCCAGAGTTACTGTTTTGATTATCTTTTCTTAGTTTGTTGAGTGTGAGATGAAACCTTAGGGTTATTTTGGTTTGCATTCTTTCATACACTTGTTAGTAGTTAACAGTTCTATATTTGAGAACTATTTGTTATCTTTTCATCAGTTACCTATTGGAGAGTGACTTTGGCCTTTTTTTCTGTTATTTTATGTATCTTGGATACCAAACTGTTATCCAAGAAATTTGATACAAAAGGTTTTTCCCAGTCAGTTGCTTTTTATTTTGCCATTCAATTTTGTGTAATCAAAATTACCTATTTTAAAATTTGTAATTGCTTTCACCCCTTATTTGGTAAAGAATCTTCTTTCTGTGTCTATTAAAGGTATGTTATCTCACTTTTTAATGATATGGTTTTTTAATGTTCAGGTCACATCCATTTTGATTTTATTGTGGAATAGGGTATATGCAGTAATTCTAAGCATGATTTCTTCTATGTTGTTTTCCACTTTCTGAGCACTTAATATCATATGTGTTTTTTTCTTAAGTAGTTTATTGAACTCTGTAGATTGAGTTATATTATTTTTGATTTTCCTTTGTTTATTGATCTACTTTTCTAATTTTTAAACCAGTAACAAATGGCTTTAATTGCTATATAAATATGAGTTGCCATCATATTTGAGTGGTACTAGTACTAGTAAACGTGACATACCATAGGTAAGGCAAGACCTAATCTGGGGCACATGATAACTCATTTGTAGTTTAAACGGTACCTATTTTGTTGGGGGTAAGAGTTATGGAAGAGATTCTTCTTTTTTCCTCCCTACAGTCCTTGAAGGTAGGTTCTAACCATATCATCTAATCTTCCCCTAACCCATCTCCCCAGCAAGTTGCTCTGTGTATCATACTTCTGTGCTCCCTTTTGGCTGTTGTTGCTACTGTTGCAAGGCACACAGCTCTCTGCTCCTGTCTGTTTAGATACAAGTGATAGTGCCTGAAAGAGCCCCCCCCCCTTTTTTTTCATTTGTGGAGCAAGGATAATATGAGTAATTAATTGAAAGTCACAAATTTCAAAAGCCAAGTTTTCCCATATAGAGTTCTTCTTCCAGACTTTTGCTCACAAGGAACAATTGTTCAGCTCTTCAAAAAATGTGTCATTTTATTTTTGTGTATATTCTCTCTACCAAAGCAGATTGTAAGTACACCTTGGATAGCTTTATGTGTTGCTTGGGCCAAAAAAAAAATTCATCATCTGGTAGGCATTCTTCTGGTTAAGAAGCCTATTCAAGCTTAAGTGCAGTGTTCCTAAGATAAGATAGATACACTCACCCTAAGCCATAGAAAACCTCTCTGCCTTGATGTACGGCCCACAACAACTTGTGCTCAATTGGCATAGGATTTAGGAAACTAGGGGGTCAGGTCCAAATCACTTTCATTATAGCTTTGCTCATCTTTTTTGGGGTGGGAGAGAGGACATAACAACCACTAAGGAACACTAGGCAAATATGTAGATGAAGAAAGGATTATGAATAACCCTTAAATGAGAGTGTTGGTTTTAAATCACTGAAATGTCAGCTTGCCAATGTGAATACTCTTTGTAGTTAACTCCCCAGACCTATTTAACTTATCTGATTTCTTCCCTACCCCACCTCCCCTCCAAACTCCCAAACCAAAATCAGAACCTACTAAGTAAATTAATAGTCACTGGGCAGGGGAGAAAACCATGCTTCTTAAGGAAATAAGTTTTTAGGGTTGAAAGAATTTGTCAACTTTTGATTCTCCATGATATCTCGTATTACCTCTTTCCCTTCTTTATATACTTAGCCACAAACCAGATCCTTACCACCTTTGATCTGGACTATTGTCTTTAGTCCTAAGGTCTGTTCTAGCTCTAAATCCTATTTAATTTGTCTCTCACTGTTAACTGGAATATTTTCATTAAATATAATGTATATATATGAATTAATTACAACCAATGAATGAAGTGAATATAACCAATGAATGAAATTGGAGTTTTTGAGGAAATCTTGATTTGGGTGGTAGTTTTAACTGAAAGATTCTCAACTTGTTTTCTTTGCTTCTGCAGGAACGTCAAGGTCGTGTGAAATAAAGGCAGCTCTCCTGCAAAGACTGCAGCAACGGTTGCACCTGAATAACCTTCTGAGAGAGAGAAGAAGAGAAATGACCTTTGAAAGAATTAGGACTTTTTTTCTTAATTTCATTGACTTCAAAGAGACGATTGCAGACTTGCAGTTAAAAGTATTGGAATTTCACAAAAGACATAGGACTTAACTGGAAAAGAAAAAAAAAAGAAAAAAAAGGAAAAAAAACTAAACAAAAAATCCCTCTAGGTAGTTTAGGTGAAAAATGTCCCCTTTATTTTGCCTTTGGTTGTGATTTCAGAGCATAATGCTTTGTTTTTTGTCTTTTTACTATGTTTTTCGGATTTTAAGGTCCGTAAGTGGCATACAGTTTTTCTCTAATTTTTAAACCCTTTCCTCCCCCCCATTTTGACATTTGCACTTGGAACACCGAGTTGTGAAGGTTTTGGACATCCACCCCAAAAAAGAGGAATTGGTTTTTCCTTTCCGAACTGGAAGAACATTTTTATGAAGAATTTTTGTCTAGAAGAATCGAACAAGAGTGTTACCCAAGGTTGTGTCTCTGAGGGTGGTTCATTTTCTCTGACCCTTTGTTACTCAAAGTAAAGTACTAGGAGTCCTAAGAAATGTTCTGTTCTTGTACATTATACAGATTAAGTCAGGATTAATTTGATTTCAAAGCTAAGAACAGTGGTAAAAACTTGTTTACAGAAAATGCATTTTGGAAGAGAAAAATATTGTAAAATGTGTAGTGAATGTTTCTTCAGTTTCTTGTTCAGCCAATGAGGAAAGGGCACTGCCTTTCTTTTTACCATTAATCACTTCTCAATAATAAACGTGAGATCCTGTTGAGCATCACTTCTTGTACCATTTCATATTGAGTATTTAAAAGCCTATTTGAATTTGGAGGAAATCAGAGGTGTGTATTATGTATGAATTTATTGTGATTTGTAAGGTGAGAGGGAGGCATATTATTTTAGACTGTTATAAAGTGAAAGGAACTCAGGTGTGCTTTTTACACTGGGCAGGATGACCTTTCCAGACAGATCAGGGTGGGTAAACATGCATGTTGATGTACTACTACTTGCCTAGTTCCCATGGGTGGTTCCCTGAGAAAAGAACTCACAGTACAAGTTATTCCATAGCCCTAAGGCAATACGTGCCCTCTTTTTTTCTGGAGCACAAAGTGCTATGATTTCCCTGTGTAGCACAGTCAGTTCACCTGAAGTACCTAGAACTTAAACACGGAACTTCAGACATGCTCATTTTAGTAAACATTCGTTACAAGATTGCACTAACATTTCACAGTCCCAGGAGTAAGAAATTCTAGTAGGGCTAGGCCTGACCCTTGCAACCATGGCAGTATTCTTTTTTGCCTTTTCCCCCTTACCATATAGATTTTAAAAATTCAGAATCACAATTCCAGTTTTATGCCTAATTTGAGAGTAGTGCAGAGTTGTCTGCATCAATATGAACATCATCTTTAGTCATTATCTGTTGAAAATATCAAAATGAGTACCCTATCTTAGTTATGTTTTTCACAATTTAAACTTGAGTTTTAGTCAAAGATTCTTCCTCAAGAGATGGAAAGTTAGGACTATTAGTAAGAAGCAGTTTCTGTAAGAGGGAAACATTTCAAAATGAGTACAAGTAACCTTTCTAATAATCAGTGTTGCCACACTCCTACATATTTCTTGACAGTCTCGATTTTAAGTGTACTTTTAACAAACTTTGCAAAAGGAAGAGCCTTTGTCAGACTGGCCAGATTTTTTTTTGACTACTGGCAAACTATTTTCCCATGTTGCAGTAGCCAGCTTGCCTGGAGCAGTTGATATTTGGTTAATGCCTTGTCTCAGATAATTCAGAGGAGGAAGGCATGCCTATAGATAATATGCTAATCTCTCATTAACTTGAGTCCCCACTTGAGGGGTTTTCTCTACTTAACACAAGTAAAATGCAGTTATAATGAAATGCTCCTGTATTTCTCTATTTCTAGGGATCTTAATGAGTGTATTTTTCTCCTGAGACTAGGGAGGGCCTGATGAATTCTCAAGTCAGCTGAAGATCTGAGATAAGTTTCTCCATCTGGGAAGATTAACAACTAGATTCTTGAAGCTCCTGATTTCAGCTGAAAGTTGTGTGAACTAGATCCTACTTGTACTTAAATGCAAAGTCAACTACTATACAACCTTTGGTAGCTCTGGTTTGATGTGTAGTCACAGGTATATGAAAACAAATTCAGGAGCAGTTTTAATCTGGATTTTCATACCTCCTATTCAAGTTGGATATGAAGTTATCCAAGATGCTTTTCAGTTTAATTTGAAATGCTTGCATTACAGAGTAGTTTGATTTATAAAGTTGCACTTCTTTAGCTGTTTTCTAAAAATGTCAGGGTTTTTTTCCGGCTGCATCAATAAAAAAAATGGTCTCATTCCACTGTATTTCTCATAATGTGCTTTTTAGATTCTGAATGACTTCTGTGATGTTGAGATTTCCTTTGTGTAGTTTGGTTGACTCACCATACAGAAAACAACAAAAAAAGGGATCCTTTTCTAGCCAAGGGCAACTTTTCCCTAGGAAATCTACTCAATTTTAGGACTTGTATATTAAATCTGAAGGCCTTATTCAGTTTTCTAAGCTTGTGAATGTGATGTTTAACGTCTGACCTCAGACTTACCGTGTTTATTATAACAGCTTAAGATGTATCTAAGACCCTTTAAGATTTTTTTCCCTTGGTTTGTAGAATTAACATCCTTAAAATGTGATGGCAATTATATTCAGAAATTTCTGGTTAGCACATTAATAGAAGAGACTGAATGTGGCATACATCTAAAATTTTTAACTTGAATTCCATTTCAAATACTGGTGACGCTTTCCTTGCTTGCCCAATTATTGTGACATGGTCCTTTTTGCATGTTTAACAAATGTCAACTCAAGCTTACAATTTCACAATCTGCTAAATTAGTAAAATTTTTTGTTGTTGATGTAGAAAGTTTTGAGTACAGATATTTTCCATGTTTTTCCCCCATCTCTGGATCTAAGATGATGAATGCCTCAAGTTGTATTGTTTCTCCTGTGCAGCAGCCCTGGAATCAGACAGCTAGTATTGGGAGTGGGCTATGGTATCTAGAGGGGATAGTCTTCCTTTTTGTTCTTCCACTCTCTCTAGCCCTCCTCCACGGAGCTGTGATTTTATTGGTGTGAGTATTCACCTATGCATTCTTAATCCAGTTTTCGAGTTGAAAGTGGTCATTTAATCTAACCAGTACCTGAAAACAGTTGCTACTTCAACATACCTGACAAGTCATACAGACTCTGCAGAAAGATTTCTTCATAACATCCTAGGCCAGTGTGTGACATTTTTTTTGGTGACTCTGGGGAAATTTTTTCTGATAACACATCCAAATTTGCCTTACAACATTCTCATTGCTTCATGTAGAACGTGGCTCCTTCACATGCCAGTTTTTGAACCTGAAGATTGCAGTTAAAAGTCCACCCGGCTCAAATCTCAGTCCCTTTTCCAGACTTGGCATCCCTAGCTCCTTTAGATCATATTCATGTAATAGAATCAAGACCCTTCACCCTAATTTCCTTCCTCTTTATTCTTTTCCAGAAGCAATGCCCTTCCTATACTGTGAAATCCAAACTGAGTGAAACATTGGAATATTTGTGGTGTGACCAGGGCAGAGTGTAGCAGGGTGATTACTCTTTCTGGAAAGTGGAATATCTATTATGTACTCTTTTGCTAGGGCTTAGAAGACAAAAGTTACAGTCTCTGCTGTCAGGAAACATACATTTTATAGGAGACTGTACGTACATATGCGTGCATCAAAATATATACAACATAAATATCTGGTAACGTGTGTATAGGTTATATGTCCCACCCTCAGGGAATCTTGTAAGAAGCAGTAGTTGAGATGAGCTTTGAAGGAAATGGGAGTCTAAGAGGTGGTATGGAATTGGATGGTCTGTGGGAAGGCAGGAAAAAAGTGGTCTAGCCAGGAGGTCAGTTTGGCTGTCCTGAAGAGTACATGAGGGCAAGTAAGTCTGGAAAGGTAGGTGGGAGTCAGATTATGAAGGGCTTTAAATGACAAATAGGAGTTAATATTTTTTTATAGAAGAGAAAATAGGGAGCCACTAAAACTTCTCGTAAGTAGGCCAGTTACATGGTCTGATACGGTTTTGTTAAATGAGTTTTAATGATTTTTTTAACATCATAATATGACAGTGTGCCAACATCCTCAATTTTTCATGAAAGGCACCATTGCATAGGGGAGTTCAGAAAGAGAAGACCTGGATTCAAATTCTGCCACAAACAATTGATGATTGACCTTGGGCAAAATTTTTATTAACATTTTTAAAATTTTGAATTCCAAATTCTCTGCCACCCACTCCCTTCTACACTCACTGATAAGGTATGCAATATATCAGTTATATTTGTGAAATCAAAACATTTCCACATTAGCCATATTTTAAAAGTTGGAAAGTTGCACTTCATTTACCCTCGGAGTTCATCAGTTCTCTCTCTCGAGGTGGATAGCATTTTTTCATCCTGAGCTTTTTGGGACTGGCTTGGATCATTGTATTGGTCAGAGCAGCCAAGCCTCACAGTTGATCATAATTACAACATTGCCTTACTGCGCACAATGGTGTTCTGCTCTTTCCTCATTTTGTATCATATAGGTCCAGCCATGTTTTTCTAAAACCCCCTCGTCATTTCTTACAGCACAATAGTATTCCAATCACAATCTTTTGCCAAAACTTGTTCAGCCATTCTCCAATTGATGAGCATCTCCTCAAATTCCAATTCTTTGACACCACAAAAAAAGCAGCTACAAACATGTTTGTACATATAGGTCCTTTTTCTCATCTCTTTGGAATACAGACCTAATAGTGGCATTGCTGAGTATGCACAATTTTATAGCCCTTTGGACATAGTTCTGAATTGTTCTCCAGAATGGTTAGACTAATTCACTGTTCTGCCAGCAGTTCATTAATACACCTATTTTTCCCCCATCCCCTCCCCTTTTACCATTTGTCATTTTTGATAGGCGTAAAGCAGTACCTCAGTTGTTTTAATCAGTAACAATTTGGAGCATGTTTTCTTCTGAAAACTGCTTATATCCTTTGACTATCAGTTGAGAAATGGCTCTTATTTTTGTAAATTTGAAGACTTTATTATAAAATGAAGTCTTTGTTAAATGTGTTGTAAAAATGTTTGCTGTTTATTGTCTCTGATGCCCTCTAGCACAGTAAGTTTTCCTGATTATCTTTTATTAAGGTCTATTTTTACTTTTTGCTTTGAGATCATGATTGTTAGCCCTGCCTTTTTTACTTTAGCTCAATCGTATTCTACTATTGCCCTTCATTTTAACTCTGTGTTTTTGTTTCAGATGTCTCTTATAAACAACATATTGTTGGATTCTGGTTTTTTTATCCATTCTGCCATCCACTTCCCTTTTATGGGTGTGCTCATCCTGTTTGTATTCACAGTTATGATTACTGTGTATTTCTTTCCTTTTTTTACCCCCCGTTTCTTCCACTCTTTCATCCTGTCCCCAAAAGTCTATTTTGCTTCAAAACACTGCCTCTTAATCAGTCCTTCCTTTTGCCATCCCCCCATTCTCTTTCCCTATTTCATAAGATAGATTTCTATATTCAACTCCCCCACCTATCTTCCCCTCTGTTGTAAAAACACTTATTGTACTTTCTCCATTCTACCTTTCCCTTCCCCCTTCTCCCAGTATATCTCTCTTTTCTCACCCCCCCCCCTTTTTTTGAGATCATTCCAACATAACTGAGTCACACAAGCTTTCTGTGGAGACTTCTAATTGCCCTAATAAATGATAAATTTCTTTGGAATTACATGTCATCTCATATAAGAAATGTAACAGCTTAACTTTTGAGTCTCATATTATTACTCTTTCATGTTTCCCTGTTTATTCTTCTCTTGAGAGTCTTATATTTGAATGTCACATTTTTCATTCAGCTCTGGGTTTTTCATTAGGAATGCTTGACTTTCCTTTATTTCATTACATGTCTACTTTTTTGCCCCAGAAGAATTACACTGTTTTTCTGGGCATATGATTCCTGGTTGCAATCCTACCTTCTTTGCCTTCTGAAATATATTCCAAGGACTCTGCTTCTTTAGTGTGGAAGCTGTTAAATCCTGTGTGATCTTGACTGTGGCTCCATAATGTTTGAATTGCTTCATTCTGACAGCTTTAAGTATTCTCTTTGACCTGGGAGCTCTGGAATTTGGCTATAATACTCTTGGGAGTTTTCATTTTGGGATCTCATAATTGGTGGATTCTTTCAATTTCAATTTTGTTACAAGATTATATCAGAGCAGTTTTCCTTGATAATTTCTTGAAATAGGATGTCTAGGCTCTTTCTTTGATCATGGCTTTCAAGGTCATCTTATAATTCTTAAAGTATCTCTCCTTCATCTGTTTTCTAGATTCCTTGTTTTTTTCCAATGAGATCATGTTTTCTATTTCATTTTTTTGATCATGATTGTTTCTTGATGTCTCATAAAGTCATTAACCTCCATTTGACCAATTCTAATTTTTAAGGAATTAGTCCATTGAGCTTTTGCACCTCTTTCATATGGCCAATTTTTAAGGAGTTCTATTTGGTGGATTTTTGTCTCTTTTACCATTTGGACAATCCCATTTTTTTAAGGTATTATTTTCTTCAGTATTTTCTCATGACTCTTACCAATCTGTTACTTCTCTTTTCATCATTTTCTTGTGTCACTCATTTCTTTTCCCAACTTTTCTTCTATTACTCTTACCTCTTTAACTCTTCTAGGAATTCTTGCAGGGTTTGCATCTAATTAGCATTTTTCTTTGAGGCTTTTTTTGTAGCTTTTTTCTTGTTTTCTGCCAAGTTTGTCTTGGTTCTTTAGGCATATCACTTTAGCACGTGTGGAAAATTGTCAGAGAGAAAACTTGAGGCAGGGAGAAATTAGGAGCCTGTTGAAATTGTCCCCATGAGAGGTGATGAGCACCTGAATTAAGGTAGTGGTGATGAGTCGAGAGAAGGGGATAGATGGGAGACATGATTGGATATGGAGAATGAAGGGAAAGTCAAGAAGATCAATAGTAAGGGGTTGTCCTGATGATTGGAAGGATGGTGGTGTTCTCAACAAGGGTCATTAGGCAGAGATGTAAGTTGGTGTGGGGCAAGGAAGGAGGGACTAATTCTCTTTTATATATACCTAGTGGATATCCAGTTGGAAATATACAATAGATAGTTGGTGATGTTACTTGAGTGATCCATTGGGCTTACAGTCCACTGAAACCTCCAGGTCCTTTTCTGAAAAACTGCTGTCTGTTCATTCTGTTCATCATCACATACTTGGTACTTGTGAAAGAGACGTTACTTTTGTCCTTATTTAAATACATCTTCTATTCAGCCTCCTATTCTAGTTATCAAAGATCTTTTTGGATCCTGATTGACTCATTCCATTTGGTGCATTCGCTGTTTGAACTCCTTTTCAATTTGTAGATAGTCTTCAAGAATTGCTGTGGTTGAAAAACTCTGTTGCCAAATTCACGGTGAATCTTTCTGAATTTAGGATGTCTGACATACGCGCTATTGCAAAGTTTGTCCACAAATACTTTCTGGGTTTGTTCTCTGCTGCCACAGCAGGAACCCAAGGACTGTCCTGGGAAGCAGGGCTATCCCCAGTTACTCTCACCACCCTTGATACCATAAAATGGGAGAATTTCAGTTGGGTTTTACCT
Organism: Potorous gilbertii; assembly: GCA_028658325.1. NCBI lineage: Eukaryota > Metazoa > Chordata > Mammalia > Diprotodontia > Potoroidae > Potorous > Potorous gilbertii. The sequence goes on along the minus strand of JAQQSK010003620.1, from coordinate 11,376 downwards.
GTGAAGGAGAGCATTTTCTTACTGTATGTGGACTTCATTCATGAGCAAATTTGAATGTATCACTACTGCAAAGTTCTATCCCAGTCATTTTTAATTTCACCTTATTTTTTAGATTTGTACTTCCTTTCTGGGGATATGTTTTTAGTTCTCTCTGGAAAGGAAAAATCAGGTGCACTATGGGAACTCTGGATCCTAGAAGGCCTTCTAGTCCAACTCATTTCACAGTTGAGGAAATCAAAGCACAGAGAGGTAAAATTCATTCACCTAGATGACACAGGTAGTCATTTACGGAGGTGAGATTTGAACTCCTGATTCCAGTCTGCCCTTTCTACCCTATGCTGCCTCTCAAATTCAGCTTGGAATTGGGCCTATAATAGGGGTGTTAAATGTTTTTTAAAATCAACTTGTTGCCATTTTGAAGATTTTCTTTGAGCTTTGAAAAACTGATAACCTTGTGGCTAGCCTCTGGGAATCCAAGCTGTGCTATTTCTTGGGTCACTCTGGTCAAATCACGTCCTGAGTTTTACTTTCCTCATCTATAAAATTAAAGGAACTAGTGACTTTTGAGATCTCTTCCAGCTGTGCCCCTCTAATTGGGAGCCAGGTGATCTGAATTTAAATATTAACATTTGATCAGAAGAGCAACCTTCACATTTGAAAAATTAGACCAGTTTTTAAGCAGAAAGATTTTAATAGCCATCTCTTTTCTCCCACTGTTTTCTGGTAGAATTCTCTTGCCTATGAATTTGTGGATCAGAATTATCCCAGCTAAATAAGCCTTTCCGACCATTCCAGTGTTATGGATTATTAGACACAGTTCCCTCACTCCTGAAGAACAAACGTGGGAAGCATTTTGTCTGCTCTAGGATGCTTGGCAGACCAAGGGATTTACTTAAGATCTCAGAGGCCCGGAAAGCACAGGTCTACTAGCCCCGAGGCCCTAGCCTGCAGCTGAGGCTATCCTGGGCCAGGCCTGCTGCTGCCCCATAATGGGGCTGCTTTCTCCTTCATAAGCCCTTCCCCAGAACACAGACCCTCCCAATGTCTTCCTTCAAGCGGCAGCAGCTGCTCCCTGACCTCCCTCGTTACACTTAATGATCTTCAACTTATATTGTAATTTATGCCTCAGCCCCCTATTTTACTGCGAGCTTAAGAGCAAACAAGGCCGCTCATTTTGTGGTTCTGAGCAAAGGATTTTCACCTGAGGTCTGCGGATGGGTTTCAGGAAATCTCAGGGAATGGGGAAAAAAAGGACGTCTTCATTTTCAGTAACCTCTAATAGAAATTTAACTTTTTTTCAATTATGAATTTTTTAAAAATCCGAGATAGCAGGGCAGGCAGGCAACTAGGAATTCATTAAAGCCTGACTGCTCTGTGATCACAGGAAGTGCTCTGCCAAGTGCCTGGGACCCTTAAGGGCTGGGGGTCCGCCCTCCAGGAAAAGCCACCGAAAGGCTGAGCAGGCCTGCCCTGGGCTCCGGGGCAGCCGCAGTCTCACTCCTCCGGGTGCCCTGGGGGCCGGCCCCGGTGCCCGCTGAAAGGAAAGCCAAATACGCCCCCACACCCAGGTGTAAGGCCCGGCCCCTCCCCGCTTGTTTCTGCCCTGGGTGTGCCCCACCAGGAGGCAGCCACCCCGGCCCTCGCGCTAGCGGCGGGACCCTGCTGGCCTCAGTTTCCTCGTCAGCTGACCGTCCCCGGTATCTCTGCCAAGAAAGCCTGAGTGGGGCCTGGGAGAGAGAAGGGAGAGCGGCCTGGGGTTCGAACCGGGACCTCCAGCCTCCCAGGTAACGCTTTCCTCGCAGCTCCACGCAGGCGCGCGCAGCCCTTCCCCTCCCTCCCTTTAGCCTGACGTCAAGGCCCCGCCCTCCCCCTGACGTCAGAGCCCAATGGCCAGGCGGCCCCCCCCCCCAGGTCTGCCCGCTTGCGCTTGAGCTGGGGCCAGCTGCCGCTCTCCAGGCCTGGAGGAAGGCTCTGCCTTCTCACGCTGCTGCCCGCTCCGCTCCGTCTAGCTCGGCTCCGCTCTACCTCAGCTCCGTCGCTGCTCCTCGCCCACCTCCACCCCGCTTCATGTCCCCCAAACATTCGAGAACGGTACTGAGTTCTGCGCAAGATGGCGGAAGTCGTTCTGAAAACTCCGGAGCCCCGCCCCCACGGGATAGCCACTGCGCCTGCGCAGAGGCGGGTCTTCAATCCTACTCCCCTCCCCCCGATCACGTGCGAACTCGGTGTCGCCCGCTTCTGGGTCAGAGGAGAGGGACGCGTAGCCCCAGGTGTTCAACCAGTGCGCTTGTGAGTGTATAAGGCGCACCCGCCAAACGTAGCCAAAACGAAACTAATTTTAAATTCTAATTAATTTTAATTTTTTAAAAATAATAAAATCCGTGACCCTGGGCTAATCCGCCTGCCCCAGGGTCCTTCTCTCTAAAAGGGGGCCCCTCTACCAGGTTTGTTGGGAATAATTTTTGTAGCGCGGTCTTCAAACCTTGGAAAGGCTCGTTATTAATTACCTTTAAAAAGGGATTTGGATTTTTGCACTTCGACTCCCCCTCCTGGCCTCTGGGTTTGCTGCAGGTCCAGGAAAGATGCGCGTCCTGAGAAGCGAGGCCAGGGGTGAGAGGGGAGGGGGGCAACGCCGCCCCCTCGATGACGTCACCATAACGGTGCTGTCGCCTGGAAGGCTGGACCTCGATGACAGCACACACCTTTGCTTTGAAGTTTGTTACCCGCGGCCGGTGAAATAGACCAACCTTTCCACCTTAATAACCACAGCAGCAGTAATTAACAGATGAGGAAACTGACACGAAAGGAAGGGACTTTTTTATGCAGATGATTCTCAGAATCATTTATTCAGCCCTAAATTCTCTCCCGATTTCCATTCTGGAATCTCTCACTTCTTATTGGACATCTGAAATTCAAGAAAGAAGTGTCCGTAATTGAACTCATTACCTTTTCCCTAAACCTCTCGTTCTTCCTCATTTTCCTGTTGTCCGGGACACCCTCCCAAGCACCCGAACTCACAGTGTAGGTGTCCTCCCCTCCTCATATCCGATCTGTTCTCAAGGCCTTTTGATTCTACCTTTACAATATCTTTTATTTAATTTTCCTTTCTTTCTACTCACACAACTCCTATCCTGGCATAGGACCTGATCGTTTCAAACCTGAACTACTGCCAGCTGGTTGGTTGTCCTGCCTCCTATCTCCCCATTGAGCTGCCAAAGCGATCTTCCTAAGGCCCACTCTACTCAGCAAACTCCAGTGGCTTACCTTACCTCCAGAGTCAAATAAAAGATCTACTGTTTGGCTTTTAAAGCCTTTCACTGGCTTTCAAAGTGACTTATAACCAGGCTCCTTTCTAGTTTTCCAATCTTTTTACACAATATTTCCTTTCTTTGTATCCCCAGCAATTAGCACTGGGCCCGTCACACAGTAGGAACTTAATAAATGTTTGTTGACTGACTGTCCCCATACTTGGAATGCACCCCCACCTCGCCTCCTGACTTCCTTCAAAATATAGCTCAAATCCAGATTTCTTTTGCAGATTGCTTTTCCTAATTATCTTCTGCTGCTAGTCTTCCCTTCTATCTCCTCTGCATATATCTTGTTTGTGCATATATGTTTGCATGTAATCTCTCACAATGGACTGACCTCCTTGAGAGAAGTGACTTTTTGTCTTTCTTTGTAACCCCAGAATTAGTAGAATCTGGCACATAGTAGGCTCCTAAAGTGTTTGTTGATTTATTACAAAGTGACAAAGCTTATCTTCAAACTCAGATCCCCCTAACTTCAATTTCAATACTCTTTATATGTTCCTATCTTGCAGACTACAGAGCTCATAATCTTCTTCCCCCTTACCCTCCTGCCAAAAAATTCCCATGTACTTAATTTTTGGATTCGAGAATGCTGATCATACCATCTCTGGCCTCCGAGCCATTCATTTAAGATATCTTCCTTTCTCCTCTCCACAAATCCCTTCTTTTCTTTCTTTCATAAAGTTGTTTAGTATCTTTTTTTAAATGTTGCCTACGTTTCTCAGTGTTCCTTTTTCCTCTTTCATTCCTAGGGAACGATCCCTTTTTAAGAAGAGAAAAGATGGAAAAATTCAACAAAACTAATAAATATATCAAAAAAAGTCTGATATTCTATGTAATGTTCCACACTCATAATCCTTCATTTCTCTTTGGGGCCGAGCTTAGTCATTTTAATTTTATAACATTCAATTTTGGTTGTTATTCTTTCCATTTATATTGTTTTAGTCATTATGTATATTGTTTTCTTGGGTCTGTATCAGATTTCACAAATATTTCCATGCTTCTCTGTAGTCATCAAAATTTTTTTATCATAGCACAGTCATATTCCATTATATTCATTTTGTAACCAGTATATACTTTATAGGTACATAAATACCATTTGTATGTTGTCTTTCCCATTCCAGTGTAAGCTCCTTGGAAACAGGGACTGTTTTTTAAAAAATATTTCTTCTATCCTCAGAGTTTAGGACTGGGATTGGCACATAATAAGCACTTAATAATAAGTCAACAAACATTTATTAAGCTCCTACTGTGTGCTGGGCTTATGCTATAAGCTGGGGATTCAAAGAAAGGGGAAAATCGCTCCTGCTATTTACAAAGGAGACAACATGCAAACAGCTACGAAGAAAGAAATTACAGGCAGAATGAGTTGGAGACAATGTCTGAGGGAAGGCACTAAGATGAGGGAAGACTAGAAAATGCTTTTGATAGAGGATGGGAATTCTGAAACTTGAAGGAAGCCAGAGAAGGAGGAAGGAGAGAGTGGATGTCCTGGGGCACAGACAGTGAAAACACTGAAAATCAAGAGATGGGAATGTCTTGTGTGAGGCCAGTGTCATTGAATGGCAGAGATGGTGTAAGAAGAATGGAAACTTGGGAAGGAGTTGGGTTATGAAGGGCTTTAAAGGCCAGACAGTGGACTTTATATTTGAGCTTGGAGGTAAGAAATGCTTATTGACTGAGTGACTGATTAATTTGAGGTAGAAAGTTGTAGAGATGGAATTCTTCCAGTAAAGGCAGGTCTTAACTTCAGATCCATGACTTTCCACTGTAACTCACTGATTGGAGAGTTTAGCCACTGGGTGATGAATTCTTTGCTGGCAGCAGCTCTTGAAAACCATGCAATAGGTTTGAAAAGCTTCGAGTCTGTCCTGGTGGGGGGGTACCCATCCCAGTGATATCAACAGTTCTCAGTTTGGAGTGACACTCTAGCACCAGAGGATGGAAGAGCTTAAAAGAGCCTTAGATTCTGGAGAACAATCTGGAATTATACCCTTTGATCCAGTAATATCTCTGCTAAGTCTGTATGCCAAAGAGATCAAAGAAAAAGGAAAAGAACTCACATTTACAGAAATATTTGTAGCAGCTCTTTTTGTGGCTAACAGGTTCATAGCATAAACACAGATGTAGAATCGGACGTTCCTCTTCCTTCTTAGTGAAAAAATTAGAAGCTAAGGGGATGCATATCAAATAAGGAATGGCTGAAGAAGCTGTGGTATATGATTGTGATGGAATAAATTAGGGGACGGGGTTCAGAAAAGCATGGCAAGATCTATACGAACTGATTCAAAGTGAAGTGAGAACCAGGAGATCATTGTGCACAGTAACAGCAAAGTTGTAATGATGAACACCTGGGAAAGACTTGGCTATTCTGACCAATACGATGATCCAAGGCAGTTCCAAGGGCCCCATGATTAAAGATACTATCCACCACCAGAGGGAGAATTGATGAGCTCTGAGTGCAGACTGAAACATGGTGTTTTTCACTTTATTTTTCTTGCTTTTTTTTTTTTTAAACAACACAGCTAATGAGGACATGTTTTGCATGACTTCACATTTATAATGGGTGTCACTGTTTGTCTCCTCAGTGGTTGGGGAAGGGTTTGAAGTGAGGGGAAGAATTTGAGACTGAAAATAAAAAATGTTAAAAAATAATAATTTTTTAAAAAGCATCCTTAAAGTTTCAGCATGACTCTTTCTTCCTTCCTGTCTCCCCATCCTTTTTTATATATAAAGCAAATGAACCCCAAACATCCAAAGTGATAGCAGCAAACTAGTGACTCTGTAGGAGTGTGTAAGTGTATCAGTCAGTCATATGAAGAGCCTACTATGTGCCAGGGGTTGTGCTAAGCGCTGGAGGTACAAAGAAAGTCAAAAAAGACACCAGTGTTATGGGATGAAAGATTACCTTGCAGGGAGTAAAATGTAAGAGGATTGGAAAAGTAGGAGAGGATGAGCTTAAGAAGAGTCTTAAATGTCAAACAGTATTTTATATTTGATCCTGGAGCAATAGGGAACCATTGAGTAGATGGGACAGCTCTTTAAGAAAATCACTTTATAATTTTCTTCAATTTCATCAAACCATTTGGTGATTTTCAAGTGAAATGGTTGTGAATGTTCCAATCCTTCTGAAGAATAATTAAGAACTATCCCGCCCCCATCCCCAAAGGGCTGTGAAATTGTGTATATCCTTTGACTGGTGATACCACTCACTACTACACTTATATCTGCTCTAAACTACTAAAAATTGTCCTTAGAGATTTTCACGGGTATGCTATGCGGGGAACATGTGACTAACTGGTTTATAGAAGTAGTAAGAAATATTGCATAAACACAGAATCGGTGGTTGCTAGTCCTTCCAACTCAATAAAAGGCATCTATCCTCTCCATGGCTGCCAGCTCCAAAAACAGTCACTCCAAAAATACGTCACTTACCCACAGGAAATTTCCCTGTTACTTTGGTTTGATTCCCATCATAAGCTCATTTCCAGCCTGCATTTCCAGACTTAATTCACATTACTTCCTCTTATGCACTCCAGGTTCCAGTTAAAGTGAACTACTTGCTGTTCATCATATGGGACATACAAATTTTTTTACATTTGAAAATGTTTTTTAAATTTAATTTTTATTCTGAAGTTAATGAACAGCAAATAAAACAAGCATTTATCTATATTTAGTAGAAGAGAAAAATAGGAAACTACATAAAACTCATTTTCTTGTTCATATAAAATTTGCTTTTCTTTTAAAATATATAATAAATTCAGTATGTTACTTTGGGAATCATCCTGATTATCTGTGTTTCCTTTGGACCTTCTTTTTGGTGCATTTAAGAATGCTTTAATGATCTTTTCCCCCCCTTTTCTTTCTTTTGGGGGAGACAACCCTCTTCTTAGCCTTTTCTTTCTTTTCCTTCCCTTCCTCCCAAATGGACAAAAAGAGAAAACAAACCAACCAACCGCATCACAACTATTCACAGTCAAAACAAATGACCACTTTGGTCACATCTGAAAATTCATGCTTTGTATGAGTCCATCACCTTCCTTGGGGAAGCACATGGCATGCTTCATTGTCCATCTTCTAGGACTATGTCTAGAGATGATCAGTTTCCCACCTCTCCATTTTAGCCCTATGCTCAGAATACTTAACTTTTTCATTGAAATGCCTATCTTATGAATTCCTGTCTCCCTCCAAGGCTCAACTTTGGTATCTCCTACTACACAAAGTCTTTCTAGATTTCCTCCAATTAGTGTTCTCTCCTATCTTTGAAAGTACTTTATGATGAAGCATAAATTCCCTTTTCAATTTCTCCCTAAATATTAAGGAATGATATTTTTCTCTAAAGCTCTTTTCAGACTCCTGGGAAAAACCACTTGGAAATGTGAGTGGGGCAGATCTGGATCAAAGGAAAAAAGTGCTTTCATTAGGTAAATGGATTAAAGGTGATAACCAGAAACTTAACAAACAGAATTCCTCTCATGGAGAACATTGCTTCCCCTCCCTCCTCCTCAACTCCCGTAGGTGACCACAAAATAGACCATCATCAGTCAATCTCTAGCCCTTAGAGGGATTAAAGTCCACCCTGTGAGAATTATCTTCTTTCATTCAGTGGGGAACACTCAAGTGGATTATCAGTATAGATCTATATAGCAGGAGGAACTCCATGGACTCCCAGTGGAAAATAGCCCAAGAGGAAAGGTTAGATTACTCCATTCTGGAATTGAGTTAACCCAGGCAGTATCTTCTGATCTTTTCCTTGTTCATTATTCCTGTAAATGTTGCCTAAAATCTTTTTGAGGCAGAAAGTCTTATCAAAAGATAAAAAGATTAGACCATTTGGACATCTTTCTTTCCAGACTGGATAGAGTTTGGATATAGATTCATGTTTTATTAAATTAAACATGCACGCACACACACACAACTTTCTGACAGACTGATGCCTAAATGATAGAACATAATATAAACATTCACATTTTCTTCAATATTTTTATTTACTTTGTGTACTATCCTTCTCTCTCTTTTTATTTTGTCTTTCCCCAAAAGTCTTTTGCTTTTGACCACTGTCTCCATTAATTCATCCTCCCTTTTATAATTCTCAAACTGTGCCCCTCCCTCATATTTTCTGTCTCTTTCCCTTCCAATTTTCCTATTGGGTAAGACAGATTTCTATACAAACTGAGTGTGTGTGTGTATGTATATATACATTTACACATACATACACACACATATATTCTTTCTTTCTTGAACCATTTCTGATGAGAGTGAGGTTCCAGCATTGTTCACCCCCCTTCTATCTCCATTATAAAAGTTCTTCCTTGCACTCCTTTTTTACGTGAGAAAATTTCCACTATTCTGCCTTTTTCTTCCCCCTTCTCCCAGTACATCCCTATTTCTTACCTCGTCATTTTTTTTTGAAGATCATGTCAACATAATCGACTTACACTCATGTCCTCTGTTTACGTAGACATCTTCTAACTGCCCTAATAATGATAAAGTTTGTAGGAGTTAGATGTGTCATCTTCCCATATAGGAATGTAAACAGTTTAACTTTATTGAGTCCCATATGATTACATTTTTATGTTTCTTTTTACTTCTCTTGAGTCTTATATCTGAATGTCACATTTTCTATTCAGCTCTGGGTTTTTCATCAGGAATGCCTGAAATTTCTCTATTTCATTAAATGTCTGTTTGTAATCCTAGCTCCTTTGCCTTCTGGAATATTATATTCCAAAACCTTTACTCCTTTGATGTGGAAGGTGCTAAATCTTGTGTGATCCTGACTGTAGTTCCATAATATTTGAATTGCATTTTTCTGGCTGCTTGGAGTATTTTCTCTTTGACATGGGAGCTTTGGAATTTGGCTATAATTTTTTATAGTTTTCATTTTGGGATTTTATTCAGGAGGTGATTGATGGATTCTTTCAATCTCTATTTTACTCTCTGGATCTCAGAGAGCCAAACAGTTTTCCCTGATCATTTCTTAAAATATGATATTTAGAGTTTTTCTTTCACCCTGGCTTTCAGGTAGTCCAATAATTCTTAAATTATCTCTCTTGGATCTGTTTTCCAGGTCAGTTTTTTCACCACTAAGACAGTTCACATTTTCATATATTTTTTCATTCTTTGACTTTATCTGCTTGTTTTTGATGTGTCATGGAGTCATTAGCTTCCCCTTGCCCAAGTGTAATTTTTAAGTAATTATTTTCTTCAGTGAATTTTTGTACTTCTTTTTTCCATTTGACTCTGTTTTTTAAGGAGTTCTTTTCTTCAGTATTTATTTTTGTGCCTCTTCTACCAAACTGTTAATTCTGTTTTCATGATTTTCTTTCATCACTCCCGTATCTTTTTCCCATTTTTTCATTATCACCCTTACATCTTTCTTTAACTCTTACAGGTATTCTTGTTAGGCTTAGGTTCTAGTAGCATTTTCCTCTGAGGATTGTTAATAGCTGTTTTCACACTGTTGTCTTCTAAGTTTGTGTCTTGATCTCCCCTAACACCATAGTAGTTTTTTATGCTCAAGTTCTTTTTGTTGTTTGCTCATTTTTTTTTCCAGCCTATTTCTTGACATTGAACATTATGTTAAAGTTGGATTCTACTCACCTGGGGGGTGAGGGGGACACTCTTCCAAGCTTCAGGCTTTTTCTGTGCTGCTGTTTTCAGAGCTTATTTGGGGATTTTGCCAGTTTTCAGTGCTTCCAAGGTAATATGATCCATGGAAAGGTGTGGTTGCTGCTCTCCTAGTGCTCACTCTGGACTTTACCTAGGAAGGACCCCTGCTCCCCTGCAAGAGCTAGCACTCTTCTTGACTCTGCAACTATGAGCAGGTTCTCTGCTCTCCTGAAATCACAAGTACTGGTGCTCATATTTGCCTTGGAACTGCCACTAGAACTCCTGCTCCCTTGTGACTGATCACAAACACTGTTTTCTATCCTGGGAATGCAACCCAGAACTATGGGCAATAGAGTTGCCAATCAGTGCCAGCTGTACCAATAAAGGATCCCCTGTGATCTCTTTTTCATGAGTTATCTGACCCCCTTACCATCTCTGGGCTGAGAGTTCCCAAAACTGCTACTTCACTATTTTTGTTGGGGCTGCTTCCAAGGTCCATCACCAGTGCTGCTGGTGCACTTTGGGCCAGCCCTCATCCTGATGTCACAGACCTCTTCTACTGACCTCCTAAGAATCCCCTACACTTTTGATACTGCCTTCCTACTCCAGAAATCCTATAGTCCTCCTCAAGGCTTTTATACACAGTACTTGGCACATAATAAATCCTTCATGACTGATAATTGGTCAACTGCCTGATTATTAATGCACTTTGAAAGGACCCAGTTGAGAAGGCCAAATATTACATGACTTCAGAACTGGAGCAGAGTTTCTGGGTCTTAAGTAGAATTTTTTTTTGCTGGTGTTTGACAATGAATATGAAGCAGACCAGAACTGTCCAGCTGGTATCCCTGTTGACTCATTTGATGAACCTTGGAAACTCCTGATGGGGAACATTTTGAAGTGATATCAAGGGATCTTTTTAGTCGTGTCCAAACTCATTTTCATTCTCTCATGTCTGGCCAATCAACTTGTTTTTTTTTTTTAAAGAGAGAGGGTCATCTAAGAAACAAATCTAGAAGAGGATTCATTGCATTTCTTCTAAAACTATAAGCCAAGACTCAGAGAAAAATAGTTTTCCCATAAGATAAATTATAATTTCTATAAAAATTACTTTAAAAAAACTCGAGATATTTATTTCTTAATATTTCTTTTAATTAATTTATTTGTTTTCAGTTTTCTACAATTACTTCCATAAATCTTAGATTTTCTCCTCTTCTCTCCCCACTCCTTACCCTTTCCCTCCTACCTCCCTCCCTGAGATGACATGCAATCTTATATAGGTTCTTAACATACATTCTTCTTTTTTAAAAATTTATTTATTTAACTTTTCAACATACATTTCCACAAAATTTTGGGTTCCAAATTTTCTCCCCATTTCTCCCCTCCCCCCACCCCAAAACACCAAGCATTCTAATTGCCCCTATCACCAATCTGCCTTCTCTTCTAACATCCCTCCCTT